>JAJOZX010002295.1:232500-245000 GCA_023014485.1 Bathynomus jamesi
AACTTGCTTAGAATTAACCTGCTGGTTCCTAAGGGGTCAAAAGTTTTTTGCTTGCTACGGTCCCTACCTATTAATACATTAAATTTTGCCACCCCCCCTTGGAAAAAATCCTGCGGGCGCCCATGAGGGGAACTGCTTTGTATGGGAGGCTTCTCGAGGAAAATGTGAGTTCTTTGGGGTTTTGAAAGATAACTTTAGATGAACAAAAGGCATAAAGCATCAGGGTATTGGTAAACACTGTTAGTTTTAAATACAGATTATGTCAGGAATAGACATGACATATCTGTTTAGCCGAAGGTAGGGAATCAGTTAAAACTGAGGGGTTGAAGTGTTTTTATACAAAGGCACGTAGTCTTAGGAATAAGAAAAATGAATTATTTAGTTATATGATTAGTGAAAATCTGGATATAGTCTTCATTAGTGAGACTTGGATTAGTGAGGCAGCATTCAATGAGAGTAGAGCAGAGTATGAATTACATAGTTATACAATGTATATTTACCAGAGAATGGATGGCAAGCGGGTGGTTTGGTCTTATACATTGAGAATATTTCAGTTCAGAATGATGGTATTAAATTAGACAATATTAGAATCAATATGGGTGGATATCTGTGTTTCAGGCAGAGTATATTCGGATAGGTGCATTTTACAGACCTCCAAACCAAACACAGGAAGTTGATGACAGTATGGTTCAATAAATAAATAAAGGTTGTAGTGCTAGAACATTAATTATGTGAGATTTCAACCTGCCTCATATATACTGGAGCCTTTTAGAGGTAATAGAGAAGGTAACTTCTTCATTGAGTGCTATAATGACTGTTTCCTAACACAATTTGTAGACAAACCAACTAGGGATCAAGCAATCTTAGATGTGGTTCTTTCCAATGATCATGAACTTATTAGGGAACTTACAGTAGGGGAGTCATTAGGAAATAGTGACCATTGGATCATACGTTTTAAGATAGAATTAAATAGGAATCTGGTCAACAATGACCATCTAGTCCCTTGCTTCTCATAGGGTGACTATAGTAGATTTAGGGAGTTGTTAGGCTCTGTAAAGTGGGATAATGAATTTGCCAATAAAAATGCTATTGAGATGTGGTCTAGATTTAAAGAAATTTTAGAGGATGTACAATGTAGGTATATTCCTTTCAGAAGTGTTAGGAATAACAAGATTAGGAAACCTTTGTGGTGGAATAGGGAAATAGCTGAAATGATTAAAAAAAAAAAAAAGGGCATTCAGGGAATTTAAATACAATGATAGTATTTTAGACTTGGATAATTATAGGCAGTTAAGAAATAAGCTAAATAGTTTGATTAGGAAGAGTAGAAGGCATAGCGAAATAAATCTAGCTAGAAATAGCAATAAAGATCCAAAGAAATTCTTTAGTTTTTATAAATATAATAATAAAAAGCATGATAGGATTGGCCCAATAGAACATGATGATAGGATATTTGAAAAAGATCAGGATATTGTTGGTATTTTTAATGATTATTTTAGCTCTGTTTTTACTCAAGAAAATTTAAATAACTTTTAACCCTTTTAACCCTTTAGATCCTGTAAATTCAGACATTTTTTATCATATTCATATAAGGAAGGATGATGTTAAGCAAGTGAATCATACATTGAAGTCAAATAAGACTGCTGGACCTGATGATATATTTGCTAGGATTCTCAGAGAAGGGGAAGAAAGCTTATCTGAGGCACTAACTATTTTGTTTGCTAGGTCAATTAATTATGCAGAAGTATCAGATGAATGGAAAAAAGCTAATGTAGTACCCATTTACAAAAAGGGTAGTAAAGAAGAGGTTGGAAATTATAGGCCTGTTAGCTTGACATCATTGGTAGGAAAGATACTAGAAAGAATTATAAAGAATAATATTCAAGATCATTTGGAGAACTTTAATCTTATTTCAAGTTCACAACATGGATTTAGATCAGGAAGGTCTTGTTTGTCTAATCTCTTAGACTTTTTAGAATTTATAACTGATCAAGTAGATAATGGAAATGATGTAGATGTTATTTATTTGGATTTTAGTAAAGCATTTGACAAGGTTCCACATAAGAGACTTCTATATAAATTAAGAACTCATAGTATATTAGGGTCAGTTTTAAATTGGGTAGAAAAATGGTTAGAAGATAGAGAACAGAGGGTAATTCTAAATGGTCATGAATCTGGGTGGCAGAAAGTGAAAAGTGGGGTACCACAGGGCTAAGTTTTGGGTCCATTACTTTTTATTTTATATCTCAATGATTTAGAGAAAGGAGTAGGTTGTAAAATTTCTAAATTTGCAGATGATACAAAAGTAGTTGCTCCAGTTACAAATATAGAAAATTCTTATAAACTGCAAAAGGATCTTGATAGATTAGTTGCTTGGGCTAGTAAATGGCAGATGGAATTCAATGTTCAAAAATGCAAAGTCATGCACTTTGGTAGAAATAATGAAAACTTTAGTTATGAGATGCAAGGGAACTGGTTGGAGGATGTTAGAAAGGAAAAGGATCTTGGCATTATAGTTTGTAGTGATCTAAAATTTTCTAAGCAGTGTTTAGAGGCTAGAAATAAAGCAAATAAAATGTTAGGTATTATTAAGAGGAATGTTAGTTACAAGAGTAAGGAAGTCATCTGTAAATTATATAATTCTTATGTTAGGCCTCACTTAGAATACTGCATTCATCCCCTCACCTTAGACATGATATTGATATTCTTGAAGGTGTGCAACGTAGGACACCCACGCTTATCCCTAACCTAAGAAGATTCGAATACAGGGATACTGATGGGATAACTCGTAGGCATAATAAGAAAATTAGAAAACAGACTTGTAGACTTGATCTACGAAAATACTTCTTCAGTCATGGAGTGGTAGATTTTTGGAATGACTTGCCATATGATGTGGTAAACAGTAGCTCTAGTTAATTTTTAAGGAAAATTTAGACACTTTCATGAGTGAAAGAGGGAGAGTGTAGATTGTATATAGTGTATATTCTTTGCTTCAGTTTTATAGGCTACTATGGTGGTAGTAAATAGTTGTATATTACTTAGCTGACTTGAGTTTGACATCTTGCAAGATTTTATTATTATTAAAAATTGTAGCTCATGACTTGGATTACCTCGATAGGCCCGAGTGGCTTCATGTTTTCCAAATGTAATGTAACCTTGGTTTTTCTTCCACCCAAATTGTTCATTCTCACGAAGGTCAAGCTTGTCACTCCACCTTAGACCTACAGTTCAACGTGGAATCCGAACCCCATCAACAGCCCAGCTTCATAACCACTAGGCTACCCAGGGTACCCATTTATCTACCAACCAATTTCTTTATTGTGTGAAAGGATGAACAGCTGGGTTTTGCTGCGCGCCGCCTGTCGTCACCGGACCTCGATCCCGGGGTCGATGGATTCGTAGTCAGCGAATACACACGCACACACGATTTCCTTTATTTGAAATTTTTTTACAGAGGTTTAGGAACACTACTATGCAAAACTTGGATATAGATGCAAATGTTTGACTCGATATTGTATATTGACAACCTATAATGCTGACGGGGAAAAGCCCCAAATTACGCTTGATTGTAAAAATAATACCGAATCAGCTCGGTATTGTAGAAATGTTAGACATTTAATTGCAAGTAATGTTACCAGTATTCAGATGCAAAATAATAAGAGAAAAATGAAAAAGTTCACAAATACTTTTGCGCTTGTTGACGACTACTTATTTCCAATAACTAAGCTATAACTACTCGTTATTAGGTAATTTTAAGGCATTTGTGTTGCACATGTGTTTTTAATGTTTTTCCTATTTGCCGTTTTCATATATGAAAATTATTTCACAAAAGTATATATATATATATATATATATATATATATATATATAATATATATATATCGCCTCGTTAACACTATAATAATATTGATAATATTATTAATTGTTAATTATGATTGCTTATGAGGCTGGATATGATTAGGTTGAGGTCACCAGGTCTCGCAGACCAGATAATATTATCAATTAGGTGATTGATAAAATGAGTTTTCTTCCTTTATTGAACAAAATAAATGATTTATGAAACAAATAAAAGTTGGTTGTTTGAATACAAGTCCAGTGAAATGAATAAATGTGCACTTGAATAATAACTTCAGTATTAATATAACGCGCGAGGTGTAATGATTAGTCTTTATATAAAGTTAGGTGAATGACACCAGGCCAAAATGGGCCTGGTAACGATGTTTACACGATGGAATCTCTCGTGTCACTGATTCTTCGAAGAGAGAGGTCGAGGTACGTCCTGACCGAGAAGTCCTTAAACGAGGTTGAGGTGTGAGGCAAGGCAGAGGCACATGCCTTGAGTAAATTCTCGCGATGTGACGTCATCTTGGTCGTGGCTGTGTCGATTGAATATTGCAAAAAAAATTTGAAAACGTCTCTGCCAATATATATATATATATATATATATATATATATATATATATATATATATATATATATATATATATATATATATGGAGAGGTGGGGGTCTGACAATAGTTTAAAATACTGCAAGTGTAATGTAAAAATAAAAATTTAGTGATGCTGTCAACATTATGGCTTTGAGTGAGAGTGAAATAAAATTTGAAGTGATCTCTGCATTCATTGAACCCACATTCTGCAGGACAGTGACACGACACAATTGGTCAAGTGCTAAAACGATGAAATTAATATATTGCTTTACTGATCAACTCCTTGTATACAATAAACTGTATTGAAGTCAGCTTTCATTTTCAGCAGGGAGACACAATGGGGAAGGGACCGGAAGATTACATGTCTATCTGTCTGGTAAAACCAACAACGTTGTATGGTAGATAAATAGTTGCAAAATGAATAATATTCCGAACATGCATTTATGTTTCTTGGATATAAGCAACGTATATGATCGAGTAATTCACAATATTGTGTTTAAATATAATTAGAAGAGAGGAATGTTCCATTGTATGTACTAATATAAAATACTCGCATACTGAAATTTTGGTACACTCACCAAACTTTTATGGTTAGATAGAACAATGTACTGGCCGAGTTTTTGGTTCTTCACGCGTAGTTAGACAAGGCCCCTTGCTCTCTCCTGTGCTGTTTACAGCATATATTGATGGGCTAATTACTTCTTTTAATGAGGTAAGAGTACGATGTCGTATAGATAACATGAGGATAAATAATTTAGTCAATGTCGATGATATAATATTAATAAGTCCTTCAGTTAAAGGTCTGGATCATGTTATAAAATTTGCGAATTATATTTTCAGAACCATGATATTAATTTCATTGGTATTAAAACTAAAGTTACGCAGTTACATCCCAAATGCTCAAATTACTCAGCTAATGTTATTTTTAAAATGAAAGGCGAACCAATAGAGGAAGTACAAGAGTTTAAGTAGCCCCTTTCTGGGTCATATTATTACCAACTACTTGAGTGTCGACTCAGACATAAAGAAAACAATATCGGTGTTTCTGTGCCAAGACAAATATGCTTAGAAGGAACTTCAGATTCTGTAAAAGTGAAGCTAACGACGCTCTTTTTCATACTTTCTGCACTAGTATTTATGGACAGCAACTTTGGACTAATTATAAAAAAAATTCTGGCAGAACTCTAACTTTGCTTTATAATATCTTTTAGACTGCTGCATAAATTACCTCCAAGATGCTCAGCTTCGCAAATGTTTGCTAACCACAATGTCTCGAGCCTCCCAGAGGTAACAAGACGTGTAAACACAGTCTAACGCAAAGGATTGAAAACTTAGACAATCCAATTATCCAAACTATTCATCAGTCCGGTTTTATGGTTTTAATGGTATGAAAATGTTTGTCCTATAGCTCCACTTAACATGGTTATTGCTATTTTCAATATTTTTATTGTCTTATTTTTGTTTTTATTTTTGTTATTGCTTTTATTATTAATTATTTCATTACTTGTACCTTCATTTTTTTTCTAGTCCTATTTTTTTTTATTATTACTAGTTGTACTTTAGAAGTTTTTCTTCTGCCAATAAAACTTTCCTTTCCATACCAATCCTTATGCAGAGGGAGTTGCAACTGCGGCTATAAGCTTATATCCGCGCATAGTGTTTTTGTCTCAAAATAGGAAGACGAAGGAAAATAAAAAAATATATTATCATACCATATTTTTAATAAAAAACTTCACCTTTCAGTACCAGTGAAACTTCTTATGTCCCACAGGAAACAATAGAGCTATTGAAGAATAGGGACCCCAGGCTTCTTTAGTTAGGCTTATAAGGCTAACTAACAAAAATATCACGGCCTAACCTAACCAATCGTAGGTTAACTGTACGCCCTTGACGATTGGTTAGGTCAGGTCATGATATTTTCGTTAGTTAGCCTTATAAAGCTAACTAAAGAAGGCTGGAGTCCCTATTCTTCAATAGCTCCGAAATGAAATAATAATAATATAAACTGTATTAAAATTTAACTTTTCTCTATAAATGCTTTTACGTGTTTATATAGTTTGTTGTTGGAAAAAGAACCTGAAATGTGTAGAATGTAAGTAGTGACAAGTTACTAAAATATTTGGTTTTTAATAACGATAAATTTTATACTTTTTGGCTCAAATAAAAAAAATAAAAAAACCTCTTGAACGAAAGAGTTAAATTGAAAAAATATTTTGGACAAATGATGAAGGTTAAAAAAAAGATGTCAAGCCAATATTATAAAATTTATAAATGAGAAGATAACTAAGTTTGAAAAAACAAAATACACCAAAATCTGAAAAATATTTGAGGGGGGAGGGGGGTTTGTGATGGAGGTGGGGTGAAGGGACGTAGTGGAAACGCTAAAGGAAATCGAAGGGAATAGAATCGGATGCAAATTTTGGGATTGAAGTAAGGTCGAACTGGAAATAAGTTGAATCGCCCACATTGAAAGTGGGGTTACGCGAGAAGTCTTCAGGGGTTCCGCGAAAAATATTTGGTAATGACGGAAATTTTCAATTTTGGAGCCGCAGTTTTAAAATGGAAATTTGAATATTTAAAATCGTGCGATATTCGCTTAATGATTCGAGCATACTAAAGTTAGAATTAATCTACTACTTAGTGCCCGGTTAGGCTACTTTAGGTTAGATGTTTAAGTTTTGTTAAATTTAAAAATTCTGACGACTTTAATTAACTAGAATACATTGGAATTAGGTTGAACTTAAATAAAATCTAATTTGACCTGACTGGATTAAATGCCCGGTTGTCACGAAGATGAGCTTTTGCTATCGCAATTTTCTTTGCATGCATCTTGCAACATTACTAGTAATATGGCACTTCACCAGGGTTTGGAGTAAACATTAACTCCATCACACAGCATAAACACTACTTTTCAAGAAACTGTCCCTGTAAGCCTTAGAGCCTACCATCTGTGGAGGCTTGGCTTAATTACAAACTGTTTATCTTCCTCGATTTCTGGAGAGTCGTCTGCTTGCCAGATAAAGCTTATATTGTATATACAAAATGTTAAAGGAGTCGACATTCAATCAATTTTTTCGTTTGAACATTTATTCCTGCCATTTTATTGTCAAAATATGTTCAAAAGTTTCATAGTTATATTTATTAAGCGCCTTGATTGATGGGTTTTATAATACCACATGGTGTTAGGTTCACCCGTTATTTATTTTAACATCCTTGGAGAACCTATTTTAACAGCGTTTAGTTGGTCAGAAAACTAGTGAAAACATTCAAAAAATATTTGGTTGTAGATGTTGGTAATACCAAGGAATTAGTATACGATTATTCATTATATAATATACAGGGTGATTCAAAAGTCAGGTTACATAGGGATATACTGTATTATGCAATGATACAGGGGAATAGTCACATCGCATGTTCGATATGGCCACCGTTAACGGCAATGCACTTGTGCAGCCAGCTAGGAATATCACATCAATGCGCTCCTCCTTCGATAACATCTCATAACTCATTTACCTGCAAAGAAACAGAAAAGCCCTACGTAACCTGACCTTTGAATCACCCTGTAGAAACGTTTCTCTTCTGAGATGTTTTGAGAAAGTTGTGTTATTATTATTATTATTATTATTATTATTATATGTTACTAATTATAGTAAAACTTAAAAATAGGGCTAATTATTAATTAGCCCCATTTTAAGTTTTTCTTCTTTGAAAAAGTTATAAATTCTAAAAGTTACAAATTAAGAGTCATTTCACAATTATTTATTTTGTTAAAATTATTGTAAGAAAAAAAAATTTAAAATTATATTTACTTTTTATAAATAAAAAATTATTCATTCATTCAATAAGTATACTGTCAACTTTCGCTACTCGGGTACTTAATACTAATCAGTATTAGGAGGGCCAGAAACTGGCACAACGCTCACGCCAACTAATGCGGCTCATTGTACTAATTTTGGAGTATTACTAGTACCATCGGGAGTCGAACCTTCAACCTCAGTGTCTTCGCTTCGATTTGAGGGAAACGGTTTTACCAAACTCGAGGATTTAATAAACTTTTCCATTGAATCTGTTTAAGAGCTAAATTCTTTTATGTCATAAATTTTTGTTGAATTATTTTATGTATAATAGAAAATTTCCCCAAAATACAGAGAACCAGAAAGTTATCGTGATTTCAGGCGAATATTTTCAATTACGAGTAGTTGAAGATGATGATGATGTGATGTTTTGGGGGTTGCTTAACAACAACGAAACAACAAACAAATTTCATTCAGAAAAACAATACAAGTTACTTAAAGGTTTACAAAAATTTTCAGTATTTTTTCTGTACAGTTTAGGTATCTGATATGACATTAATATATTCACAGTATTTTTATTTGAATACGCCGTTGGAATCATGGAAGCTTTTGAGGCAAAATTAACGAGGTTCAGTTTATTCAGTTTTATCCTTCGTAACGGCAAACGTTTTACGACGGAGGGGACTTACAGCTTAATGCAGGGTTTCCCAATGTTGGGGTCGCGAACCGATCTGATAATTTTATTTTCAATTCTCTTCCTACGGCCGTCCGACAAGACTATCAATCATGAATGTAGCTGCATATAACAGCTGAAATCTGGGCCCCTCCCGCACATAATAAACGCTGTGATTATGAAGTATATATATATATATATATATATATAATATAAACTTTTCACGAGTTTGTCGAACTTTAACCAGTGTTTGGGGTCGTGAATTGTGTGAACATGCTTTTCGGGGCCGCACATGATAAAGGTTGGGAAGCCCTGGCTTAATGTGAGATCCGAACCACAGGATCTGGACGCAAGGGACGGTCATCCACCTAACTACTACCGAGACTCACTGTCCTTAACTTCGCCGATCGACGGGAGCGGTGTTTGCAACATGGCAAAGACGTAGCCCAAAAGATGACGATGAAAATGAAGACTTTACTATAAGCCGAGCTTGTGGTTTCAATAAATCCACTTTTCACGTGACTTCATTCTCCTGACTGAAGATATATTTCTGTACTTGCTTTTAACCAGTGACTTGTATAATTATGCTCGTACTTGTGTACCCATGAGAAGCATGCAAATAATAGATCAGACTGTAGCTATGTAACTGCATGAGATTCGTGGCCGGATTTTAGGTACTTAGAGTATAAATAACTTTTAGCAGAAGGAAATACACCTAATTCTACAGGGTGTTCGAAAAGTCCCGTCACCCCCTACAAAATGTAGACTACATATTGTAATACCAATTTTATTTTTGTGTGATTAATTGTATTTATATGTGGCAGTTGTACTTTAAGAAACAAGTCACTAGCAACAGTCACTTTAATTACAATAAATACAGTTACTAATCTGCATGTCTGCATCGCTTAATTTATTAACAAATGACGGGCAGTATGGTTTCATGCCAAGATCTTTTGTCATGTGATCTCTCATTGTGGACATGGGGACTTCAAGTTCTTGTGATTTTTCGGTGAACGAGCCACCGATGCAATCACACCTTCACATTGTTCTGCTCGCGTTGTTGGTCTTCCCGACCGTGGTCTGTCGTTGATGGAGCCAGTTTCAAACAGCTTTTTCTCCCAGCGTAATACCGTTTTGTTTGGTGGTGCAACCTTATTGAATCTTGTGTTGAAATCATTTTGGATATCATGCATCGTTTTGCCAGTATGTGACTTTTCATGAGCCCATGTGCTCATCACTATCCTTTCCTCCAGAGTGTAAGTGGACCGGTCTGCCATCGTTCACACAACTCTAATACCTGGAAAAGAAAAAAATGTCAATGAATCACATATATGCAAAAAACTTCTTTTCTACGTGAAGGTCAAAATATGATGATAAAAACCCACACTAATAGACTCTGTATCCACCCAAAGAGGATGCCAGTGGGCATCGAAACTGTTGTGGAAATAAACTCTGTCTATTAGAGTGGGTTTTTATTATCGAATCACATACGGTAAGTTCAATTAATCGAAAAAGAAATATTCAATGAAGTAAATAATTGCGTTTTACTTTCGAGAAATCTGATGACATATTCAGGAGTGCATCCATTAATTTTTTTTATCTATATACGTATACAGATATACAATTTATCCGTACACTGCATAAGAGTGTATGTATATATCTTGTGAAATAGAGGAAAAGCCAGTCTGTCCATAAATTTACAAAAGAAAACACGATTATTAAAATTTTGAGTTTAACATTCAAAGTCGGTCAGACAAAATTTCTGAAATTTCTGAAGTTGCACTCAAAATCTAAGTGTCTGAAAAGTTTAAAAGTAAATATTAAGGTCTCACTGGCTTAAAATTTTCTGTTCAAAATCTTTTGTATGAAATAATTTAGGCCAACATGTTAAAACGCGAGCGTGAACTGACTAGAATAGTCGCTAAATAGATATCGTACTGATAGGTTTTAGATAAAATGAAAACCTCCAATATCGAACAAATTTACTGTATCCAAATTGAGCTTAGTCTCAATAGTAATTGTAAATGCGAGTCTAATATAGATTAAACTCATGACAGGTAAATGCCTATTAAAATTCTTCAGTCTACTTCCCATGTTAGTATTCAGGAAAGCTAAACTGCCATTAATATTTAACCTTGAAACTAACTAGTATTGAACTTAAAGAGTCTCACGTAACAACTTTGATCATTATAGATTAAGTTGAATGAACTTGTATTATTATTATTATTATTATTATTATTATTATTATTTCATAATTATTCATAATGAAATAAGATGAAGGAAATTACGTAGATAAGCCTGAGTTTAATTATATTTCCTCCATCTTGTTTAATTAGGAATAATGATGCAAGTTATATATAAATGCAGAGGGTTGACAAATTAAATAGACACCACGATGATTGTCGTCGAGAACAAATGGCAAAGCTCATCAATGGAATTCCAGAACGTGTGTGCCCTTTACATAATTCAAAGAGGAAAACAACACGATTCTAAATATAGTAATTAATAAATCTGTTATTATTTATTGACGTGTTTATTATCAAATCAAAAAGTATGGAAAAAGCTAGTCTGTTTACTTTTGCAACTACAGTATTATATATATATAGATATATATATATATATATATATATCTATATATATAGATATCTGAAAGGAAAGGTATATATGCTCTGCGTGTGTGTGTGTGTGTGTATCGAATGCGAAATCACAATGTTACAGAGTACGAAAGAAGTGTAAAGTACTGAGACGTAATTACTGAACCATTTTCACATCCTTTCTTGATAATGCCAAAATAAAGCTGAAAGAGAAGTAATCTACAGACTTTATCTTTTTTACACCGTAATCGAAGCCTTCGGAATATAAAGTGACATAATGCTAAAATGATGGAGATATGAACAGTTGTATAGTCCAGTCTCAATATATACAGTATACGCACTGGTTTTTTTAATGACACAATTCCGCGAATTTATCGACTGTATGCCCTGTGTGTTGTGTGTGTGTGTTTGTATGTATGTGTATATATATATATATATATATATATATATATAATCTCGAATGTCCTATTTTCACTAATTAAAAGCGTCGCAGTATGAGGGGTCGGGGGAATCCCATGCTTTTGATAAATACCTTTGAATGTAATATTTCAAGCATAGATGCACGTACTCACTGACGTCAAATGCGGAAGCGCCAGCGGGTCTTTTGTCGATTCTGACGATGGAGGGGTCCTAACAGCAGCTGCTGCATCAACTCAACTGTAAGGAAGTTTGGCACCTGCGACACTCCGATAGATATATATATATATATATATATATATATAATAAAATCTAAAAGAAATGAGCACTCTACTTACGCATGAAGTTTCAGACATTTTGGTAGAAATGACGCATCTAAAGGGTAAATTACGATTGTAGATACTTTCTTATGCATTTATTGACGTAACTCAACAAAAAATAATGACGCAAGTTAGCAATACTGGACCAAAAAAACCAACTATAATAAGCACCAAACCAGTACATTCCCAGAACAAAGCTAATAAGTCTTTCGTGTTGGCGCCAAAATGAACCTTGTCTTTTTAAATTAATTTGTAAAGATATAAATAAGCT
>JAJOZX010002295.1:247500-252500 GCA_023014485.1 Bathynomus jamesi
ACAAACTAAAATAGTATCACTGTTTCGTGGAGCTACAGCCAAACAGTTTCATACTATGAAGACCCTAGTTTCAAAGTCATATGACAGGTATGATGGATACCTTGAATAATGGAATAATGTGTTTTTATATCTTTACATTAGACTATTGAGCGCGTCTTGTTATTTCCGGGAGGCTCGAGACGTTGTGGTTGGCCATGATCAATTGATTTTTTTTCAAAATTATGTAAATAAAATACCATTGATTTTTTTTCTTTTTTAATTTTGTTTAAATAAAAAATCCCTAACCCTGTAGTTAGCAAATATTTGAGGAACTAAGCATATTGAAAGTAACTTAGGCAGTATTCTAAATAATCTATTATAAAACAAAGTTAGGGTTCTGCCAGAAAGTTTTTTTTATAATTAGTCCAAAGTTTCTGGCCGTTAATATTAATGCAAAAAGTATGAAAAAGTGTCCTGTAGCTTCACTTGTACAGAATCTGAAGTTTCTTGTTTATAATCATGTTTGTCTGAGCACGGAAACGTCGCTATTGTTTTCTTGTGTCTGAGTCATTCATTACTCAAGGAGTTGGTGATAATGTGACCTAATTAATTAAATTCTCGTAGTTGCTCTATCTGAAAATAATATTAGCTATTTGATTTGAGGTTGGGTGATGGAACCGCATACCCTTAGTTTTAGTAATAATAAATCATGATTCTGAGATTATAATTCACAAATTTTTATAAGATAATCCAAACTTTTAATTGAAAGGCTTATTAATACCATATCATCCGTATAGACTTAAGTTCTTTATCCTGATATTGTCTATATAAACAACCTACTTTGGCCTCATTAAATGAAGTAATTTGGCTATCATTATACACACTGAAGAGCGGAGGAGTAAACAAGAAGCTCTGTGTAACTATAGCCACATGAAGATTCAAAACACTTAGAAAACACATTAGTTCATCAAATCGTAAAAAAAGACTGGTAGTTAGCTGTACCAGAATTTCAATATATTTAATTGATCGAATCAAACATCTTCTCTCAGTTTCTTAAATAAAATATTGCGATGTACTCAATCATACGAGTATACCTTGCTTATATCCAATAAAGATATTATAAATAGCAAATCAGTATGTTTATGGACAACTTTTTTTAATACATAAATACGTGTTAAGTGGGGTCTTTTGCGGCCAAAAATGATTCGGAATTGTCGCATAAACATCGCTCGGAATAGCAAGAGGATTTTACGTTTTGAGAAGAAGAATGTATCAACAATAGGATTGTATTTATATCAGTGGATACAATGTCCCCAAACATTTTTGACGAGGGCACGCATGATATATACCCTCATAAACTCTGTAGGAATATGAGGAAGCATGGCTGAGAAAAGCAATAAGATTCTCATATTACGGCACTCTTATACTTCAGATATTCATTTGAGAAGTTCTCTATTGTCATGAAGCATTCTTTGATCAGACTTCAAGTTTTATAAACGGTACTTTCTTAAGTACCGTTCACAATGAATTTGATTTTGAAGAATAATGGTTCTCACTCACTCACTCACTCACATATTATATATATATATATATATATATATATATATATATAATATATATATATATATATATTATATAGAGAGAGAGAGTGTTACAAGGAGTTACAAGGAAAGAGTACCTCAAAAGGCCTTGCGGCCCATACCGAGGAGGTACCAATGGCAACGGTGCCAGGGAAAATTTGTCTTTCAACTATGCTAGCAGTAGTAGAAAACTGGATAGAAAAGTAGAAGCTCTCTCCCACCCTCCGCTCCCTCCCTGCCAGAGGCAGGTACGGAAAAAGGTTGAAGAAAATACCTTGACCCTGGAAAAGTAGCCAAGGAAATTTTACAGGAAAGTGGAGAATATAAAATAGCTCTATTTTAGCTTGCTCACAGAGACCGAGCAAGCGAACTCCTGCAGTTGGTTCCAGATATCAACTATTTTACATGAAAAGAAATTTCCGCAGACTGAGGTCCTAAATGTCTTTACACACTCAAATAGTGTGCAAGATTTCGTCTAACCTTTTCTTGAACTGATCCACAGAGGAACTGTTCACAACTTCCGAAGGTAACCTGTTCCATGTGTCACAGATCTTATACGTAACGTAATTCCCACACACACTAGTCCTAAACCGTTTCAATCCAACTTCCAACCATTGTTGCGAGTTGGGTTATCATTTAAACTAAACATACTTCTAAAATCGACATCGTTGAACCCTCGTAAGAGCTGAAAAACCTCGATCAGTTGACCGCGCAGCCTCCGAGTTCAAGCGAAAACAAGTTCAGGGCGCGTAACCGTCGATTGTAGCCCATATGCCTAACGGAAGGGATCACTTTGTGGCCCTCGCCTGCACTCGCTCCAGCCTCTCAATATCTTTCCTGAGGTGTGGGCGACCAGAACTGCACAGCATACTCCAGGTACGGCCGAACAAGGGAATTGTACAGTGAGAGCACAATCTCCTTGTTCCGAACTGAAATTGCCTCCTGATATAACCCAATAGTTTCTGGGCTTTCTTTTCCATCTCTACACACTGTTTCGTAAACTTAAGGTCGCTGCTAATTAGCACACCCAAGTCCTTTTCTAAATCAGTCACCTCGATATTACTGCCCAACATCGAGTAGTCCGACTTGGGATTGGCGTAGCCATGTGCATCACTTTGCATTTACCCAAGTTAAACGGCATTTGCCATTTTTCGGACCACTCTCCTATCCTACCTAGGTCCGCACGCAGTTCCTCGATCGCTTCGGGCATCCCAACATTGGCCCCAAGCTTGGTGTCATCAGCGAATTTGGCGATCCGACTGACGATGCCACCGTCGATATCATTTATGTAAATGGTAAACAACAGTGGCCCCAAAACGGAACCCTGAGGAACCCCACTAGTGACCGAGGCCAACCCGAACTAGCCCCTTTAATTACCACCCTCTGCCGCCTATTCCTTAGCCAGTTTTCAATCCACCTACCTATTTCCCCACCGATACCCACGCGCGCACTTTCGCCATTAGCCGGCGGTGAGGTACCTTATCAAAGGCTTTCTGAAAGTCGAGATAAAGTATATCAATCGCCCTACTCTTATCGTACTCACTCAACATGACGTGGAAAACTCGAGCAAGTTGGTGAGACACGACCTATGCCGTCTAAACCCATGTTGGGAGTCCCCAAGCAGCTTGTAGAATCCAAATGGTCAACGATTCTATCAGCTATTATCCTTTCTAATAATTTACCTACAACTGAAGTGAGACTAATAGGACGATAGTTCCCTGGACTTTCGTGATCCCCTTTCTTAAAGATAGGGGTCACGTTTGGCCTCTCTCCAGTCACCAGCACCTGGCCCATCTCCAACGATTTGTTGAAGACTGTAGCCAGGTGGGGAGCCACCTGGTCGCGCACTTCTCGCAAACACTGGGGAGAAACTGGTCTGGCCCAGGAGCCTTAAACGCGCTCAGTTTGTCTATTCTATGAGCAACGACTGTCGCGGTACATCTAACACTATCCAGGTCAGCACCTTCGTGCCTCACAGCTGGCTCGGGGATGACGGCGGGTATCCTCCCTGGTGAACACTCCCGCAAAGTACTCATTAAGCACCTTAGCGATGTCCGCGTCGGAGGTCCGCAGAACGCCGCTTCCGTCCTTTAAAGGACCTATCATGCTTCTAATAGGCTTTCTACTATTAACATAACTGAAGAACTCCTTAGGGTTCCTCTTGCAGAGGCTTGCCACCCGTAGTTCTTCGTTACGTTTCGCTAGCCTAACCTTCGCCTTCACTTCCCTACACAGGCGGACATACGCTTCAGTGTTCTCGTGGGAACGATTGGCCTTCGCCCTCCTATACACTACTTTCCTATTTCGGATAGCCGAAGCGATGCCACGATTGAACCACTTAGGCTGCGTTGAAGCAGGGGTGACCAGTTTTGAGACCAGAGAGAGAGAGAGAGAGGAGAGAGAGAGAGAGAGAGTTACAAGGAGTTACAAGGAAAAGAAGTACCTCAAAAGGCCTTGCGGCCCATACCGAGGAGGTACCAATGGCAACGGTTGCCAGGGAAAATTTTGTCTTTCAAACTATGCTAGCAGTAGTAGAAAACTGGATAGAAAAGTAGAAGGCTCTCTCCCCACCCTCCGCTCCCTCCCTGCCAGAGGCAGGTACGGAAAAAGGTTGAAGAAATACCTTGACCCTGGAAAGAGAGAGAGAGAGAGAGAGAGAGAGAGAGAGAGAGAGAGAGAGAGGAGAGAGAAGAGAGAGAGAGAGAGAGAGAGGAGAAGAGAGAGAGAGAGAGAGTCTTAGTCTTCAGTTTCTTTTTGTAGGTGAAAGTACCGGACTTTAAAAAAGAATTCTTAAAGAGTTAGCCGTGTTTGTTGGATAGTAGATATATATATAAAAATATATAGTATACAGTATATATAATATGAACTTAAAAAAAGAAATCTCCCTATGAATATTTTACATGTAATGTTTAAGAGTATGAAAGAGCTGTTTGCTCAGCGTACTTCTTCATTCGAATTCTTTGGAAAGCATTTTTTAAGCATAATTTTGTAACATTTTAGAGTTAAGAATATGATATTTTACATCACTTTGAAAGCGGCTCAACGCTTTAAAAAAGAGCTTCAGTCAAGCAGCTTTTAGCTCAGGAAGAATATTTTTTTCCATGATATATATATATATATATATATATATATATATATATATATTATATATATCTCGTGTTTTCTTTTTTGGGGGGATTGCTTGTTTCCGGAAACTTTTCTTATTAATTAAAATTATATTAATTTTATAATGAATTCTATTAAAATCGACGTCACTGACGCAATTATTTCAAATCGAAATTAAATTTTTTGGAATTTGTAGGCAGTAAGGCGGGGAAACTTCAAGTTCAAGTTTTGCTCGCAAAATTTCAGCTTAATACGGGAATGTGGCGGCTATTCAGATAAGAGTGAGTGTAAGACGAAGTGCCACTTGAAAACTAGGTTACTGATCAATATTTAGTG
>JAJOZX010002295.1:255000-287500 GCA_023014485.1 Bathynomus jamesi
AAAACTGTAAAAATAAAATAGTTACACCCTTATACAGGGTGTTTATAAAGTCCCTATCTATTTCAGTGAAAACGTAGCAAAAAGGGTAAAATTCAATAACAGTGTAATAGAAGGCATACATTTAATGAATACTTAAGCATATTATTCTACATGAGCACCATCAGTATCTCTACAGAGTTCGAATCTGTCAGCAGCATTGCGGAACACATTTTGGAGTGACAGGGGTTATTTCTGTAACTGCTGTTATGATACGAGCACGTAAATGTCCCAGCTTCATTCAGATGGCATTTTAATCACCGTCGTTTTTCAACAAGATGGGGCACCTTGTCATTACGCAAATATTGTTCGGGAGTACCTAAATGAACGATTTCCAAATCGGTGGATCGGACGTGGAGGCAACAGGCCCTTGGCGGCTCCATCTCCTGACCTAACGCCCTTGGATTTCTTTGCATGGGGCTTTATCAAATCAAACGTCTATCAAACGAGGGTTACAGATCTGCAAGATTTACGTGCTCGTATCGTAATAGCAGTTACAAAAATAACTCCTGTCACGCTCCAAAATGTGTTCCGCAATGCGGCTGACAAATTCGAACTCTGTGTAGATACTGATGGTGCTCATGTAGAATCATATGCTTTAGTATTCATTAAATGTATGCCTTCCTTTATATTGTTATTGAATTTTACCCTTTTTGCTACGTTTTCACTGAAATAGATAGGGACTTTATAAACACCCTGTACTGGATATGGAGAAGATCCCTAGACACGGGGGAAACACAGAGCATCTTGAAAAGAGCGAACATTGTCCCTATATATAAAGGAGGGGATAGATCTCAAGCAAAGAACTATAGACCAGTGTCATTGACGTCCCACCTCACCAAAATATTTGAAAGAATAGTCAGAGAGAAAATCTATGACCTCTTGGAGACACTAGAAAGATTCAACGAAAATCACCACGGATTCCGATCAGGAAGATCATGTCTATTACAACTTATAGGGCACTCTAACAATATCCTAGATGCACTTGAAGGCAATGAAAACTACAGTATGATGTTATATACACGGATTTTACTAAAGCTTTTGACAAATGCGATCATGGTATAATAGCACATAAAATGAAACATATGGGAATAACAGGCAAAGTGGGAAAACGGACTTACAACTTCTTCAGAGAACGTCTACAGGTCGTCAAAATTCAAGGTGTATCATCATCAGAATCGGAAGTACGCAGCTCAGTACCACACGGTAGAGTACTGCCCCACTCCTGTCCATTATCATGCTAACAGATATAGACAGTGGAGTAAACAGCAACAGTATAGTAACATCCTTTGCGGACGATACAAAGATAAGCAGAAAAATCAGCGATGCAAATGAAGTGGAGGCCTTGCAGAGGGATACGAAGAAAATATACAAATGGTCAGAAGACAACAATATGACTTTAACACCGAGAAATTTCAGCTCTTGAGATATGGTAGAAATGAGAAACTTAAACAGACTACATATAGACTCCAGATAGACAGGATTCAAAGCACGAAAGCGATCGACTTGGGGGTAATAATGACCGATGATGCGAAATTCGAGACACAAAAGCAGATAGCGATAAACAAGGAAAAAGAGTCGCGGGACAGATACTAAACATTCAAAAGAAGGGACAAGACAGTAATGATTTTCCTGCTGAAAACACTAATCATACCAAAACTTGAATACTGCTCAGTTTTGACGTGCCCATGTAAAAATGAAAATTTAATAAACTAGAAGAAACGCAGACACATCTCACAGCCAAGACTGATGGCTGCAAAGAACTCAACTACTGGGAAAGACTACGTAAACTAAATCTGTACTCCCTGGAAAGAAGAAGAAGAGAGGTACACCATAATCTACATATGGAAAGTGATTGAAAAACTGGTACCAAACCTCATACTGAACCCAATTACCATCCAAACAACGCTGGAAAATAGGAAAGGCAGAATGTGTAGTGTTCCCAAATTAAAGGCCCGACAAGAGACCACCTCAACACAAGGAAAATAGCTTGGTTGTGAGGGAGCCAAAACTTTTTAACCAGCTTTCAAAGGACCTCAGAAACGTTACAGGGGTGAAAGTTGAAATCTTCAAGAGAAGACGATGCCTGGTTCAGGACGGTACCAGATGAGCCGGGTGTACCTGGCTATGTGCGTTGGAGAGTGCAAGAGAGCAACTCGCTCCTCCACCAAGCCAGACCTAGAGGCGGAGCTACCAGCTTAACCTTCGTGCGAAGAGAGACCAGCACACGGAACCTAAACGAGTTAACAATGTATATATATGGAATATCATGCGTGAACGCGTACGATATTTCATGATGAAAATATTCTCCCACCACGTTTTAAACCCACGCGCTAGCCAATATACTGTGATGTAGTGTAGTGTTGTGGCAAGCTACGTCAGAGTACACTGGTTAGCGCCCGCACCTTTATTCAAGAGGTGGTTTGTTGGAATCCTGGTGAGGGCAATTTTTTTCATATATATATATATATGTCGGATAGATAGATGATGATGTTATGCTTCGTTACACCATCTCCGACGTTTAAAGTGTTCTTATCGTCGACAAGGAGAGTTTAACCCGTTTTCTTAATCTGACTGCGAGATTCCGGAACAACACTTTATACCCTTGCTTCAATGGCGTCCTCCCTCTTTCAGTCCGTTGAGAGAAGGGAATGCTTTTCTCGGAGTTTTCCTTTGTTAACCTTTATTTCACAATGGGTGGAATCACTTTTAAAATACTAGATTTCTTTTACACTACAGAGTAATTAGAGAATCAAATCCTTAACACAACACGTGTTTAGAGAATTGTAAAACGAAAAAAAGAAGGACCTCAACCGAGACCGGCTGCCCCAAGGGCGAAACACCGATTGTCTGCCCGAAGGCCAAAGTGGGACTCTTTCACTGGTCTCTCCACTCTGCCCTGGAGAAATTCCCATGGTGCCATGTTTTTACAAAAGATTATTAAACTTGCAAAATCCTACTCAAATAGTGATATTAGCAAAAGAATTTATATAATCGTAGTTTTACACTTAACTTCTTTGTGATTTATTTTAGCCGAAAAGAACATTTCGAATTTAGGAATCTCTGTTTAAGATTATAGACGTGACAACACTGTTTTCGTTACGGTTAGAGAAAAAGGATGCCAAGCTTTCCACTGGCTTTTAGGCACTTTATACAATATTAAAAATTTAACGGAATCATATTTTAATTTATATGAACAGAATAATATCTTTTAAAGGATTACTACTTTAATTTATACAAACAATGATTTTTTTTAAATTTTAACAAATTTATTTTCCTGTGGAAACCCTTTTACACACACACCACACACACACACACACACACACACACACACACACATATCTTATTAATAAGCAAACAACCACAGGGAAAAAGAAAAGGAAACACGAAGTCCGAGCGCTTTCGTGATATATTCACATCTTCAAGGAGAAACAGAAAATAGACGGAGATTACAAAGTAAATGAGTTAAATACACAAGCAAAAAAATAAAATAAAAAATTCCCAATCGGCAACTCAAATTAAAGACCATAAAACCCTCTAAAGATTTTTTCTATAGATAACATAATCTGTAGGCTGCTAAATTACTAAATATAAAAGAACTATATAGATGAAATTAGACAAAAAACCAGTACAGAGAACAAAAATTATTATAACGGTTATTAGAACTAGTATTTAATTAAAGCAGGCAATTAAGTGGCAAGAATTTAATGAAAACAAACGGAATGGTGCCATCGTCTTACAGAATATTACAAAATTTCTACAAACAGTCTGAAAAAAAATTGTTTTCCCAATAGCCAACCAGTTGAAAAGTCCAATAAACCACCCAGCACCCAAAGATTATACACGAAAGAAATATTACAATTAAAATGGACACATAAGCATGTTAACAGTTCTTAAAATAATATTTATTTAACCAAGGCAAACCGTCTATTTTCTGTTTCTCCTTGAAGATGTGAATATATCACGAAAGCGCTCGGACTTCGTGTTTCCTTTTCCTTTTCCCTGTGGTTGTTTGCTTATATATATATACAGTGTATATATATATATATACACACACACACACACACACACACACACACACCGGTAACCTCAGCTTTGCACCCGCCCGAATTGTTCATCCACAAGAATGTTAAGCTTGTTGCTCCACCTTGGACCTACAGCTTAACGTGGAATCCGAACCACAACCCACCAAGGTGGGTCAGACATCGCAAAGTTTTCTTCCGAACTCGATCTCACGACCTCCTGATGAGCGGCCCAAGATCTTAACCACTAGGCTACTCAAGGTACTGGTACCCATTTATCTACCAGCCAATTTATCCAACCATTTATCAGCCATCTACCAGCCATTTATCTACCAGCCAAAATCGAACGAGTTCAAAGGCGGGCAACTAAGATGATTCCGTCGCTTAGGTCAAAGTCGTACGAGGATAGGTTTAAGGAGTTAAAACTGACTACACTCGAGGCTAGGAGGCTGAGGGATGATCTAATCCAGGTTTTTAAAATTATGAATGAGTTCGATAACGTAAATAGAGAGAGCTTTTTCGAAATAGCACAATATAGTAGAACTAGAAATATCGGGTGCAAGCTGACAAGTAGAAGGTTCGAGACAGCAGTTGCCAAAAACTTTTTTACGCATAGAATAGTAAATATATAGTTGGAATAGTTTGCCGGTAGAAGTAATTAGTAGCACGTCTATAAATATGTTTAAAAATCGATTAGATGCATATGTTGATAGATTGGGTATAATTTAAGGTCGTAAAATTAAGGTTTTTGTGGTTTGGAACCCACGTAAAATTGTAGGTTCCCTCCACCACCACGGAAGACATATGCAATACACAACCACAAACACGGTTAGGTAGACCAGCCATGAATGGATCCTAGGGTCTTTGTTGGTCTGAAACATTATAACATTATAATTTGTGTGTGTGTGTGTAAGGATGAACAGTTGGGTGAACCGAGATTCGCCTGCCATTGTCGGGAATCGAACCAGTAAGTCTTCTATTTACGCGATAGAGTAGAAGCGTTCACGGAAACCATCGTTTATATCAAAATCTCGTGAATCGAATCACATTTTCCCATAGAGATAATATATTATAGGGGGTAAGTGTGTTTAGCTCAAGAATTTTTGACAACAAAAATTTAAAAATATGGCTGTATACAAGAATTATATAGAACGTAATGCTTATAATACACCTACATTAATAATAGCATATAAAATACATTATGTAATTTTGTACATACAGTATTTACCAGAGATGACTCCAAAGATTGCTTAAAGTGGAACCTCATCCTTCTTGGGGCTCCTCCTGGGTGAAGCTGAGGTTGAAGGTGGGCTCTGGGGTGTTGCTGGAGTTCTTTCAACTTTCTTGAAGTAGGTAAACAGCGATATCTGCATAACCATGAATGTTGATCGATACCTGAAATGTTGAGAGAATTTTTCATTCCTGAATTACGTCGCTGCAACCAAGACTTCAATGAAATTTTCCTCCAACAGGATGATGCAACTTGCCACACAAGCAATGAAACAAGGCAACTGTTTCAAGAAACATTTCCAAATCATGTTTCAAAATTTGGGGGCATTCCATGGCCTCCCCAATCACCTGACCTTACACCTCCAGATTTATTTTTTGTTGGGTTACTTAAAGTCCAAGGTATATGTGACTAGACCAAGAACATTACCTGAACTGGAGAACAGCATCAGAGATGAAATAAGCTGCATTTCTCCTGAAACACTTCAGCAAGTTATAGACAATTTCTTTTTCCGCTGCCTTTAATGCATACGTTTTAAGGGTGGTTACCTGACATCAGTCATTTTCAAAAAATGAAGAAATCGGTGTACCACCAATATTTCCACATTGTGTTCTTTCAAATGTCTGGTATCTTGAATTTTTAATGTCCAAATAAAACAATTTATCAACAAAGCAAATGTATCCTTAAATTACTTGTTACCCTGTAGTTTCGCCACCCGATTGGTCGTTTGTTAAATCGTGTAAACGCGGATGACGATCACGTATACCAAATAAAGTTCCCTATTTTGTCGATCATGTATAAGCGAACCCACGTAAATCGAGTTCACATATAAAGAGGACACACACACACACACACACACACACACACACACACACACACACAAAATACTCACCACCATAATTCCGACTCGGAGTCGCTTCAGCTCCGAGCTGACTGTAGCCCAGTGGTCAATTCGCGTAACTCAGAATCAGAGACCCTGGATTTTAATCCCCGTGGGGTTTCTTCTGAATTGGATAACCCCACGTGTTCATCATATGTATGATTTCCACTCCTATATATTCAATAAAAGTATCGCTTTTGAGAACACTTTTGTGTAAAAATAAATAATTAAAAAAAATAATAATTTCTACCTTTTACATACAATATTTCTTGAAACGTTTAAAAATTAAATTCTGAAGAAAAAAAGGACTTAAAAATCAATATTTTTTTATTTTGGTGTCCCTTTTTCGTTCCTTTTGAAATTTGAATTTGAGCGTGAAAAGCGCCAATATTGCTTTCGCTTCTGATCTTTTGAAGAAAAGTAGCCCGGAAATATAGAAAGTAGCTTTTGGAGGCTGTCAAAAGTTTTCCAGAAACATCTTTTTAATAATAATAATAATAATAATAATATTAATAATAATTTGTCGTGAGAATGCTAAGAAGAATATATCTTGCCCCTTGTCAAAAATAACTATGGGGACATTTTATCCCGAAACTACTAGAGAACTTTTTGGTACGCCGATTACTAATACTAACTGATTATAATTTATGGAAATATGATTACTTTGATTTTAAAAGGTCCCACGCAACTGATCTCTGTATCTACGTATTGAAAGAAATTGTATTTAAATACACTGACAGTAACTCAACTATTTATATTTATGCCTCTAAGGTAAGGCATATAAGTAAGTTCACCCTTGTGTGGAGAACACATCAGGGCTACTTCTAAGACAATTTTAGTGGGTGGGTTAAAATAGTTATTTTTATTTGTATTTGATCACAAATAACAAATCAAATGTATATGAGGGGTCGCGCGTCTTAAGGTACCTAAGCGCCACCACAGGCGAAAATGTGTTTTTGATGGATATCACTATTTTCACCCTTCCTCTATCTGAGTCTATCGCATGGTTTGGGTTATAATGACCTTACGACACTAGAAGTATGGTTGAAAACCTTATGAAGCGAACTACTTTTCTCACCTCTATCGCCAGCTGGGCTCTGCCGCCCAGATGTGATGCGCGTCTTAAGGCCCCAATATCCCGTTCAACTGGTGGGAGGTGATGGGGATGGGGGTGGCTCTGCTTTCTGATTGGTCACCCGCTCCACGCGCCGAGAGGGACACGACACAAACATCCCGCCAGTACCTTAAGACTCGCGTTGCTGTTAGCAGGCGTCCTGTGTTCGTGCTCATATTGCTAAATATTGCGTGGATTATTCTATTCACCCGGCTTCTAACTATTATCAACGTGTGCAGCAATGTCTCACCGTGATAGTGATGAAAAATCAATGGAATCATTCTGTGCCAGAAATCGCATCCAAAGTTCGGCATAATAAGAAAATCAAAAAATTAAAACAAATATATATAAAATATGAAAATCTATTCCAAAAACTCATCAACATCTTCATTAGCATACTTAGAACTCTAATTTAGCCGAAAATGAACGTTTTAGCTCAATTAATAACAGAGATACTATTGCCAGAATATTGCTAAACTTTGGAGGCGATTTCTGGCTTTGAAATATTAATAACTTTTTTACTAATAATTTTTTTAGAATTATTTATTTATCAAAAGAAAATTTAGAAAATGAAGAAGAATTTTAATTATTTATGAAAAACGGTGCTACTTAGATGTCCTCCATTTTCGGCTTCGCAAAGACGGGCTCCTTCGACAGCATTTTCCATGACGGCTGCCAATAACTCTGGCTGCAGCGCTCGAATTTCTGTACAGATGCTGTCTTTGAGCTGCTGAATTGTCTGGGGATTATTCACGTACACACGCTCCTTCAGGTAACCCCAAAGAAAATAATCGGGAGCCGTCAAATCAGGCGAGCGTGGTGGCCAAGGAACGGCTGAATTACGCGAAATTATTCGGTGACCGAAAATTTGCCTTAGGAGCTCCATCGTGACTCGGGCCGTGGGGAGTTGCTCCATCTTGCTGAAACCACATCTCAGGCCTGTCCTGCACCGCAGGGCGCACTAAATTCTCGATCATGGCTTGATATCGTACGCTAGTGACCGTCGTTGCATTGCCATCCTCATTTTCAAAAAAGTAAGACCCGATGATCCTTTGAGACGTTACACCACACCACACAGTGCACTTGAGGGGATGCAACTCGCGTTGGTGAATAACTCTAGGATTCTCTAATCCCCAGAACCTACAGTTCTGCTTGTTCACAAAACCGTTCAGATTGAAATGTGCTTCATCGCTCATAATCAATTGATGAACAAATTCGTTTTCTTCATTGGCCAACCGCTGAATGTGGACTGAGTAATTTAAGCGTTGATCATAATCAATCGGTTTCAAATTTTGCACAAATTGCGCTTTGTATGGGTACAGGTGCAAATCATTTCTCATAACGCGATGCAGTGACGTCCGAGACATCCCCAACTGGCCAGAACGTCTGCGGATCGATGTTCCTGGTTCTTCTTGAATATTCTCTCGCACACGTTCACGATTTTCCTGCGTACGGGCTGAACGTGGTCTTCCAGTTCGTGGCAAGTCACTTACGGAGCCATATTGCTGAAAACGTTGAATCAACCGACGAATCATGAAATCCGAAGGCACCTTTCTGACATTGAAATGTCGGCGATATGCTCTTTGGGTGAGAACAATTGATCCCCTAAATTCAAAATAAAATTCCACGATTTTAGTTCTTTGTTCTGTTGTGAATTTTTCCATGGGTGAATTTCCAAAATTAGTAATTAAATATCTGAAAAGAAAAATATAAAAAAATTATTAGTAAAAAAGTTATTAATATTTCAAAGCCCTAGGTGACTTTTGGGACACCCGTACCTTAAGACGCGGGACCCCTCATATGTTGATGCATATATAATTATATGCTCATATATATGCTCTTATTTTATTTTAGTAGGTGGGTGAAATCTCTCTGTACGTGGGCAACTGCCCACCCAGATGGGTAGGCAGCTGCCCACGTACAGAAAGACGGTTTCTAAAAACCTGCGAATTTGCAAAACCATATTTTTTTTAATGTTACAAAAACTAATGTAATTCCATGCTAAAAACTCAAATCAGACAGCTGATATTAGCTTGAAAATGAGAGGTGAACCAATAAAGGAAATATAAGAGTTTAAATATTTGGGCCAAATTATCACCAACTCCTTGAGTGATGATTCGGATATAAGAAAACAATATTGAAAGCTCTGTGCTAAAGCAAACATGACTTTAAGTAACTTCGGATTCTGTAGAAGTGAAGGTAAAGATACTCTCTCTTACTGTCTGCACTAATATATATGGGGATCAACTCTGCAACTGGCAGAGCTCTAAATTTGCTTTATAACAGATCTTCCAGACTCCTACGTAAATAATTAATTAATTATCCCAAGATAATCAGTTTCGTAAATATTTGCTGACCACAATGTCTCGACCTCCCGGAGGTAACAAGATGTGCTCAGTAAAGTCTAAGGCAAAGAATTAAAAACTCAGCCAACCCAATTATCCAAGTTATTTATTCATCAGTCCTGCCACACGTCATCAAAGGCTTCTTGGTATGAAAACATTGTCTGTAGCTCCACTTAACTTCGACACTGCTATTTTTCATTATTTGTATTTCTATTCGTAGTACTTGTATTTTTCTTTTTTATTTTTTCTTTCATTTTGTATTATTACTGTCGCGCGGGCTTTATCTATTGCACGATATTTGCAGGGATGATCACTAAGAACTCGGCAAATTCCTGATGGTCCCAATTACTCGGTTGTTGCAGGAAGCGGCGAGTCCGTAATTTGCAAATAGAGTTAACTCATCGAATAACTGGATCAACTTTTCTCACCTTTCTTTCTTATGCGTATAGTCCAGGATGGAACAAAACACCAGGAATTTCTTTATATTTACTTAAATTAAGTCCACTGAAGTGATGAATACAAAGCAACAAATTAAACTGCAATCAAGTGGAATAGTTTTCAGTTAAAATTACATAAAATGGAACAGTTTGGTGATATGAAGTGGATGTTATATTTTTCACTCTTTTCTGTTGGTACACAAAGAGCAGTTATAGGATATTCTTATAAAAATACAGAGAATACGGAGGAACAAACACGTTCAATAGACAGTGTTGGAATTAGCTCTCAATAAATTTCACAAGTTACTGTAGGAGCACAACATCTTTGCGGGTGAGGGATTGTCACTTGAGTTTCACAGAGGTTCATGGGTAGTTGCTTAAAGGGTGGCCTTGACAGAGGGCTAACGGATTAGCAAGAACAGGGGCCACCTGTGCCAGGGGTGGCCTTGTTCGAAGGGGCACAGTATCGTAAGAACTTTGAAAAAGCTTTTGCTTGAGGCTATATAACTTTTGTGGGTGTAAGATTTTAGAGTTCAGGAACAACCTATTTGGGCGGTTCTTTCCGTTATATGCCTATGACATACCAGTCCGCCGAATAGGGTGGAGCGATATGAAAATCTGAAGTCTTAATTGGTAGGAGCTTCTATGGGGAATAACCAATCGGAGTACGATTAAGTTATGACCTTTGCCCCAGAATTGATGTTTGAAAAGAACCAGGTGTGGTGACTATGATCGGACATAGATCTTGAGACAGATAAATAGGGAAACATGTCTATTAAAATGAATGAGGGAGAAAGACTTGATTGAACGAAGTGATGACAATTATATTATATGAGAATATGCGTAGAATATGCGTGTTTTGAACTGTAAAGTTCACGAAGTAGCTATAGATTAGGGAGGGAAAGATTTATGGGATATACATATATGGTTACCTACCTCATTCAGTGTTAGCCACATGATACTGAAAATCTGTCAGCATTCAGAGATGTAAAAATCTTAAGCTTTTAATTAGGCTATATGAAGGAAAAATATATTCGTTATGACAAACTCATTAGGCACATGGAATTTTATGACCAATGTGATATTACTACAGTATTTGTCATATGGACTATTGGTCTGGCAATAAACTTTATCTTTTTCGTTTTCATATATATAAAATGTGTGTGTGTGTATAAGAAGACCAATTAATATTAATTAATGGATAGGATGTCCAACAACCTGCATTTAAAACGAGAGAAATGTCCCCAATAATGTGAGGATTGTAAATCACCAGAATCAGGTTTTGGGAAGGAATTTTATATCAAATGATCACAAACAATAATTATGACTTTGAAGAACCACAAAACACGACTTCTACTTCTACTTCATATTTAGTTCAAATAACTTTATTTTGTTTGGAAATAAAGAACAATGATTTAAAACACTAAAATTGTATAGAATAATTCCATCTGCGCTTCAGAATACTTTCCACGCATCGTCATTCCCATTCTCATTCCCATTCTCATTCCCATTTGCGGTCCGTAAGTGAGAATGCGCAAACTGAGAAATTCACACTTGAGAAAAGGGTTTCTTCACTTGGGAAAAAATGTCACTCCCATTCACATTGGCGGTAAAAGTTCGAAATGAGGATGGCTAATATTTCTTAACCTTAATAAACTTCAACCTAACCTACCTAACATTAACCTAACTTAATCTACCTTAATCTACCCTCGTTTGACCCGGACCAAAGTGGGAAAGCCGTGGATGAGAATGAGAATGACATGAAGCGGGAATACTGTAGATCGATTTGAAAATTGACTTCTCAGATTCTCACTCCCGGATTTTTCACTTGGGCACGAAATGAAATGAGAGTCAATGAGTGGAATGGTACTCGAAGAAATGGTAGATGACACAAGGCTCTTGCATATATATATATATATATATATATATATATATATATATATATATAATATATATAATATATATATATATATAAAAGCGCCTTGTGTCATCTATCATTTCTTCGAGGTACCATGAATTACCTCCTCGAATAAAGCTGATCACCGTTTCTCACATTTCTTCCCTATGCGTACAGTTCGGGCTGCGTCGTAACCATTGTCGTAACACGGCTTCCCGTTGATCAGCGAAGTTTAGCGACATTGGATCGAATAGTTGTTGGATTGGAGGCCGTCCTCCGCGTCTTGACTATGTAACGACGCATGGTTTGGAGTCCGAGTAAAGCTTTAGTAGGTCCCCTCCGTCATATGACCTTAGATGTGGCGAAGGAGGTTATAACGACGCATGGTTTAGATTCCGAGTAAAGCTTTAGTAGGTCCCCTCCGTCATATGACCTTAGATGTGGCGAAGGAGGTTATAACGACGCATAGTTTAGATTCCGAGTAAAGCTTTAGTAGGTCCCCTCCGTCATATGACCTTAGATGTGGCGAAGGAGGTTATAACCCCATCATTACATGGGTATAGTTCAGGATGGAACAAAACACTGCGTATTTCTTAATGTTTACTTAAATTAAATCCATTAAAGTGATGAATATAGAACGAGTTAATTGCAATCAAGTGGAATAGTTTTCACAGTTAAAATGACATAAAATAGAACAGTTTGGCGATATGAAGTGGACGTTAGTTTTTTCATTCTCTTCTTTCGTACACGAAGAACAGTTACAGGTTATTTTTTACAAAGATGCAGAGGATACGGAGTGAGGCACATTCAGTAACATTAATCGGAGTCAACTTATAATCACTGCTTAATAAATTTCACAAGTTAGTGTCGGTACACTGTAGCTATTTTCGCTAAAAGTCACTCGGAAAAATAATATTTATCCGGGCGAAGTAGTGTCACTCGATTTTCACAAAGTTTCACGGGCGGTTGCCCAAAGGGCAGCCTTAGCACGAGGGCCACAGAATAGCAAGAACAGATCACGGGTGTCCAAAGGGGCGACGCGACCTTGGCATGAGGGCCGCAGGAATGACGAGAACCTCCAAAAAGCCTTTGCTCGAGGCTATATAGCTTTGTTAGGCGGGAGATTATAGGTTCAGAGACAACCTATTGGCCGGTTCTTTTCGTTATATAGTATTTATATACCTATGGCATAACACTTCGCCGATTAGGGTAGAAGGATATAAAAATCTAAACTCTTAAATGGCAAGAACTTGCATGGAAAAATAATCAATCGGAGTATAAGTAATGTCATGACTTTAGGCGAACCCTTAAGGCCCTTTGCCCCAGAATTTACGTTTGAAAAGAACCAGATGTGGTAGCCATGATCGGACATGGATCTTGAAGGAAACACGTCCATAAAAATTAATGAGGGAGAGAGAGAAAGACTTGGTTGAACGAAATGACGTTTGATATAAAATGTGCGTTCGTTTTACGAGTAGAACTGCAAAGTTAAGATGTCAGCCTTAGATTAAGGAGGAAAAGATTTATGGGATATGCGGTCAACACACACACACACTATGTTAACCGCATGATACTGAAGATCGAGAAACGTACAGAGCTGTCGAAAAAAAAAATCCTAAGTTTTTAATTAAGCTATTACGAAATAAAAAAGTATATTCGCTTAACGAACTTATTAAAAACATGAAAGTTTATGATCAATGTGACGTATATGGGATGAATTTCACCATTACTTTTTATGAAACTACTTTGAAGTTATAGTGAATTGTTTTCCTTATAAACTCTAATGTTAAATCTTTGCATTGTTAACAACAAAACGAACGAAATTGGAATGTTAATTTACCTCGTCATCGATAATTACTGTAAAATGTTTTGTTAACTACTTTTCGATAGCTATGTCATTGCGTGACGGATACTGATAAAGAAACAGAGCATTGATAACGTTTGATAAAGAAATTTGAATCGCATCATTTGTAAGTAGAAAACATCAAGGTGAGTTCGCCAACCTCATACCATGTTTTCTTCTTTCCTTAATTATTGCACGTGTTAGATGAATGAACAATCACACACATACAGGCGCGCGCGCTTCCATGCAAAAAAAAAATTGGTTGGTAGATAAATAGGCACCCTGGGTAGCCTGATGGTTAAAACGCTGGGCTACCGGTCGGGAGGTAGTGAGCTCGAGTTCGGGCGAAGACTGTAATTTCTGACCACCCGTGGTGGGTTGAATTTCAGATTCCACGTTAAGCTGTAGGTTTAAGGTGAGGCAACAAAAATTCGGGCGGAAGCCAAACTAAGATTACTCGTATATATATATATATATATATATATATATATATATATATATATATAAATATATATTAGGGTGGCCCCTATTTTTCAACTTTTGAAATTACTTGCTCCCAACCCCTAATCTTCTTCCAATATATAAAAAAGTGCTCTGTACAAAATTTCAGCTCAATTGGGCTATAATAAGGTGGCCCCCCAAAGGCCCTAAAGTTTCAAAATTCACCGATAATTGGTATTTCTAATATAAAACCTTTATAATTCATTTGCAAACTTTGTTTGGGAAAATAATCACAAAGCATAATCGAACTTTCTAGAACCTTCCAGAAGCGGTTTTTTTACGCACTTATGATACTTTTCAATTTCCGTGAATATCTCGTCCATATATATATATATATATATATGATACTTTTCAATTTCCGTGAATATCTCGTCCAATTTTGGTTTTAAGTAAATAATGGTTATAACTCAATTTATTGTAAATTGAATTCTCTTTCGATCACATTCTATATTTCTTTCGAATAAAACACTGTAAAGAAGATAAAAACGGTTTTATATGAAAAAATATCTATTGTTAAAATCTGAAACTTTAGGGCCTTTGGGGGCCATCTTAATATTGTCTGATTGAGCTGAAATTTTACACAGAGCATTTTTATATGGATTAGAACAACTTTGGAGGTTGGGAGATGAAAAATATTTCATTTCAGAAAATCACATACAACTAAGGGCCACCCTAATAGATATATATATATATATATATATATATATAGGGGGGTTGCTTCAACATTTCCTTAGTCCTACAATTTAATACTTCTCTCAAGTTCGTATCGAAGACCATGAGAGGTCACCCATACTAAGCTTTTGCTTGCTGGTACAAGATTATCAAGAGCCCCAGAACGTCTGATGTTTATCACAAGGCACTTCTAGACTTCATAAATATTCTCGTTATCAGCAGAAAGCTGTTCTGAGGAAGGCTTTCTGGGCATCTGCGTCAGGTTCAATCAAAGATACCTTTATCTGACTTCACCGAAGCTTAACCCTGAGGTCAACCTCCAGCATGTTGCCTTATTCTCTCTTTACTATCGCTTTTATAACGGACGCTACTCTTCTGAACGCTCTAACTGTATGCCTCCTCTTTTAAGGAGAACTTTTGCAGTACCAAACTTTCGACACGTTCTCATCTCTTTTCTGTCCAACTCTCTAACGCAACGGTTAATCGGTATTGTCAATCTTTCATCTACTTGGCCGGTCAATTCTGGAATAACCTTCAATCCACCATGCCCCCTGTCTATAACCTCCACTCTTTTAAATGCAGCGTATCCAGACATTTAGAAAACTTTGGACCTTTATCCTTTATTTCGGCTCTTTTTCTTCTTCTATAAAACGGTCTGGTGGGGGGGGGGCGCATTTTTGCGGCATTCGCCCTTAGCTCCTCCTTCCCACGATATTTTCCCACGATACGCAAGAGACCGCATGATACAGTTGAATTTCGAATTCAGTCCGGTCGCAAATAGGGCACGGAAAGCATCTCGTTGAAATGGCCCGCACACATGCTTTTTTGCCTATGTAAACTCAGTGAAAGTGCTTTGGTGAATAGGCCTTCACTCGTACTGTGCCTCCATTAATTCAGTGACAATTCTTGTGTATAGGCTCTCTCATTCCGTCTTTCGCCTATCGTAACTCATTGAAGGTACTGTCTCTTTTTGACCCGCAACCGTGGATAGAAGTCCAGTTATAAAGAACTTCGTTCACCAAGTAAACAATTCGTTTTCTTTAAGCCGTGCAAGGACTATCATCGTGCGCATTTGTTGAACTAACATTTATTATTATATTATTGCGCCCTTTAATGTAATTTTTTTTATATTGTTGCAATTCCAAATTGTATTTTTATACTAACAGTTGATTCGTAATTCAAGCCATTCTTTCCTAACTTCTTTTATACTTCATCGCATTTTTTGTACAAGTACCGCATCATAATGTAGTAATCATTACAGTTGTCTTTCATTGTGATTAACGCTAATTCCAATAATTCAATCACTTTATCACTGCACATTCAATTCAAGCCATTGTAATATTATGCACTTCATTATGAACATTTATTTGTTTTGTTAATTAAAGGAAGAAACAGGTCTGTTCTTTTTTCTTTTGATCGAAAGATCAATGGTGACCCAAATGAATATAATCAGCTAAATTATTACTCCGTACGTAATCATTAATAACTGCATCGAATTACAAATTAAGGCGGTGCATATAACTAGGACAGTATATATATATATATATATATATATATATATATATATATGGGAATGAACTCAGAATGGTCCCCTGAGTTTTTTATGATACACACAGACAGTGCATGGAACAAGGAACTCTTCTGGGATAATTAAATCCACTATAGTCCGAATAAGTAATGGTAAATGACAAATACCATAGTTTTTCTTTTTCATGGGACGAATTTCACGATTAAACGTGAAATGAATGAATGATGTAAAGCCACAAGGAAAAATAAAAATTATTTCAAGGCCTTTCGTGTATTCAGAATTACACCTTGTCAGGGAATCATTCCTGAAGAAGTGTACTTCTGAATACACGAAAGGCCTGGGAATCATTTTTATTTTTCCTTGTGGGTTTACATTATATATATATATATATATATATATATATATATATATATATATATATATGCTGCAAATCCACAAGGAAAAAGAAAAACGATTCCAAGGCCTTTCGTGTATCCAAAGCTACACCTCGTCGTTTTTCTTTTTCCTTGTGGGTTTGCAGCATTCATTCATTTCACGTGTTTTATTGTGAAAATCATCCCATATATATATATATATATATATATATATATATATATATATGAGCAGAATAGATCAGTAGAAAAATAAGAAACCCAGAAAATATAAGATCTCTACAAACAGACATGAACAGGATCTACAAGTAGACGAAAGACAACAATATGAAGTTTAACACTGAGAAATTTCAACTGTTACGGTACGGTAAAAGAGAGGACCTAAAATCCATGGAATATTATACCCCAAATGGACAGGAAATTCAGAGAAATTCTAAAGCAAAAGGTTTAGGGGTTGTAATGACTGATGATGCGAAATTTGAAACACAAAATAAGAATGCAGTAAACAGAGCAAAGAAAGTAACTGGGCAGATACTGAGAACCTTTAAACGAAGGGATAGGAATATAATGATTCTTCTGCTGAGAACACTGATCATACCCAAATTGGAATACTGCTGGGTCCTATCATGCCCATATAAAAAAGAAGACATTAGACAACTAGAAGGGATTCAGAGAAGCTTCACAGCCAAAATCAATGCGTGCAAAGAACTAAATTCACTGGAAAGGAGGAGAGAGATACACCATTATTTACACTCGGAGAATAATGGAGAAACTAGTTCCTAATCTTACTCTGAACCCTGTAACTTCCCAGACAACAGTGGAAAGTAGAAAAGGAAGACTGTCTCGTATTTCCAAATTAAAGGCTAGACAGGGAACATCCTCAACCCTGAAAGAAAATAGTTTTGTTGTGAGAGGACCAAAACTGTTTAACCAGCTGCCCAAAGACCTAAGGAACACGAGTGGTGTTCCAGTGGACATCTTCAAAAGAAGATTAGACGTCTGGCTGAGAACAATCCCCGATGAGCCGGGTGTAGTAATGCCTAGTTAAGAATATTAATTTTTGTTTAATTAAGATTATAATGTTTAATATAAATCATTTACTAATAATTGTGAAATTACGAAAAAGTATGTTTGTTAGATTGAAATTGTTCAAAATTGGAAGAGTTGGCAATCCTGAACAGAGGCCCAGAGAGCGGACTACCCCCAAAACTAGAGTCATTCAGGCAGGGCCGTAGGGTAAGGTGTGGCCATGGCACCTTAGAATTAAATTGTTTGTTTTGTGGCCCTCTCCGACGTAAAATATTATAGTAAAATTTCCTACTCTCATCCCCCCAAATTAATTAAAGCATTTTTCGGAATTAAATAAGGTGTTAACAAGCGTTAAAAAGAGTGTTAATGAACCCCCTTCCCCCTCGCATTAGGCTAACGGTTTTCTGCTAGCTCGGCTACCTACCACGCGTTATAAAGTATTGTGGAAATGAGTAAAGAGAGTGTAAAGAGAAATACAATAGAGAGCAGAAAGTAGAGTAAATAATGAAGTACCGTATAATAAATAATAAAACGTATTCACGACACGGGCGTACCTGGCTGTGTGAGGTGGAGAGTACAAGAAACCAAGTCACTACTTCACCAGGCCAACTCGAGAAGGGCGACAAGCTTGACCTTCGTGAAATGAGGAATCATCGCACGGAACATTTGAAAGGTTGAAATATATATATATATATATATATATAGAGGTGTAACAAAAGTCCGTTCTCATAGGAAAATAAGATACAACAGAATTGATCGTGATGAGTTTGTGTGTATTACGTGGCAACACTGGTGGATTGGCAATTTGACCCCACTTGACTTCTTGTGGGGCCACTCGGAGGGACGTTAGACAAGATAGGGAGTGCTGGAACTCCCATTTCTCCTGTCAATGGCCTCCTTAGCTGATCTCTTTCCGTGTCTCATCTACCCTGTGAGCAGTCCAGCATGCTCTCAAACACACACTCCTCTCCCTATTCTTCACTGCATATACATGCATCTTACACACGACGTAATCTTTTCAAAATTTAAAAAAAATGCATCAACTTCAAAAGCCTCGGAGATCTTTGGAGAGGGGATCATAAATGTCTCCACTTCTGGCTCCCCGCTGCCGATACCGGGAACGCAGACCCGAGCAGCGGCTCCATTTTAGGAGATTTCAATGTTCACCATCGCCTTTGGCTTTCCTCCCATTTCACTACCATCCCTGGTGAACTAGCTTACAACTTTTCTATCCTAAATCTCCTAGAGTAGATTGTACAGCACCCTACTCGTATTCCCGATCGCCTTGGAGATACGTCCAACATTCTGGATTTATTTCTTACCTCTCATCCTTCTTCTTACTCAGTCAAACTTTTTTCTCCGTTGGGCTCCTCCAACCACAATCTTATATCTGTTTCCTGTCATATCGCTCCAATTCGGCCTTTGGATCCTCCCAAGAGGAGGCGCCTTTGGCACTTTGTTGCTGCTAATTGGGAGGCCCTTAGGCAGTAATTCTATGATTTTCCATGGAATGATTACTGCCTCTGTGGCCGGGGTCCTTCCGAGTGTGCTGAGCGCATCACGGAGGTGATTCTCTCGGGCATGGAGGCGTACATTCCCTCTTGTATTCCTACTACTAATGCAAAAGAAAGTTTAACTTTACTTGTTCTAATGCTATCCGCAACAGAGAGGAGGCTTTCAGAAGGTACTTCGACCCGCCAAAAATCCTTTTATCGGACAAAAATGTGAAAACCTATCCAATTCTAATTCTTCTTGCTCTTTATGGCATCTAGCTAAGAACCTCTTCAACAACTTTATTTCCTCTTTCCCTCCTCTTTTCCATTCCGACGGCTCAGTTGCCGTCTCTTCTCTTGACAAAGCTGAACTCTCCGCTCAAACTTTCGCTTACAACTCAACTCTGGATGATTCCGGTGCTGTTCCTCCATCTTTTGCCCCCTCTGACCATATTATATCTGAAATTAGAATCTCTTCCAAAGATGTTTTTTTCTGCTCTATCTGGGCTCGACTCTAGGAAAGCGTATGGTCCTGATGGTGTTCCTCCTGTTGTTCTTAAGAACTGTGCTTCAGTGCTGACAACCTGCCTAGGCAAACTCTTTCGTCTTTGTCTCTCATCTGGTACGTTTCCTTTCTGCTGGAAGTTCGTTTTCATTCGGCGTGTCGTCTCTCAACCCTCCAACTATCCTCCAATTGCTTTGATTTCTTGCATTTCTAAAATTTTTGAATCTAGCCTTCAGAGGAAGATTCTTAAACACCTCTCTCCTCATAATCTTCTTTCAGATCGTCAGTATGGGTTCCGTGAAGGACGCTCTACTGGCGACCTTCTTGTATATCTCTCTGAATCTTGGTCATCCTCCTTTCGGGATTTCGGTGAAACTTTTGCTATTGCGCTAGACATATCCAAAGCTTTTGATAGAGTCTGGTACAAATCTTTAATTTCGAAACTACCCTCCTTCGGCTTCTATCCTTCTATCTGTGCCTTCATCTCTAATTTCGCTTCTGGCCGATCTATAGCTGCGGTTGTACATGGCCACTGTTCTTCTCCTAAAGCTATCAACAGTGGTGTTCTTCAGGGTTCTTTCCTGTCACCCACTCCTTTCCTTTTATTTATTAATGATATTTTAATTCGCACTTTCTATCCTATTCGCTCCTCTGCCGATGATTCTACTCTTCACTCCACCCGCTTCCCAAAGCGTCCCTCACAACAGTCACTCCATGATTCGCGTAGTACGGCCATGGAACACCTGACCTCTGATCTTTGTTATCTCTGATTTCGGCAGAAGAAACCTTGTGGCTTTCAATGCCTCAAAAACTCAGTTCCTCCTTCTGTCTGCACGTCACAATCTTCCACACGACTATCCCTTTACCTTCAACAACACACAACTCAACCCTTTCTCTTCTCATAACATTCTTGGCGTTTCCTTTTCTCGTGATCTTTCCTGGAAAGATCACATATACTCTCTTTCCAAAACAGCTTTCAAGAAATTAGGTGTGCTGTACCGCCTCCGCAGTTTCTTCACTCCCACTCAGTTGCTGTCTCTGTACAGGGGTGTTGTCGCTCCTGTATGGAGTATGCTTCTCATGTATGGGGTGGCTCAACCCACACAGCCGTACTTGACCGGGTGGAATGAAAGGCTTTTCGTCTCATCAATTCCTCGCCTCTTACTGACTATCTTCAATCTCTCTCTCTTCACCTCACTCTCTCTTTACTGTCGCTATTATAACGGACATTGCTCTTCTAAAGTCTCTAACTGCATGCCTCCTCCTTTAAGGAGAACACGCAGCACCAGACTTTCTACACTTTCTCATTCCTTTTCTGTGCAACTCTCTAACGCAAGGATTAATCGGTATTTTCAATCTTTCATTTACTCAACCGGTCAACTCTGGAACAATCTTCCTCAATCCATCTTTCTTCCTGTCTATGACCTCTCATTTTTCAAACACAGAGTGTCGAGGCATTTCGAAAACCCCCGGCTTTGATTTTGGCTCTTCTTCTTCTATGTGGGGGCGGGGGGGGGGGGGGGGGCGCTTTTGCGGGCATTCGCCCTTGGCCCCTCCTTCCTGCATAAAAAAATGAGTGCGGAAACATTTCAGAACGTAACCGACAGCTTACAAAGACGAGTAGAAATGTGTCAACGGCTACATGGAATGCAATTTGATCATGTACTGGATTGATTGGTAAGTTGATTGTATTGTTTGTAATCTCTAGTTAAAACTATATTCTCGTTCAATTCTGTTATATCTTATTTCCCTATGAGAACGGAATTTTGTTACACCCTCTCTCTCTCTCTCTCTCTCTCTCTCTCTCTCTCTCTCTCTCTCTCTCTCTATATATATATATATATATATATAATATATATATATATATAATATATATATATATATATATATATATATCGGGAAATATGTATATAAAATTTGATATTAGCAATCAACCGTTACAATTTAGTGAAGGAAAACGATACTGTTTATTTCTGTTGTCATTTAATATTAAAAAACGGTTTTTAAATTTTATACTTCATGTTTTTTTTCTGTACAGTTATTTCGAACACAATAAACCAACAGTGAAGGTCTTTTTGGTGTCAATCGAGAGGCTGTACATTAGGTTTGAAGTTAGCAAAGATAAAATCTTTCTTTTTTTTATTAAATCCGCGTTCGTAAGTTGTTGATTTGATGTTACAGAAAGTATGTCGGCTTTACTTAAAGCAAAGAGGAAGGCGACACGATTCTAACTCTATTGATTCAATACATCTGTTATTATTTATTGACTTTTATTATCGAATCGAGTCAAAAACTATGAACAAATGTAAGGTGCCTATTTGCTTTTGTCAACCCTATATATATATATATATATATATATATATATATATATATATATATATATATATATATATACTAGATTGATAGTAAACATAAATGGTTGCACGAAACGATTTCGTGCATGAAAAGTCATCGGTAATCGGCATTTACACCAATTAATTGGTACCGATTATTATTGCCACCTTTGGGTGCAAACTTTGAAGGAAAACGATCGTATACAAATGAGCCTAAATTACATCAAGAACTTTATAATATTTAGTGAATGAAATATAATTGAAAAGTATATACTTTAGCAGACTTTCTGTTAAGGCAATTAGTTACCCGTATGCAAGTATCCATCACTTTCTTCGTACGGACCGGACCCTTGAAACAATTCACCAACATCTCAACGTGTGAAGGACAAATTAGAAACCGTTCAAAGTATACTGGCATTCTATTGATGAGCTTTGCTATTTGTTCTTGAAGACAATCATCGGGCTGTCTATTTACTTTTGTTAACCCTCTGTATATATGTATGTACATATATTGAATGCTTTTGACACAAATGTCAGTTGCTTCAGCGCAAGTGTTAAGACAGTGGTTCTTAACCTTTTTAGGGTGCGACCCAAATTCTGGTCGCCGGGCTAACAGGGCGACCCATGCCTTTAAACAGTTCACTCGCAATAGATAAATTATTAATGGTAAAATGATTAGGGATTAACATAAATAAATGACAAATGACAATTTAATGACCCAATCAAAATGGCTTGGCGACCCAGGGGTTAAAAACCACTGTGTTAGAAGCTTGACTGCTGAACACAAATTACCGCTTCGCCCATTATATATATATATATATATATATATACACACACACACACACCAGGTAGCACCGTTGATCGATTGACTGGTTGATATCGTTGAGATGTGGTTGATGTTTGTGACAGTTCACAAGTTAACATTGACGTACTGTTGATGCAATAGCATGTAGATAAAGTGCAATCAGCATTTCCAATATATATTTTCTTAAAAGTTGAGGATATAATGTTTTTGTATTTACTAAATAATGAATTTACATCAGTACTCATTTTCAACCCCATATCGATATCGATATTGATATAGTTTTTTTGTGTTTAGGTTATTTCGAAATTGTGAGTTCACTATCGTTTCAATAATAAAATGTTGAGTCAACGATATTTCTTCATTATATCAATATATGTTCACACACACACACACACACACCTGTTCTGTGTGGCGATTCCTCACTTCACGGAGGTGTTACTCCGTTACTCTTGTTACTTGTTACTCCACTCTTCCAGTTAGGCTGATGAGGAAGTGAGTTGGTTTCTCGGGCTCTATTTCACAAAGCCATGTACACCCGGCTCATCTTGGATTGTCCTGAGCCAGCTGTCTAGTCTTTTTTTGAAGATTTCCACGTCGACCTCATTCGCATAGTCAATATATATCTAGTGCTTTAGTAGACTATAAATATCAGTAGCTTAATTATAAATGTTAGAAGCTTGACTGTTTTATACAAAACACCGCTCCACCTATATATATATATATACCGTATATACTCGTGTATAGGTCGAGTTTTTAAGACTGAATTCTTAGGCCAAAATTAGGGGGTCGACCTATATAAGGGTAACATTTTCGTGGGGTTGAAATCCGTGCACGATGGGGAGGGCTAGGAGCTACTGTTAGCTTCAGACATGAAAAATATTTACCATTTAGTACCAGTAAACAATGAAAACAAAATATGTACCAATTATTAAAATTACCAAATATGTACCAACTATTAAAATTACAAAATGGTAGCACAGGATGATATAAAATAAAATGAATACATTTTTAAAAGTTTATTTATAGAAAGATAAAATATGGTGCTTTATTACCCTAATTTGTTGTTCCACTACCCTCAACAACTGGGGTCGACCTATACAAGAGGCATATGATAAATTAATGATTTCTTGGCCAAAAATCAAGGGTCAACCTATACACGAGATCGACCTATACTCGGGTATATACGATGTATATATATATCGAAAACAGAAAACAAAGGCTTCACTGTTTGTCCAGGGTACAAGCAGCTCGCAGTATCATTGACATGTACGTAGGTACTAACGAGGTTTTCATGCTTGATTCATCGCCACTGGGAGGTTCAATACTTTGAATTATTATAAGCCAATGAGTGGTCAAATTCATAGTCAATTTCTTGTTCGTGTAGTTAGTTTGCAATGCAGACTCTTAAGTACTTGTATAGTGTGGCTAAATTGGTAGGTAGATAGATAAAGTAGATAGATACATAAATCTGGTATGATGTAAAATAGATATAATTTTATAAATGGTAAGAATGAATTTAACTAGACACGCATGAGTGATTGCGTGTGCTAAAGCAAATTTGCATGACCTAAAAAATTTCCTTTGAGCTTAGGTTGATGATAATGAAACTCTCCCAGATTAAAAGTTCCTTTTAGGTGATTACACCGATTTGATTCTTTTTACCTCGCCTATAACGCAACACTTTTTCATATTTACTCATTTTGCGAGGAAAATCACGTAGTTTATCATCATTTTTTTTCCCTCCATTTTATGCAGAACAGTTTAATTAATGTTATACGAAATATTGTACCTTTATTTAGCTAATATCGAGTTTCGCTGCCACCAGATGTCAGTGATTACGAGCATCTCGTTCATCGGACCAATCTGAGGGAGTCTTATGGCTGGGTTATGTTACACTAGGTTAGGTTAGTTAGTTATGTCCCATGCGACCAACTTTTGTCCAGTCAAGGGTCCAAAAAATAGGTGGGCCCCGAAACTCGATATTCAACCTTTATTTGAAGTAAAAAAAAGCTTGTTGGAAATACGTCGACACTAATTTCAAGTTTGCCACTTCATTGGTTTTTCCCTTCCCATCTTAAATATTTAGGCGCGGTTAATGTACTAAAAATATCTTTACATTGTCATTTCGTGACCATTTTTTCTCATAAAATTAAAAAAAGACTTGAACCAGAAAACGATGTAGATTTATGTCACAGTATATTGTCAATCGATCTTTTTTTTTTTTTTAGTTTTTGCCTTCAATCATTCTGTGCAGAAATCATGCAATGTCAACATATTTATTAGTGATTAACGAAAACTATTAACGAGCATTTTTTTATGGAGGCTCAGTGGGGGGGGGGGGGGAGTGCATAGCTGTAATTTTCGCTTTGAAGGGTTTACTTTTGTTCCACTCTCGTTCGTTCAATTTAGAATATTGCTTATTTTTCTTTCTTTCAAAAGTATTAACATCTTATTCACGTAGAATTGAAGGTCTGTTAGGTTTCCGTTGTCATCGTAAACCTTACCGTAACCTTCTGGAGGTGGATATGGGGGATGGGGAAATCTGGAAAAGAGAGACTCGCATTCAAACTCGGATCTACTCAACTCTCTCGACGGTTTTCGAGTTATAAGAGCGTTAACTCGCAATATATAATAGTTTTAGGGTAAATAGGCAGAAAGGAAAAAGGTCAAAGCAATTGGGTCTGCAACTTGTTCAAACAGCTTTCCTTTTTTTTGTTTACATGTTCAAAGCCAATTAACGAATTAGCGTTTCTATCAAGTACACTTGTCCCTGAGAGCAAAATAAAGATATAAACATGATAACTAAAACCCACTCTAATAGACAGAGTTTATTTCCACAACAGTTTCGATGCCCACTGGCATCCTCCTCTTCGGGTGGATACAGAAAAACGAAGTGGGTTTTAGTGATCATATTTTGACCTTCACGTAGAAAAAAGTGAAGTTTTTTGCATTTAAAGATATAAACGCTTATATCATATACTGTATATCTCAGACAGAAAACGTAAGAAATGCGAAATTGGTGGCCGATAAAAATAAATAGGCGAACGTTTATTATAGGACTAAATACTGTATAGTGGTGTCAATAATCCAGCAGGGTTGAAAGCACCTTAAACAGAAAAAAAAAAATACTGTATATAAGATGTATATTAAAATACAGTTTCGGGCACATAAAATATATACAGGGTATTTATAAATTAACGCGAGTGAAGTGACAAATCTCATTTGTATTGGTTTAAACTACTTTCACCTTGTTTTTTAACTCGTAAAAACATTTACTATCGAATATACAGTTATTATAAAGTACACGTAATAAATATTACTCGGCCATGTTCACTCGCGTTAATATTCAAATCGGATTTGTCTCTTCGCACGCGTTACTTATACACACACCTGGTGTGTGTATATATATATATATATATATATATATATATATATATATATATATATATACGGAAATGGGGGCGTGAAGGGAAATAGAAGCGTAGAAGATCACGAATTGAAACCGTTAAAATCGAACTTGGGTGACAACAGCAAAGGTATTCTATCCGAATTAATAATAAAAAAAATACAATTATATTAATAAGGGTAATAATAACAATAATAATAATTATATTATTATTATTATTATTATTATGATTATGATTGAAACGGTAACAAGACGAATAATGGTGGGATAAAAACTCTTGATACTTGCAGTAACAATGAGGGAAAAACTGAATTGAATTATAAAGAAGTATACCGGAGAAATATTGAAATCGTAACTACAAAATAAGGAAAAGGGTAAAAGTATTAATAAAATTTTCGAATTTTAATCTGGGTTTGGTTTTTCTGTGGGAGGTTATTTTACTTTGAGACGAAGTCTTCTTTAAATTCTATTCCGTTTGAGTTTACAAATACAGTCTCTCTCTCTCTTTATATATATTATATATATATACACACATGCCTCTATATATATATATATAATATATATATATATATCTATATATATATATATTATATATATATATATAGGCATATACGGATGGTTTGCGATTACGGATACTTGTGTTTTAGTCCTGTTTGTGTAGAACAAGGCTGAGTTAATACGAGTATGACTGTGATTGGTACAGGTAAATTTAAATTTGTGCTACCTTTGGTAAGGAAAACAAACTTGCTCCTGAAGAATCACGCACCAGGACTGAAAATAACTGAACGTGTCTGCAATACAAACTAACGAAAATTGCAATAAATTGAGTACGGATATAGATGTTCTTTTGACTAGACTAACACGGAGCATTGTTGCTTTCACTGGTGATGAACCACGTACGGAAGTTTAATCAGTTCTTTGACCCCCCCCCCTATTCGCTTGGCAATGCTGCTTCGAGCTGCTCATACGCTAAAATGGGCGTATGGGCGGAATGATGATCTACGTCAGTGGTTCTTAACCCCTGGGTCACGACCCAAAATTGGGTCGCCAAGCCATTTTGATTGGGTCATTAAATTGTCATTTATCATTTATTTATGTTATCCTTAATCATTTTACATTACGTTAATGGTAAAATGCACTTGTCTCTGATAAAACCTGATGCAACCAATAAAACCATAATGTTTTCCCTTCCAGAGGCATTTTACCCGTTAACCTGATTCATGCATGATATTCCATTTGTGACAACCGAGCGTTGCACCAGATAGTTTGAATGAAATGCTGGGCATTACCTCGAGTGCGGGAGGGTTAACATATAAAATGCTTCCGGACGCGAAAGCGTTATTTTCATCATGAAAAATCGTGCAACCAAAATATTTGTACGGTCAAATTATGAATGTATGTATTTGATACAATAAAAATTCGACCCGGTCGTCCAAAAGGGATTAAATATACAGGGTGTAACAAAAGTCATTACTCATAGGATATTTATTTTATTGAATTAAATGTTCGAATTGCATACCAGATATTTGTTTGCACGCAACAAAAGTCCGTATCAATTGATCTAAAGCTATTACAATTTTTTTCTTTGGTCGCTCTTCTGGTTTTCTCACCAGACACACTTGATCACTTAAAGAAAAAAATTCATGAGGAATGCGTCAAACGTAGTGAGAGTATGTTCACTGTTGGATCTAGCATATTTAATAGAATTCATATGTGCAAATAGCTTTTAGTATGCCATTATATATATATATAATATATATATATATATATATATATATATATATATATATATATATATATATATCCTAGAAGTCCTGCCCCAAAGGCTAATATCATGTATATTATGGGGCAGGACTTTTGGGACACCCTATATATACAGACGCTTCCCGAGTTATGTAAGCCTCGACTTACGCAAATTTGACTTTACGTAAATGCTCCCATAATTTCCCTCCGCGTCATTTCCAAACTTTTTTCGTAAAATCACCCTTAATTGTGTTGCAATAATGACTGGAAAGCGCCCAAGTGATCGTAAGAGTGCAGGACAGTACAGTATTTTGAACTACTTAATTATCTTTCTTTCCTATGCTTTTATTGTTACTATACTGTATTTATTGTTTTTAATTTATAAAAAAGTATTGTATCTTGTGTTCAATGATTACCTATGGAAGGATCAATTCCGACTTACGGAAAAATCGACTTACGTAAAAAAGCCTTCCGAAACGAAACCCTTACGTAAGTCGGGGACTGTCTGTGTGTATATACTATTTTTTTCGTAGTAAATGTAAATTAAATTCCATGAAATAAGTCTGAATGTGACTAATTCCGTGGCGATGCAAATTATAAGATAATTAAAGTTGGCTTATAACGAACATTTTGTTTCTTTGCGGTTTTATAAATGATAACGCACAAACGAACGAACGAGGGGAGAAAATAACTTTTACTTGACAGTTGTATTTTATTTATTTAATATTGAAATATTAATGATTTTTGTGAGCCGACCGAAGGTTGGGACGAACTGTCTGTTAAACTGATAGCGTCCGTGGCTCACTGGGTAACACTGTTTCCCTATAAGCGAAGTGAAGAAGACACGGGTCGTGGGTTCGAATCCCGATGAGGCTTACAGGAGTTAGAAGAATGGGCCGCATTAGTCTGTCTGGTCTGAGCGTTGTGCCAATTTTTGTCCCTCTTCATTAATTTATGTTGGGTTGTATAACGATTTTCTGGTTATATTCATTTCATATACATATACCATTGAAAACGGGCATCTTTCTGAGAGAGAGAGAGAGAGAGAGAGAGAGAGAGAGAGAGAGAGAGAGAGAGAGAGAGAGAGAGAGAGAGAGAGAGAGAGAGAGAGAGAGAGAGAGAGAGAGAGAGAGAGAGAGAGAGATTCAACTTGCCCTGTTTTTACTCTAATTACTAATTAAATTTAGTTGTAATGATTTACTGCTGATTTGTTGATAAGGGTTGGTGCTATACTGTACTTTTTTGTTGTTGCAACTTTTATGTTTATAGTTAGTGCCTCAACCTTAGTCTCGACTATGTTACTTTCACTTCTCTGAGCTGTAACCTGGTGCCTGGAAGGGTCATTTTGGCGTCAACGCTTGGCGAGTCAATATTGAAATGTCTGAGCACCATTCAATTCATTGGCAGTGTTGCGCGCGCTACCTCATGAAAATAGCGGCGCTACAGCTACCGCTACTTGGGCCAAAATGTAGCGGCGCTACCTCTGCAGCTACTCATTTGGAAAAGTAGCGCGCTACCGCTACTTTTGAAAAGTATTCAAAATTGGGATAATAATAATTCCCCAATGTGTATGTGTAATTTGCGCAAGTATTAGAAAATAGCATCAATGTACGTATCTGTAAATCACAAATTTAGTAGTTTTGTTTTAAAATTTAATTTTTCATTGCTTTTATTTAATGTAATATTATTACCTTGTAAACTATAAGAACAAACAAGGTTTTTATTCAACTTTAAAAATTCGTTAAATAACAAACGCAAAATTTATTACAATGAAAATTAAAGTACTTTAAAAATAGCGAGTAGCGAGTAACGGTTAGAATTCCTCTAAAATGTAGCGCTCCTACTGCTTTCGCTACTTTTCCTCAAAAGCAGCGGCGCTACTCCCAACACTGTTCATTGGTTAGTTGCACGATTTAGCCTAATAGACAGGGTCATATGACAGAAGGGACTCGTACAGTTTAACGTAGAATCTGAATCACGTATCACTATTTCATTTGGACGCGGAGGAAGGTCGCCTATCCAACTGTTACACAGATCCCACGTCGCTGAACTTCGTTGATCTATCATCTGTGGTAAACATAGTCACGATATGGCTACGATCCAGCTCATCTCATCACTGTCATCGACTTTGATATTCGCTCTAAGCGTTTCGTTGCGTTCTTCAACTACGTGGCGAATGGGTTTGAATGGATTTGAAAGAAAGGCAGCGACATAACAGCACGTGCAGAATAACAGTGATGAATTAAATTTTAACTGATGTTTCACTGTTGCTAAGTTGCGATTATCGTCTTCCTTTCTGTGGCATTGTGTCCCTCCTCAAATTATTGCTTATTAGACGTTTGTCATGTCTTCTTGTCAGTTATGTTAATGCTATTGCAAGTATGTCATTATCCGATTTATACCATGCTCTTTGTACTTTTTGTTTATATTCCGCTCGAAGAATGGTTGTTGAATGCTATGTTGGAAAAGTTAACGTATAATTTTTTAATATATACAGGGCGTCCCAAAAAAATGTATACACACTTTAAATACTTATAAAGGCAGTGTTTATTAAAATACATTTCATTTTCAAAATGTAATAGAATCTACAGACATTATTTAATTGTTTTGTCAACGCCTGTTTTCAAACTGACGTCCGTTCTGGTCCAGGCACTGCTGATAACGCGAAGCAATGGACTCGCAAACATCACGAAACATTTCGTTTGGTATTTGTGTGCATTCTCGTTCAATGGCTGCTCTCAATTCAGCGACTGTTGCAGGTTTTATAGCGTAGACTTTGTCTTTTAAGTATCCCCATAAAAAAAAGTCTAGTGGTGTGAGGTCTGGTGAACGCGGAGGGTATTCTACGAAACCCCTTCGTCCAATCCACATCCACATCGTGCCAAGTACCACTCGCAATACTCCACTCTTCGGTCCGGATCATCATCTTCATTAATAGCATGGACTAATCTTGGAATGTAACTTTTCCATTGACAGCGCTTCAAATGCGTTGGACAGACGATTCTGAAATTCCTACCTCATGACTCGCTTGCCGCACAGATTTTCTTGGACTTTGGTGATACGTTTCCAGTACTTTTCTTGCTTTGTGGGGCTTGTCGATGTCCGTGGTCTTCCGGAACGCTTCTTGTGGATTCTGAACAGTTCCATCGGCTTCAAACTTATCTCTAATTCGAGTGATGGTAAGTCGCGTGGTGGATCTGTTTGAAACTCCCTCCTAAACTGTCTTTGCACTTCAACTGCGTTTTCACACTTCCAGTAGCATTTTAGAATGAATTTCCTTTGTTCAAAGCTTAGTCTGACTGCCATTATTAATTCTAATGGGTTTAACTTGGAAAGAAAGAAATATCAATTGAGCTATCAGCTGTTAAAGTGTGTATACATTTTTTTGGGACGCCCTGTATTTTTTGAATTGTAACATTGACAGTTATTTAATATATATTTTCTAAATTACAACATTGACAAAACAAATTATATTAAAGATGTTTCAACTGAAGGAATTTGAAATATATTAAATTAAAATTAATTGAATCTATGCCATTATACGAATTAACTAACTATAATTTGAATACATTTCATTAATATTTTTGTATTTTGTTATTTTAATTTGTTTTTGAACTTTTAAATGTTGAATTCTGAATTTAACTTCGAGAATGTTCATTGTATGCCATTTACCGCTGTTATTGATAACTCCAGGATTTAGTCTTTATACTGACAATCAAGATCATTGCGACGTAGTCACGATCCAGTCTTCCTCAGAGATTTGAACGACTTTATTACAATTAAAAGTTCCTCCATATATCACTCGAAGTTTTCTTTGTTTAATCGGTTCGAAACGTTGGAATGAATTTCAACGAATTTCTTAAACTATTAATTTAAATTCTACTTTTGTTTTTAAGTTAGAACGTAGATGATGTAGTGACCCTTGGTTCGGATCCCACGTAAAGCTGTACGCCACCTCCTTCACATGACCTTTCTCGTTATGAACAACCCCAAGAAAAAAGGCATAGCTAGCAGAGAATATTAATGTTAATAATTGTAATACTCAATTACAAGACAGTGCCACTCAACATGATGACGGAATTTCATTATTCTTTTAATGTAATTAGAATTTTTTCAGTTTTTTTTTTATGTTTCAGATATTTGTTAACTTAGAATAAAAAAATGTTTGGTTACAGTTTATTGCAGTAATTTAATATTAATTTTAGTTTATGTAATTTGAATGGTTAATTTTAACATAAAGTAATAAATAATTTCAATTCCAGTTTTATTAATATAATTTGTGACAACTTTATTATTGATTTAACAGTTAAGA
>JAJOZX010002295.1:290000-679763 GCA_023014485.1 Bathynomus jamesi
CTTGTATGTTTTCAATTGAATTTAATTTCTAATTATAAAAGCAAACGTACGTCACAATTAATATTTTTGTGCTTATCATCAATCCAATAATTTCGATTTGCGAACGCGTAATTATTAATTAATAAAAATGCGTTCAATTAACTTACAAAGAGACGTTGCAAATACGTTATTCTTGGACAAAACGAAAACAACTATTAATTGGGAATTTTTTTTTCTTTTAATTTGATGTGGAAAGTAATTAAAGTTTTATTTCATGGATTTCATAGAATTAATTGAAGAGTAATTAAATATATTCCATTTTGAAGCATGTTCTAAATTCTAAAATTCATTTTTAGACTCTCTCTCTCTCTCTCTCTCTCTCTCTCTCTCTCTCTCTCTCTCTCTCTCTCTCTCTCTCTCTCTCTCTCTCTGCAAGAGGAACCCTAAGGAGTTCTTCAGTTATGTTAATAGTAGAAAGCCTATTAGAAGCATGATAGGTCCTTTAAAGGACGGAAGCGGCGTTCTGCGGACCTCCGACGCGGACATCGCTAAGGTGCTTAATGAGTACTTTGCGGGAGTGTTCACCAGGGAGGATACCCGCGTCATCCCCGAGCCAGCTGTGAGGCACGAAGGTGCTGACCTGGATAGTGTTAGATGTACCGCGACAGTCGTTGCTCATAGAATAGACAAACTGAGCGCGTTTAAGGCTCCTGGGCCAGACCAGTTTCTCCCCAGTGTTTTGCGAGAAGTGCGCGACCAGGTGGCTCCCCACCTGGCTACAGTCTTCAACAAATCGTTGGAGATGGGCCAGGTGCCTGGTGACTGGAGAGAGACCAACGTGACCCCTATCTTTAAGAAAGGGGATCACGAAAGTCCAGGGAACTATCGTCCTATTAGTCTCACTTCAGTTGTAGGTAAATTATTAGAAAGGATAATAGCTGATAGAATCGTTGACCATTTGGATTCCTACAAGCTGCTTGGGGACTCCCAACATGGGTTTAGACGGCATAGGTCGTGTCTCACCAACTTGCTCGAGTTTTTCCACGTCATGTTGAGTGAGTACGATAAGAGTAGGGCGATTGATATACTTTATCTCGACTTTCAGAAAGCCTTTGATAAGGTACCTCACCGCCGGCTAATGGCGAAAGTGCGCGCGCTGGGTATCGGTGGGGAAATAGGTAGGTGGATTGAAAACTGGCTAAGGAATAGGCGGCAGAGGGTGGTAATTAAAGGGGCTAGTTCGGGTTGGGCCTCGGTCACTAGTGGGGTTCCTCAGGGTTCCGTTTTGGGGCCACTGTTGTTTACCATTTACATAAATGATATCGACGGTGGCATCGTCAGTCGGATCGCCAAATTCGCTGATGACACCAAGCTTGGGGCCAATGTTGGGACGCCCGAAGCGATCGAGGAACTGCGTGCGGACCTAGGTAGGATAGGAGAGTGGTCCGAAAAATGGCAAATGCCGTTTAACTTGGGTAAATGCAAAGTGATGCACATTGGCTACGCCAATCCCAAGTCGGACTACTCGATGTTGGGCAGTAATATCGAGGTGACTGATTTAGAAAAGGACTTGGGTGTGCTAATTAGCAGCGACCTTAAGTTTACGAAACAGTGTGTAGAGATGGAAAAGAAAGCCCAGAAACTATTGGGTTATATCAGGAGGCAATTTCAGTTTCGGAACAAGAAGATTGTGCTCTCACTGTACAATTCCCTTGTTCGGCCGTACCTGGAGTATGCTGTGCAGTTCTGGTCGCCCACCCTCAGGAAAGATATTGAGAGGCTGGAGCGAGTGCAGGCGAGGGCCACAAAGTTGATCCCTTCCGTTAGGCATATGGGCTACAATCGACGGTTACGCGCCCTGAACTTGTTTTCGCTTGAAACTCGGAGGCTGCGCGGTCAACTGATCGAGGTTTTCAAGCTCTTACGAGGGTTCAACGATGTCGATTTTAGAAGTATGTTTAGTTTAAATGATAACCCAACTCGCAACAATGGTTGGAAGTTGGATTTGAAACGGTTTAGGACTAGTGTGTGTGGGAATTACGTTACGTATAAGATCTGTGACACATGGAACAGGTTACCTTCGGAAGTTGTGAACAGTTCCTCTGTGGATCAGTTCAAGAAAAGGTTAGACGAAATCTTGCACACTATTTGAGTGTGTAAAGACATTTAGGACCTCAGTCTGCGGAAATTTCTTTTCCTGTAAAATAGTTGATATCTGGAACCAACTTCCCTCAGAGGATGTTTCCAGTCAAAGTGTAAATCTGTTTAAAAATAGGCTAGACAAAGTACAGAACACACTCATAGTTTAAGATTAAAACCTCAGAAAACTCTGCAGGAGTTCGCTTGCTCGGTGTCTCTGTGAGCAAGCTAAATATAGAGCTATTTATATATTCTCCACTTTCCTGTAAAATTTCCTTGGCTACTTTTCCAGGGTCAAGGTATTTTCTTCAACCTTTTTCCGTACCTGCCTCTGGCAGGGAGGGAGCGGAGGGTGGGGAGAGAGCCTTCTACTTTTCTATCCAGTTTTCTACTACTGCTAGCATAGTTTGAAAGACAAAATTTTCCCTGGCACCCGTTGCCATTGGTACCTCCTCGGTATGGGCCGCAAGGCCTTTTGAGGTACTTCTTTTCCTTGTAACTCTTGTAACTCTCTCTCTCTCTCTCTCTCTCTCCTCTCTCTCTCCTCCATAACGTTTTTATTGCGTAACAGAATTTTTCGATAAGTTCACTTATCAACTGCATGTATAACATATACAGAGGGTTGACAAAAGTAAATAGACATCTTTGGGTTTTTCCCCCAAATTTTTATTTTTTTTATTTCATTATAAAAGTCAGTAAAAATAATAACAATAAATAATAAATTTTTTTGAATTAATAATAATAAAATACAAAGGGGAGAAGAACACGATTTTTAAATATATTTCATTCAATTAATTTTTTTATTATTTAGTTTACTTTTATAATCAAATAAAAAAAAATTTGGAAAAAATTTTAAGGTCAAAGGAACTAAATTTAAAGTTTGTGAAATTAATCTAAATAAAGAAAAAAAAAACAGTAACTTTACATACTTTAAATTAGATGTTTTTTTTTTTTTTTTGAGTAAGATTTATATCATTTATATTCATTTATTTTCATTTCATCTGTAATTGTAAAACTTTATAACAGTTTTAGTATATGCACTGATGATGGTAAGTGAACTTATCGAAACGTATACTATATAATAATAAGCGTTTCCCTGTTGGACTGATTTTTTATATATATATATATATATATATAATATATATATATATATATATATATATATATTGTGTGTGTGTGTGCCCAAATACTGATTAGTTAAGATTTATGCCTCATGTGCAATATAAACCTGTTAGGAGTGAACTAAAATGAGAGCTTTATCTATGCAGGATATCGGCTATTTTTAACTGAAAGTAAAATAAGGAGATAAAAACTTTAGTCTTGAAATACAACGTTTCCACCCCACTATCTATCTTTTTTTTTTTTTTTTTTTTTTTTTTTTTTTTTGCTAACGTCAGACGTTTTTACTCAGTCTCAGAAGATACCACCTGGTCGTTGAAGGGTTTAACATTCATGTTGTATATCTTGGATGATCTTGTATCTGAACATAAAATAAATGTACGTGGTAGGTAGGTTTTATTTGAATTAAACAGTCGGACTGTTCTAAGCCTCAGTGATCTGCAAATATATTAAAATTCTTGAGGATTTTTTTTTTTATTACCTCGCGCGTGAACCACGTATCTACAGTGTGTCCCACAAATCGCTTTACCCCCCCCCCCCCCCGAATCTTTTCCTACTGGAAAAGGTTGAGGGTAAACGGGGTAAAGGGATTTATGGGGCACCCTGTAGATTAATTACTTCGTAACGCGTTGAGGAGCGAGTATACTTATGCCTGAGGCGTAATTCAGTCTTTAAAAATGGTATTAAAAGAAAATTAGAAGATGAGGTCTCGTAGTCTGCAACATTTTGCAAACCAGAAAATGACTGAAAATTAGGACGTAAACATTAAACAATGCGTATTTAAACTCCACAAATATGTAATGTCAGATTTTATTTATTTTTTAGTCAAAAGAAAGCACTTTTTTCCTTCAATATTTCACTCGTGTTTTTAAAGTGTTCATTATTAAGTAGAGAGAGGGGGGGGGGAGCGTACGGTATTTTGAAGAAACTATTATAAATTCTGTTTTTTTTTCCCACAAACGACACTTTATAACATGTTAAAATTTTGAGCAGTTTTCGTCATTTTAAGGACTATAGTTCATATTATGTTAACCTGTCACTTTTGGCGGTTAATATTTTTTAAGAATGTACTAAAAAAAAAAAAGTGTTTTACTTGCGGTTTAGCAATTTAACATTCTCTCTCTCTCTCTCTCTCTCTCTCTCTCTCACATATATATGATCGAGTGTGCAGTGTCTGATCGTGAAAACTTGTTTTGCATGAAATTAATTCACCAGTAAATTTACAGTAGTGTTCGGTGCCTTCATATTTAACTTAACACATTTACTTTACTTTGCCTTGGTATTTAATTGTACTTAAATTCCTTTATTTATTAAATGAAATTATAGTTTAGGTGACCAACGTGGTGCCATAATGCTGTTATGCCGCGTCTGAGAAATATCTTCGAGGTGCTAACCCGTTCCGAGGTGGATAAGCAGACAATTAAAGCAAAATACAACGTGGGTCCTTAAGGCTCGGTTTGTCTTAGCCTTGAAGATTGTATTCAAGGCAGGTAGTAGACAGCGTGGGAAAAAAAGTCATCTGCTCAAAAATAGACAAGTTCTTCACTTTTGCTAGCTTTTTACGCGAGTATTGTTAATGGCAATAAAATAAAATATGACAGGGCCAAGTAAACTGAAAACCGACTGCTTTAAAAGTTCAACATTGGTGTGTTGACTTTCCCGAAGGCAGTTTCAGCGACTTACAACTTTGAGTGTATCTTTGTTTTGTAAACTTAGAGAAAACCATGAAAAAGAAGTTAAAGAGCTGAAGGAAATTCTAAAAAAAAAAAAAAAAATCGAAGTTCGGATTGTGGCACTGAAAATCCAAACCAGTGAAAACAGCCAGAGTGAAAACCCAACATCGGATATGAACACTAAGGTTTAATATTTAGAACAAAGTATGGCCCATTTGGAAACTACAGACGCACAAACTGTTGGATTTCTCTGGATCAAATTTTGAAAGTTTTCGAAGTAGTTCAGACACTATTGAAGTTCTAATAAGCGAGGATGTCAATGTCACCTGGAGCTCATATCGGGACCAATTTAGAATATTAGAAGACACTTTTATATCCACTAAAATGGTTTCCTCCTTGTCAATCAAGACGCCGAAATGGTTCAACAATGACATTAGAAATGCTGTTACGGAAAGAAATAGAACCTACAAACTATTTAAGTCACATTCCAACCTGATTAATTCACAAAACCATATAAACCTACGTCGGGGGATTAAATCCTTAATTAGATCAGCTAAACTATTATTTTACTACACTCCAAAAAACATTATTAAATTTCCTATTTAAAAAACCAATACACGACAAAATCGTATAATCTTTTGTTTTATAAATTCGGGTATTGTTCTTTTACGCTATAATAGTTTAGAAAATCTCTCTAATATCTGTAATAAAACTATATATATATATATTGTCCTGACGCAAACATTTGGCATTTCTGCTTAAGGCTAAGGCCGCCGTTTCAATGCTGCCAAATCTATACCTTAAAAGGGTGACAAATAAAAATCTAAGTAATTCTGTCAGTGAAGTTTAGTCACATAAATGAGTCAGTTATAAAATTAATTTTTAATATACTCGTTAACACCGTTATTGGATTAAAAATTTGCAGCGTTAGAAATCCAGCGTAATCGTAACACCTTTGAGATGGAGCTTGGACTCACTGCCCGAGAGCGGGAAAAAGTCAGTATCGTCTGGGAATCGTTCTAACGTGGTTGTCCGTCAAATCCTCTAAGAACATGTGTAGTGAGCAAATATGATATTCAGTTATAATTCTTCGTTCTCATTCGTTCTTTTGTATAGTTTTCTGTTAAATAAATGTGTTTCGGAACACCGTCGTTCTTATCCTTCCACGAAATTGAATTATTCTCCTTTCAACACATCGAGAGGGAGCACACCCATACAGCCAGCCATTTTGAGGAATTGAGGGAGATGCAGTTGTTCACGTAACAGGCAATCAGAAGAAATCAGCCTCATGTTAGAGTGGAGCGCCTGTCATTAACGATATAAACGTCTGTTGTCAGGGCAACGACATATTGACATACTGAGTCACTGTATCAACGGGTTCTGGAAACGAAACGGAATTCCCCCCCCCCCGGTGTGTATAATATATATATATATAATATATATATATAATGTATAGAGAGAGATGACAAACGTAACTAGACATCACGATGATTATCCTTAAGAACAGAACAAATGGCAAAGCTCATTAGTGGAATGCCAGAGCGTGCGTCAACTTTACGCATGCGATGCAAAGGGGAAAGCAACACGATTTTAAGTATATTGATTCGATAAATCTTTTATTATTTATTGACTTTTATTATCAAATCAAAAACTATGGTGAAACCGAGTTAAATATAATAAATATTTATTATATTTTAAAATTCGAAGATCTTCCCATTTCTCAAATGGGGCAGCTTTTAAAGCATTTGCCCTCTGTATTATCTGTTCAGTGGTTCAAATCCTCTTTGTGCTTTACCGCACTATTATCATCCGTTCTGAGGCTATCTCTGTCAGTGAATTCTCCTTTCTAACTTGAGTCAATCGTTTCATCTTCGTATTTCTTCGAATATACTTTATACAATTTAAGGATGACGTAAATTCAACCCTGCCCCTCCCTCCCTTATCTCTCCAATACTTTCAGTAAGATTTGGTGTGGTTCAGCTATCGACATTATAACGAGCATTCTTAAATAAACAAATTCACTGTAATCCTCCCAGTTGCTAAATTTAACACGTAAATCTACAAGAATTAATTTGGAAATTAAGTTTCGCGAATTACATACACACTTCTCTCAATATTCCTTACTACACATACATGCATTTTACATACTACACAATCTTCTCAAAACTAAAAAAAATAGCATTGACCTCAAAAGTGGCGGAGTCCCCTGGGTAGGGGACCATAAATGTCCCTACTTCTGGCTCCCTTACACCGACATCGGGAACGCAGACCCGGGCAGCGGGGTTGGTTCTGGTACTGCCCATTCGAGATATTTTGGGCCTCTGCCTGATTTACTTTTCATGAACTGTAACATTCGTGGTCTTTCCTCAAATTTTCAGTCTGTTGAACACCATCTCTCGTCCTCTAAACCTCACCTTCTATTCCTCATTGAAACTCGGGTGTCTGGGACAACTGACAGCCACCCCTTTTCTGTACCCTCCTACTTTCTCTGTACTCAATTTCATTCCAAAGAGGGGTGTGACCTAACTTGCGCTCGTATTCCCGAACTTGAATCTTTCGAATTCTACACCCTTTGACTACGATTTGCATACCAATCTCAAACTAAACACATCTGCGCTGTCTTCCTTTCTCCTAATTCTACTTACTGTCCAAAACTCTTTGAGTATCTCACTTCCAAAGTGGAATACATTCTATCCCACTCTCCTTTTGATGAAATTCCATTTTAGGAGGTTTCAGTGTTCACAACCACCTTTGGCTTTCCTCCCATTTCACTGACATCCCTGGTGAACTAGCTTACAACTTCTCTATCTTGAATGACCTAGAGCAGATTGTACAACACCCTACTCGTATCCCCAATCACCTTGGAGATAGGCCCAAGAACCTCTCCAATAACTTTGTTCTTTTTTCCCTCTTCTTTTCCATTCTGATGGCTCAGTCGCTCAGTCGCTCTTCCAAAGATGTATTTTCTGCCCTATCTGGGCTCAACTCCAGGAAGGGTACGGTCCTGATGGTTTCCCTCCTGTTGTTCTCGAGAACTGTGCTTCTGTGCTGACACCCTGCCTAGGCAAACTCTTTTGTCTTTGCCTTTCATCTGGCACTTTTCCCTCCTGCTGGGAGTTCGCTTTCATTCAGCCTGTCCCAAGGAAGGGTGACCGCTCTCAACCCTCCAACTGTCGTTAAGTTGTCTTGATTTCTATCTACATTTTTTTAGTCTATCCTTAATAGGAAGATTCTTAAACATCGCTCTTGTCACAATCTTCTTTCAGGTAGACAGTATGGGTTCCGCAGGGGACTATCTCTGATTTGGGGCAGGAAAAAAAACCGTGTTTTTTTCAATGCCTCATAAACTCAGTTTCTCCATCTTTCTAATCGTCACAATCTTCCACACGACTATCCCCTTACTTTCAACAATACAGAACTGAATCCTTCCTCTTCTCTTAACATTCTTGGCGTTTCCTTTTCTCATGATCTTTCCTGAAAAGATCACATATACTCTCTCTAAAAGAACTTCAAAGAAGTGGTTAGGTGTGCTGTACCACTTCCGCAGTTTCTTTACCCCCAACTCAGTTGCTGTTTCTGTACAGAGGGTCTTGTCCACCCCTGTATGGAGTATGCTTTCCATGTGTCGGGTGCTCAACCCACACAGCTCTACTTGACCGAATGGAATCAAAAGGTTTTCGTCTCATCACTTCCCCGCCTCTTACTGACTCTCCAATCCCTCCTCTCTCTTCGCCGCAATGTTGCCTCACTCTCGCTATTATAACGGACACTGCATTTCTGAACTCTCTAACAGTCTAACTGCATGCGTCCTACTTTAAGGAGAGCATGCAGCACCAGACTTTCGACACGTTCTCGTTCCTTTTTCGTCCAACTCTCTAACGCAAGGGTTAATCAGTATTTTCAATCTTTCATTTACTCAACCGGTGAACTCTGGAACAATCTTCCTCAATCCATCTTTCCCCCTGTCTATGACCTCCAATCTTTCAAACGCAGTGTCCAGGCGTCTCGAAAACCTTGGACCTCGATTTTGGCTCTCTTCTATGGGGGTGTGGCATTTTTGCGGCATTCGCCCTTAGCTCCCTCCTTCCTGTATGGAAACAAAATACCAGTGTCAGTTGGACTGTCAATATTTATTTGTTTATTTTATTCTTATCGTTTTATCCAATTCCAATTCCCTCCATTACCCAGTGTAATGGCAGCATTTTTTTTATACAAAATCCACGTGTGTTAATCATATATGGGACCCCAGTGCTATTCCAGAGAGATTTGAATTAAATACTGCCATTACCTCGAGTGCGGGAGGGTCAACATCGTAAAAATATACCAGGACGTGAAATTGTTAAGTGTTTCCTAGGTCGTTTAAATATACGACAGGTTGTCACTAATTTGGAAACCTGTGACAGTGTGATGATAGCACTCGCGATTCCTACTCAGGAGGTCCCGGGTTCGTTTTCTGGTGGGGACATCTTTCTTTCATAATATATATATATATATATATATATATATATATATATATATATACTGTATATATACAGTATATAAATGAAATGAAACATAATAATGACTTTTTTTATTAAGTAATAAAGATTCAGTTAAAATGTTTCAGAAGTCATTCAAAAAATTGTGACCAAAAATTCCTCTGTATAATGTCTTCTATTCTCCTTTCTGGAATATATAATGACTTCATTCTCTCCTTTTAATCCTTCACCACGTTTACATTTAGAATCGTCGACATTTTGGATGAACAGTTTCGGAATATTCGCCTCTATATTTGTTTTATGGCTTAATGAATCTATATATATATATATATATATATATATCTATATATATATATATATATATTGATTAAGCCATAAAATAAATATATAGGTGGATATTAAATAATAAAGTAGTAACACATATTATACGGAATACTGATGAAGTCTTTATCGATAAAGGAATAAATTATTTATGGTTTGGAAAGGCTGTTCCGTTCATATATCTAATAGTCCCATAATGGCACCTATTAGTTTTATTGTTTTTACATTCTGGAATTGGTTTTTAGGGACTGGATTTTTCACTTTGGGTTACCTATCGAGAAATGTATTATATGTACTGATATGGTCTCTCTCTCTCTCTCTCTCTCTCTCTCTCTCTCTCTCTCTCTCTCTCTCTCTCTCTCTCTCTCTCTCTCTCTCTCTCTCTCTCTCAACTCGCAACAATGGTTGGAAGTTGGATTTGAAACGGTTTAGGACTAGTGTGTGTGGGAATTACGTTACGTATAAGATCTGTGACACATGGAACAGGTTACCTTCGGAAGTTGTGAACAGTTCCTCTGTGGATCAGTTCAAGAAAAGGTTAGACGAAATCTTGCACACTATTTGAGTGTGTAAAGACATTTAGGACCTCAGTCTGCGGAAATTTCTTTTCCTATAAAATAGTTAATATCTGGAACCAACCTCCCTCAGAGGTTGTTTCCAGTCAAAGTGTAAATCTGTTTAAAAATAGGCTAGACAAAGTACTGAACACACTCATAGTTTAAGATTAAAACCTCAGAAAACTCTGCAGGAGTTCGCTTGCTCGGTGTCTCTGTGAGCAGCTAATATAGAGCTATTTATATATTCTCCACTTTCCTGTAAAATTTCCTTGGCTACTTTTCCAGGGTCAAGGTATTTTCTTCAACCTTTTTCCGTACCTGCCTCTGGCAGGGAGGGAGCGGAGGGTGGGGAGAGAGCCTTCTACTTTTCTATCCAGTTTTCTACTACTGCTAGGATAGTTGAAAGACAAACTTTTCCCTGGCACCCGTTGCCATTGGTACCTCCTCGGTATGGGCCGCAAGGCCTTTTGAGGTACTTATTTCCTTGTAACTCTCTCTCTCTCTCTCTCTCTCCTCTCTCTCTCTCTCTCTCTCTCTCTCTCTCTCTCTCTCTCTCTCTCTCTCTCTCATATATATATATAAAATATAACGGGTGTGCCATAAAAAAAGGGTACATTTTAAAAAGGCTATAAAATCAACATTTGTCATTTAATTTTAATAAAACTTCTACAGAATAAAACACATGTATTTATCTATATGCAAACAAGTTTTCGGACTAGAATATCAAATAATTCAAATTCTATCAACATTTAACGAAAGAGTATGATTTTTCTACCTAACACGCAAAAAAAATTAAATCTTTTTAATATTTTTGTATAAAAATAATTTTTAACGTAAAATTTACCTGAAATTATTAAAAAAATTGTTCGAAATGTTTTCCTTCCATTTCAATAACTTTTTTATTCTTGGCCGGAATATGGGAGAACGTAGCAGAGCGAGTCTACAGGACTAGGATAAAAGATGTCGCTCATTTACGCGAGATAACTTATCATTCAAAAATGGGAAGGGCTACCACGGGAGAAAGTAAATCGAGCCATAGATGAATTCGGGTCAAGAATAAAAAAAAGTTATTGAAATGGAAGGAAAGCATTTCGAGCAATTTTTTTAATAATTTCAGTTAAATTTTACGTTAAAAATTATTTTTATAAAAAAATATTAAAAAGTTTTAATAATTTTTGCATGTTAAGTAGAAAAATCATACTCTTTCGTTAAATGTTGATAGAATTTGAATTATTTGATATTTTAGTCTGAAAACTTGTTTGCATATAGATAAATACATACAGTATGTTTTATTCTGTAGAAGTTTTATTAAAATTAAATGACAAATGTTGATTTTATAGCCTTTTTAAAATGTACCATTTTTTTATGGCACACCCGTTTTATATATATATATATATATATATATACAGCGCCTCGGTGGTGTAGTGGTTAGCGTCGCTGACTACGAATCCATCGGCCCCCGGTTCGAGACCCGACGGCAGCCGGCGCGCAGTAAAACCCAGCTGTTCATCCTTCCACACAGTAAAGAAAGTGGTTGGTAGATAAATGGGTACCCTAGGTGGCCTAGTGGTTAAGACGCTGGGCTGCTGATGGGGCGTGGTTCGGATTACACGTTAAACTGTAGGTCTAAGGTGGAGTGAAAAGCTTGACCTTCGTCAATGAACAATTCGGGCGGAAGCTAACCAAAGGTGTGTATATATATATATATATATTTTAGAGAATGGTAACAACAGGTGTTCATAATGAAATTATAAAATAATATATAAAAACAGAAAAGTACACTAACCGTACACTGATTTTATATGCATCGTAGAAGAGGGTTCGTCCCCGCGTCGCAGAGCAACCTCGTCAGTACGGCTCTTTCCGCCACAACTGAAAATAAATTTTCGTTTAGTTTCCCAGATGGTGCGGTGGGAAGACGCCGTACTCGGGACGTTGCTCTCCAACGTAGGGATAAACCCCCTCTGCGCTGCACGTTTTACTTCGGTTTTCGTATTATATAGAAAATTCTAAGTAGGGCTGGGACCGGACTGGATTACCGGAACGTAATCCGCCGGATTGACCCTTCCAGACCGAATCTTTTACCGATTCCGGCAATCCGGAATAATCTACGTCATAGAATGTGTTAGTTGAATATAATGCATTAGAATACTCTAACCCCTTATCATCCATTACCGTAACAATTGGAGGTTTTTAAAGTTTTTAAACTTGTTTGAAAAACGTTTTTGTCCTTACGGTTTGCAAGATAATCGTGTTACAATAAATAAAATCAAAGAGAAAGTTAATTTGGGCCACTAATATCGACATGGTAGTGTGCAGAAGCGCGACTAAATTATCAGCAGCACTACTCCGATGCAGCGATTACAGGAATGTAGCCTTATCAGAATCAACAGAAACTTATTGAAGTAAATAGAGCATATTCAGAACATTCAAGCTTCTTAGTTTTAGAGGCATCCATGTATTGTTATCAAATAACTGAAGGGAAGTAAGGTTTTTACATGCGTTTTGCTATCCTCTGAAAAAATAAGGCTTACTCTACAAATAACATAACCATTATCATCTATTATGAAAAGAATACTTAATATTATCGCAGTATCAGATATTGATTTACTGTCATATACAGTGTATAATATATCATTATCATTGGTGGTAGTAGAAAAGCTAACGCTGCTGTACGTTATATCATTAAAGATCAGATCTTTGAGGATATTAGGTGAAAATTTGTTATGCATGTAAATAAATGTCGGAATTCTAGATGAAAAAAGTTTATTAATTATACCCATGTATACTTCATGGCTTTTGTCTACCTACATGAATTTTTATATTAAAAAGTTTATATATATATATATATATATATATATATATATATATATATATATATATACACACATACTGTATATACCTCAAAATTCGTCGTTTCGCAGATTCGTCGTCAATCTTTTACTACTTACAGTTTCGCAATCCGTCGTCCATATTCGTAGATTCGTCGTTTTTTTTAAAAAATGTGAAAAAAAAACGATCGAAATTGACGAAATTCAACTGTTTGCCAACGCAATATATTATTATATTTTGCCAAAGAACGAGTAGAATTTGATTAATTAATCTGTTTAAAAACATAATACAGTAAAATGTTTTCTCATTGAAACATGTTATAATCTAGCTCGAATTTTGTCGTTTCGTATTTCGTCGTGTTATTCCGGAACGAATTAACGACGAATTTCGAGGTATTCCTGTATATATATATATATATATATATATACACACATACCTTTCCTCTCAACCTTTCAAATGTTCCGCGCGATAATTCCTCATTTCACGAAGGTCAAGCTTGTCGCCCCTCCTCTCGAGTTGGCCTGGTGAAGTAGTGAGTTGGTTTCTTGTACTCTCCACCTCACATAACCAGGTACGCCCGGCTCATCGGGGATTGTTCTGAGCCAGACGTCTAATCTTCTTTTGAAGATGTCCACTGCAACCCCACTCATGTTCCTTAGGTCTTTGGGCAGCTGATTAAACAGTTTTGGTTCTCTCTCAAAAAACTATTTTCTTTCAGGGTTAAGGATGTTCCCTGTCTAGCCTTTAATTTGAGAACACGACAGTCTTCCTTTTCTACTTTCCACTGTTGTGTGGGAAGTTACAGGGTTCAGAGTAAGATTAGGGACTAGTTTCTCCATTATTTTCCAAGTGTAAATAATGGTGTATCTCTCTCTCCTCCTTTCCAGTGAATATAGGTTTAATTCGCGTAACCTTTCCCAATAATTTAGTTCTTTGCACGCATTGATTTTGGCTGTGAAGCTTCTCTGAATCCCCTCTAGTTGTCTAATGTCTTCTTTTTTATATGGGCATGTTAGGACCGAGCAGTATTCCAATTTGGGTATGATCAGTGTTTTCAGTAGAGGAATCATTATATTCCTATCCTTTCGTTTAAAGGTTCTCAGTATCTGCCCAGTTATTCTTTTTGTTCTGTTTACTGCTATCATATATATATATATATATATATATATATATATATATATATATATATATATGTTACTTTTGTTGAGTTTGAACGACGGTTCAGGATCGACCTGCGGCCGACCCCTCTGCAGCATCCCGCCTCATTTGCGGGACTTGGTGAAGGAGGGAATTGCTTTCTGATCTCCTCCTGCCCCCGTAGCCAGCCACGCATAGCTGGTCAGGGACTTTGCACAAGAATCTGTCCAGCTGGTTCTTGAAGTTATTCAGGTCGGTGTGCTGGAGATTCCTCACTTCTTTTGGAAGGACATTGTAAAGCTTTGGGCCCCGTATTCTGAGGGTATTTTCCATGCTCGTTTTCATGGCTCCTTGTCCCACCGCAGCTGGGACCGTACAAAATCTGCCTCTTCTCTCATTCCAGTTTGTTTCTACTTCATTTCTGAGGTTAGGGACAGAGCCCTCAAGTATTTTCCCATATGTATATTATTGTGTAGCACTCGCGCCTTCTTTCAAGAGAGTAGAGTTCCAGGGATTGTAGTCGAGACCAGTAGTCTTCACCTTCCGTTTCCTCTATCTTAGACGTAAAAGTCCTCCGTTGAACTTCATATTGTTGTCTTCTGCCCATTGGAATAATGTTTCAATGTCGTTTTGTAGTTTTCTTATGTCATCTTCATTCAATATTTCCTTACATATCTTTGTGTCATCTGCGAAGCATGATACAATACTGTCCTTAATATCTGCCCATTGGAATAATGTTTCAATGTCGTTTTGTAGTTTTCTTATGTCATCTTCATTCAATATTTCCTTACATATCTTTGTGTCATCTGCGAAGCATTATTATGAACAGCAAGGAAGCAAATACTGTCCCTTGTGGGACAGAGCTCACGACTTCCGATACTTCCGATTTAACTCCGTTTACCACCACTCTTTGCGTTCTTTGCGTCAAGAAATTAAATATCCACCTTCCTAGTTTTCCAGTAATTCCTGTATTCTTAAGTTTGTGTGCTATGATTCCGTGGTCACATTTATCGAAGGCTTTAGCAAAGTCCATATATATTACATCACTGTTTAGTCCTCGACACAATGTTTCTAATATTTTCTCCTGGTGGTCTAGTAGCTGTGACAGGCATGATCTATCCGCCCTGAAGCCATGTTGATTTGGGTTGTATAAGTCTTTTCTTGTCGGTTAGTGGTGGCGAACCTATGATACGCGTGCCCATTTGGGCACGCGATCAAATTTGCCTGGCACGCCTAAACATAGAAATTGTTATCCAAAAAATGAATATAATGTTTATAATTTGGTGTAATATATAAAAACTTTGGTGGGCACGCGAATTTTTTGTTATAGTTTACATGGTTTTTTCTTGGCACGCGACTGTAAAAAGGTTCGCCACCCCGTTGTAGGTAGTACGGTAGGTAGTTTTGCCTCTAATTATGCGTTCAAAACACTTTATAAGGTGTGAGATGAGAGTCACTGGCCGATAATTTTGGGCATTGCTCTGTTACCACCTTTAAATTGGGGGGCAATGTTCGCAGTCTTTAAGGGGAGTGGAATTTGTCCTGTGTTGAGTGATTTCCTCCATAGTAAGTATAGCGGTTTTGCAATACTCTGTCTGCATTTCTTTAGAAATATGGCACTCCATGTGTCTGGCCATGGTGCTGAATTGTCTCGCATCTGTGATAAGGCCGTAATATATATATATATATATATATATATATATATATATATATATATATATGCCTGTATGTGTTGAGCGGGGTAATATATTTATAAATTTGGATATTATGCCTACCGGAATCACTGGACCGGACCGAACCAGATTTTTACTACCGGATCCCAGCCCAACATTTTGCTGTTTATTTTGTTTGGGATAGAGGTTTTGAAGTTTGAAAACCGTTTTGTCGGCATTGAACCTAATAGCTCGTATTTTCTCATTGATTTTACAGTTAAATAAATATTCATACCCGCTTCCGTAAGATCAGCGAAGTTAAGCAACGCTGGGTTTGGGTAGTTATTTGATGGATGACCATTCTCCGCGTTCAGATGATGTAACGCCCCTTCTGTAGATTTTATGTTAAGGTGTAGGTCCCCTGTCACATGATCTTGGCTTTTATTTTGCAAGCTAAATCACGTACCGTACTTAGCAACTTATTAATATATTGGTCGTCAACATGCTATAGTGTCTTCGTGATACTACTGAGTGAATTAAACAACATCAGCAAACACGTTGACCCTCAGTTACTGTCGTTATTTCTGGGTCACACAAAATTAATCTGATCAGGGTCCTTCCTGACCCCACGATAGCGGTTGAAGGTTAAACAGCCAGGGTAATAGCAAGGCCCTTGCCGTACTTCTTGTGGCCACTTGAAACAAGATAACACACTTTCTTTATGTAAGTTGGGAATATCAGTACGCAGGTTTTCGACGCAGTATGTTACGATTAATCTTATCAAACGTTTTGCGTGCATTAAAATTAACTATATACTTGTTATTAAGGATATTTATAAATTCTTTCAATACTTAAATCCAGTGTGATTCCTCCTAAAGCGAAAGTGATTAATTGATCACAGGCAGTTGTATAGACAGATTTACTAGAAGTGTTTTTAATTAATTTCTTGTCTAATAGACTCACTGCAGGGGTGGCCAAAATGTGGGTCGCGACAAGTTTGTGGAGGGGGGAGGAGTCGCGAACGAACTGCAGCTACAATAGTTGCAGAAATTCGAAGAGTGTAATGGCATTTTAAGGAGAAAAATTTTTGCCAAAGGAAAATAGTTTTATGTATCCTGAATACGATAGAACAGTGGTTTATAAAGTACAATTGTTAATAAATGTACAAAAATAATATCCTACTTAAGTTCTCAAATAAAAAAATTACAACATTCCATATACATTTAAGTTTTTGTTGAACTTTTTTTACTTTGTGACTCAAATCTAGAGGAATCTGGCATCTTGCTGCATTTCAGAAACGTTTGAAAACGAATTCTGGTGCATTTAAAACGTGTTAACGATGCGCACATTAGATGATCAGTCTTTTATCTAAAAGCAGTGGAGAGACAAATCAGAGTAGACAGACAAAAGTTAAATTTTATACCTTTTCCCAAAATGTAAAAGTGGCTTTTACAGGTTGGTGAAAAATGTAAAATTACTGCCATTTCTCCGTCAGATGAAAATTATTTGCCACAATATGAACGGGACCATACGTGAAAGTGGTGGAAATTTTGAAACAGAACAATGCTCGAGTTTAATATAAAAAAACGGAAATATCAAGATGAATATTTGAAATTTGGATTTTCATTACAAGTCCTTAATAATGAGGAACGGCCTCAATGTGTCCTTTGTTCTGATGTTTTAGCGAGTGAAAGCGTGAAACCAGACAAACTCAAACGTCATTTGTTTACCAAACACCCTGAACATAAGGGTAAAGATGTAACTTTTTTCAAACAGGCTGTTGTTACGAATGATTTTTTTTAATTATAGAAGAGTCATCAAGGGTTCAAAAGGCGTCTTACGAGGTGTCTCATTTGATTGTAAAAGCAGTTAAGGCATATATATTAGTAAAACATTAATACTTCCGGCTGCAATAAAGATATGCCAAATCATGCATCATGATAAATATAGTGAAGCCTTGAAAACTATACCTCTATCACGTAACGTAGTGCATCAGCGATCTTTCTGACATTAAAAAGCAGCTTTTGATTCAAATTCAACAAAGTTTGAAATGAGCAATACAATTCGACGAAAGCACCGACAACGTAGATATGGCATAACTCGTCGTATTTGTCAGGTATAGTCATGAAAATGAATTCAAAGAAAATTTTTTTGCAAAACACTTAAGGGGGCATACTACTGGAGAAGAAGTATTCAATATTGTGGATGAATTTTTCAAGGCAAGCAATCTGCTTTGGATCAATTTCGTTGGAGTGTGCACTGATGGTACAGCTTCAATGATAGGATCGAAGAATGGTTTTAGAGCGAAGGTCCTGGAAATCGCGCCTCGTGAAATTCATGCATTGTTTGATTCACTGCGAAGCTCTTGCTGCAAGAGAATTATCTGTACAATTTTTGGCTGTTATTAAAAGTCAACCATGAAGTGTAGAAATTCCAGTGTTGTCCCATTTTACAGAGAAACTCATTAAGTTTTTTCTGATAACAAGTTTTGACTAGTTTTTTTCTTTACAATACGCGGGTGACAGACATTGATGATTTAAAAGCAAGAATCACAGCTGCTATTGAGCGAATTGATGTGGATATGCTGCAGTAGGCCTGTTCAAAAATCAACTTTTTCTTATTTTCATAGGTTTCTGTACATTTTCCCATGCTTTTTGACCTGAAAAAGCCGAAAATCACAACTATTTTGACCTAGGATGTTGGGAAGCATTGCCGCATGGAGCTTTAAATTTTCTGCCTTGAAATTGGCCAAAGCGCCAATTCCGGGGTCCCTTAAATTATGTTTTGCACTTTAACTTTTGATCTAAACAAGATAGAGCAACAAATTAGGTATCAAATGAAAGAGCATAAAATTAATAAATAATAATAATAATAATAAATAAATAATATAATAATAATAATAATAATAATTATCTATCATTTTTCAGGAAACAACAGAAACTCAATCAGAATCTAGAAAACCATCTACAAGTTACAACTTCACAATGGCATTAAGCAAGGAGCTGAGGGAGCTCCGTGGGCGCACAGTTGATATCTCAGAACCTCCACGTACTGTCCACAGGCAGGTGTCAACTGGGCCATGTACCAGATCTCTCACTGAAACTTTCCTGGTTGGATACCCTTCAGCTTTTATCAGTGGTTCCCAGCTTCCCACCAACAGACAGGCGTTCCAGTATTTCCTTAATCTTCAGAATTTACCGGAAAATGCAGGGAGGCCCATGGTTCAAGACCTTGCATATGAAACAGTTGAATCTATCATCCCATTCTGGCAGATGGCTAGGATCAAGACAATGACCAAGTACAACGCAATGAAGCTCTTCATGAAACTACATGAGAAACATCGTGCTCTGGTGAAAAGCAAAGGAAGAGCAAGTAACCCTGGAGGAAAAAGAGGAGCATTTGTGCTGGAATTAGACAGCCTGCTCGATATAGGAGCTCCAGATGCAATCCAGGAAATACAAAACAACAGACTGTTATCCAGAGAGAAGAAAGATGAGGATATCAGGTTCTACGAAGACCAAAAGACTGAGAGGAAAGGTCATATGTCTGGTCATGACAAGATTTTTGAGACAAGATCCCTGCAGCAAGCAGCGAGGAATGAAAGAACTGCAGCATAGACAAGAACAAGGTAAAACTAATTACTTTGAACGTCACAAAAAGTTTTAAGTTTTACTCCATTGCGATATTTAGCATGTACTTAACAATTACTGTCTTAACATGTTGTACTATTTTACAGCTGCAGCAGAACAAGAGGCAGTTGTTCATGTGGATGACATTACCTGGGGTGACTCAACTGACAACGACGCTAACACAGAGGACATGGATTACCATCAGCCTCGTCCTGGATGTTCTCACCATCAAGACACTGTGACTAGTGTGACTTTGACGTTTCCAAGGAAGGTCATGGAATGTGATGTCATCTGCAATACAGCTGATCGTCTTGGTTTATCAGACAATCAAATTACTTCCATGGTTTCTGCCACCTTGAAAGCTGGAGGGGCTGATCTGGATAACTTCGTCATCTCAACCTCAACAACACGTCGCAACAGAATGCTGTCCAGGTATAATATCAGCCAGAGTCACATGTCCAAGTTTTGTGAAAACCCCCCACAGTACGCTGCCTTACACTGGGATGGAAAGTTGCTCAAAGATGTCTTGGGCAGTGAACCTGGAAGTACCTCAGAGACTTTAGCTGTGCTAGTGTCTGGTCCACCTTCATACACTGAAGGAAAGTTATTGGGAGTACCTGTCATCGACAATTCTTCTGGCACAGCTCAGGCTGAGGCTTCAATGGATTTACTGGAGACATGGGAACTTACGGATAATGTTACTGCCCTTGTTTTTGACACTACATCCAGTAACAGTGGAGTTCACAGAGGAGCTGCCAAACTGCTAGAGAAAATGCTGAACAAAAAGGTGTTTTATCTGGCCTGTCGACATCACATCCTGGGAATCCTAGTAGGAGCAGTTTGGGAGAAGCTGTTTGGGAAGGTGAAGGGGCCAGATAATCCCTGGTTTGAGCATCTGAAGGATGTTTGGACGGACTTGTCCAAGGAAAACCCAAAGATGCTGGCTATCAACAGCAAATGGCTGAAGGAAAAGAAGAACAACAGTGAAGAAATACTCCAAGACATTCTAACAGCAGAAAGGCTTCCAAGAGCCGACTACAGGGAAATGGCTGAACTGACAGTCATTGTTCTTGGAGGAACGCCTCCTCGAGGTATTCACTGGAGTCGACCAGGCGCCATTCATCAGGCCAGATGGATGGCCAGAAACCTGTACTCCATGAAAATGCTGATGTTTGCAGATCAACTTGAGTACGACGAAGAGACTGTATCAAAGCTGGAAAGACTCAACACCTTCCTTGCGCTGTTCTACACTCCTGTATGGATGATGTCAATGTCTGCTGCAGATGCTCCCGTGAATGATCTAAGGCTAATCCAGGACATGTTGAAGTACAAGAAAACTGACCCAGAGCTTGCTGATGCAGTACTTAATAAGATGGAAAACCACAAATGGTACCTGACGCAGGAAGTCGTGCCATTTGCCCTGTTCAGCAGTAGATTGAGTAACACATTGAAGCACGACATTGCTGCCCAGTTACATGCCACTGAGAAGCCAGACAGCTTCAGAACAGGAAAGCCTCTATTCCAGAGAGTCACAGCTAAGACCACCCTGGTTGATCTCATTGGCCCAGAATCACATTTCCTGCTGGACACACTGAACATTGGATCCGAGTGGCTTCTGGAACCTGTCACGTCTTGGCCACAGAATGAGGACTACAGAAAAGCGTTGGACTATGTTAAGAATCTGAAAGTGGTGAATGACATTGCTGAACGTGGTGTCAAGATGATGAGCGACTTTGCAAATGTCATAACAACAGATGCCAAGCAAAGGGACTATCTCCTTCAAGCTGTGGAGTTCAACAGACGCCGCTTTGACAGCTTCAAGAAACAAACTCTCAACAACTGACTGTGTAAATGTCATGAAATTAATCATCATGTAGTGCTTTCACTTCTTGATCGATTAGACTTGTGACAAAATGTTAATCTCAAATTTGTGTCATGAATAAGGCGCCTTGTCTGCCTTGAGTGTGAGAAAACGAATTTTGTGATATTTCTGAAATCTTTGTATGTACCAATGTGCCATTTCTTGTTCCAAGACTATCATAATTGTATAAGTTAGAAAGAGGATTAAAAACACTTTAATTTGGTGCCTATTTTGTTGCTCTATCTTGTTTAGATAAAAAGTTATAGTGGAAAACATGATTCAAGGGACCCCGGAACTGGTGCTTTTGGCCGATTTCAAGGCAGAAAACTTAAAGCTCCATGCGGCAATGCTTCCCAACAACCTAGGTCAAAATGGTTGTGATTTTCGGCCTTTTCAGGTCAAAAAGCATGGGAAAAAGTACAGAAACCTATGAAAATAAGAAAAAGTTGATTTTTGAACAGGGCTAAATTGCTGCAGCGTACATGGCAACATTTGGATTATCGATTGGATGTTTTGCGAATCACTGATGGTGCACATATCGAATGTTTGTAACAACGTTATTTTAATAAAAGAAACTTTTGAAAATACAGATTCTAAATAATCTTGTTTAAGAATTTTACGTGTGTTATCAAGAATTTTATTAAAAGATGAAATTGTACAGATAATTTTCGGACACACTGGAATTTCTAAAAAACTTGTCAAAACTTGGTATCAGAAAAAACTTAATGAGATTCTCTGTAAAATGGGACAACACTGGAATTTCTACACTTCATGGTTGACTTTTAATAACAGCCAAAAATTGTACAGATAATTCTCGGACACCCTGTATAATAATTTCAATTTATTCACGATGTTTAATTGTTAAATATTATTGTAATACATTTTTTCTAATTTTGTTTGTTTTAACTGTTGAAGAAATTTAGTTTCAATTTGAAAAAAGTTTGGTCTTAAAAAAAACCTCGGAAAAAACTGTCCCGCATGGGCATTTGAAAAATCTGGCAACCCTAACCTGGAGCTGAAAGTTGTAAAGTTTGTCAAAGTTCGGCCTTTGCAGAGCAGACTCTGTAAGGAGTTGGGTTCGGAATATAATAACTTCCTTTTACATAAAGAAGTTAAATAGTTATCTCAAGGAAAGATTCTTCGCCGCGTCTACGATCTCAGGAATGAATTACAAATATTTTTTTGGAACACAATCCTGCACTGGATGAAAACTTCAGCAATGAAAGGTGGCTCTTAATCCTTTGTTACCTTATCGATATTTTCGAGAAATTTTATCTCAATTCATCACTACAAGGAAAAAATAGCGCCATTCTAACCATATATGATAGGATTTTTTGAAAAAGGTAACTCTGTGGAAACAAAAATTTTAAACAGGATCGGAGGAAATGTTCAAGTGCTTCAGCGAGCTCATTGAAGGATCAGATATTGATATGAATTACATTGATGATGTTATCTCCACTCACCTACATCGCAATTTCTCTGAGCGGTTTAATTAAGGACTCGCGAGTCGGTTGGCTTGAATGGATCTATAATTCTTTTGATGTAGATATTACAAACATCATTCACCAAGAAGAGTTAGTGGATTTATCAAGCGACTCTCCATTGAAATTAGACTGTAAAACGAAGGGCCAAGGAAACTTCTGGTTCTCCATAAAAGAAGAATATCCAGGACTATCCGCAAAAGCTGTCAGAGTGCTCTTACCTTTTGCTTCAACATATCGGTGTGAAGCCACTTTCTCCAAACTAACAACGCTTAAGAGTAACAACGTTCATGTTGATATGTGGAACCAAAGCTCAGAGTAGCAGTGTCTAAAATAACACCGAGGATGGATGTTCTCACAACTTCAATGCAAGCTCACTCGTCTCACTAATAATATTAATAAACGAATAAATGAAAATTTTTCTTAGTATAAATCAATAAAAGTATTAATAAGTTGCGAAAATCTTGCGAAAATCATACTCTATTTTTTACCTCATGACAGTGACAGGCTGGCAGAAAAACTACAAGGGGGTCGCGACTAATTGCATGAATGAGATGGGGGGGGGGGGGGGGGGGGGGGGGTCGAGACCTAAAAAGTTTGGCCACCTCTGTATTAGACGGTAGAGTCGGGATGGCGTTTGGCTATCGCGTATCCGCTATAAAGTTAACGAATATATTCTTATATTTGTTTTTAAAGATTAACCTTCTAACGCCCGAATTTTTTGTTGAGTTAAATTGCGAATGCGTGTATCTGAAACGCTACCAATTTGTACCAGTCGTCGTTAAATAATTGTAAATGCAAGTATGAACTACCCAATACAGAAAATAGCACTGATATATATATATGAAGTTTTGGAGCAAGTGTAGTTTACGTCATATATATACATATATATATAAATTGACGATTGGTTAGGTTAAGTCGTAATATTTTCGTTAGTTTTAACGTTTTATTTGATGGATTCATTTAAAAAATGTCTCCTAAAGATCCTAGTGTAGTTTGTGTCCCCTTTTGCGTCAGGGGGACGTAAACTACACTTGCTCCGAAATTTCATATATATATATATATATATATATATATATATATAGCAAACAACCACAGGGAAAAGGAAACACAAAGTCCGAGCGCTTTCGTGATATATTCACATTATCAAGGAGGAACAGAAAATTTTGTGATTTTAGTGCATATATATATATATATATATATATATATATATAAAATTAATATTTGGGACTGGAGTTTGAAGACATTTATTTTTTTACCTTCATTCCATTAATTATCATAGATCAGAATCAACGTTTTTCTGTTCACACTATTGAGGATAGAATAATTGGCTTTCCACGGACTCGAAGGGTTTTGGGCTCCTCACATACTATTAATATACGTTTTGAATGTTTTTAAATATTTTTTTTATTTAAATTACCTTTACACGGACTAAGGGACCTAATAGTATCTCGCCCGCATCGTTTTATAGCAGTCTTGTCTCATACTCGTACTGTACTCATGGCCATATATATTATAACTATATTTGACTTAACCAAGAATAAATCGCACGTATTCTTAAGAGTCTAGTTTTATTTGAGTAAGAAATTACTCCACCCAGTGATAACTTCAGTATGGTGACTTGTTTTAACAAAGGTACTTCCTCATTTTCTTGCAAGGCTAATGCTGTTATAATGCTCTTTGTTTAACTTATAATTAGAGCTATTAGAACATCCATTGTATACATGAAACTATTTTAAGCTATCGAAGAAGTACTAACATCTTTTTTTTTTTGTTTGTTTTTTTTTGGCTAGGTTGTTTTTAGTGACTTAGTGTTAGAATTAGTCGTTAACGATTTAGTGTTAGAATTAGTTATGCTCTACCGTGATTCTTTATAGGGAAATTGAATTCATAGTTAAATGCGTGAACAATGTAATATTTTATTAACGTATCAAGAAAGAGGAAAAAATAATTAAAGTACTTTCGTCTATTTTTACACCTCTTTTGTCGTACACCTTTTCCCGGATGGTGTGTTCAAATACACGAAAGTATTCTGGATAATTCTTTGCCTTCGGGGTTCACGGTTCATATATATAACATTATTTGATCTGCAAAGATCTGGTGACCTCAGCGTAAGCATTATCGTTAACAATCAATGGAGCAATCCAAGAATAAGCACCCCAAATCAATTTAGGGTGCTTTTTCTTGGATTGCTCTAAAATGGAGTTAAAATGGCACCTAACCTGGCACTCAATTAACCTAACCTGGCATTCAATAATTTTACCGTACGTTTCGATATATTTATAAATAAGTCCTGAAGTGTAAAAACCATTCAGAAGTTTGAGGGGCAAGATGACAGCATCAACTTTTCAAACTGAAGCGTTACCATTATTGGTTGAAGATCCATTGCCACTAATAAATTGGTGTAAGGGAAAAAATCTTATTAAAAAAATGATGCTGTGTGCTAAGTGCGATCAAGGAATGACCTGGACAAAGTTTTCGAGGAATGTTGATGTTAAAATCCTTTAATTTGGATTGAGGTCGAACTGGGGTGCTGTTTCTTGGATTGGGGTCTAACTGGGGTGCTTTTTCTTGGATTGGGGACTTTGGGGTGCTTAGTCTTGGATTGCTCCCAATCAATTATAACTATTATCAAAACATTACGCTATAAATTGGTGACTATATATACTGTGTGTTATATATATTATATATATATATATATATATATATATATATATATAATATATATATATACAGGGTGGGCCGAAAGTCTGGATCCATAGGAAAATATTTATTTTAATACATAAATTACAACAAAATGTAAATACTTAAAATGAATATCAACTTTAACTCGTAAATGCGTATCCGTGATACTGTACAGTAGTTCGTACTCCAGTTAAATACTCAAATACTTTTTTATTTCAGCCCCAGAAATGGCTTCGAATCTAACAAGACAGAACCGGGTAGAACTTGTGCTCATGTACGCGAGACAGGGCGCTACACACAGAGAAGTTGCTACCGAATTCAATAGAAATCATCCTGATAAGCATCCAGTAACACATGCGACTGTTGCAAGTTGTTTAATTAAGTTTCAAAGAAGCAGGAAGTGTACATGATCGACGGCGTTCTGGTCGTCCAAAAACTGCAACTGATGAAAATACCTCGCAATGGTATGTGAAACTTTAACGAATAGTCCAGTAAAGTCAACAAGAATTATCAAATGAAACACGCATCTCGAGAACGTCAATTCGAAGAATTATTACAAATCATAAATTCCATCCCTAAATGTCTCGATGTCAGAGGCCGCCAATTTGAGCATTTGTTATAATTTGTTGTTTATACTGGAGTACGAACCACTGTACAGTATCACGGATACGCATTTACGAGTTAAAGTTGATATTCATTTTAAGTATTTACCATTTGTTGTAATTTATGTATTAAAATAAATATTTTCCTATGGATCCAGACTTTCGGCCCACCCTGTATATATATATATATTTTATTACATATATATATTATATATATATATATATATATATATATATATATATATTATGTGTGTGTGTGTGTGTGTGTGTCATGATTAAATGTGAAATATGTAACAGGCAAGCGTAGCTCAAGCAAAACTTTATCTCTGAACTTAATTAAATTTTAAAAATGTCCGAATGGACTATGACCTAACCTAACCTAAAACTGCAAAAATTACTTAGCAGTTTACTTAAAAACATGATGAAGGGTTACTAGTCACCATAAAACCTTCTGTCACCGACTTTCGTATTTATATGCAGAAAAAAAAATAACGAAGTTCCATCCGATAGATATATACATATATATATATATATATATATATATATATGCTGCAAACCCACAAGGAAAAAGAAAAACGATTCCAAGGCCTTTCGTGTATTCAAAGCTACACCTCGTCAGGGAATTCCCTGACGAGGTGTAGCTTTGAATACACGAAAGGCTTGGAATCGTTTCTTTTTCCTTGTGGGTTTGCAGCATTTATTCATTTCACGTGTTTTATTGTGAAATTCATCCCATATATATATATATATATATATATATATATATATATATATATATATATATATATATATATTATATAATATATATATATATATATATATATATATATATATATATATATATATATATATATATATATAATATATATATATATATATATATATATATATAATATATATATATATATATATAATATATATATATATAAAATATATATGTGTGTGTGTGTGTGTGTGTGTGTGTGTGTTATTATTAGGGCAGTCAAAAGTTGACCGAAAAAATTAAGAAAGTTGACCTTACGAATTGAAAAAATTGACTTATAAAGTTGCCTTTACTTTCAATAAAAAAACGATACTTTAATTACTTATTCTTGCTCTTCTACATCAGTTGACCGATTGTGACAAATTATGAAGTATTTGCCGACATTTTCTGGCAAAAAATTGCGATCCTTACTTAATAATTTATTAAGCATGGAGAAAGATCTCTCTACAGCGGCAGTTGTTGGTTGACATTGCAAAAGCTGACCATAAACTGTTGGTGAGATTTCAGGTCTACTGAGGTTAATTATTTCACAAATACCATTTGTCTTGAGTCTTGTTTCAATGTATTGTTTGACTGAACACATATCTTCGCCAAGGTTGATAGAAGAAATGGTTTCATATGCCTCTCTAATGGTGCAATCAGATGCTTCCATCCTAGTCACTAAGTTAGCAATCAAACTATAATTCATTTTGATTGACATTAGTTGCTTGAGTGTCGCTCCAGCTGACACCATGTAACGAGCTGCATCAGACAGAAGTAAACAGAAATTTTCTTGGTATCTCGAATTCTTTTACAGTATCGTCAATCTTGTGTATGACAGTTCGTGCATTAACATTTCCAAGAAGAACATCGCACCTGATTAAATATGTTTTCTTGGGAACATCAATAGATCCAGCAAGTATGTTCAAATATTTTGAGCCCCTTACTTCACTTTCATCAACAATTAGGAAAACTAATTTACCCTCTAGCAAATGTTTTATTCTACTTAACTCGCTTTCTGCCTGTTTCATTGCTATTGATCTGCAAGTTGACACGCAAGGCACTGCTACACCTAATTCAGAGAACAATTGTTTCACATGAGGGTTGCTCAACTTATGAAGAGGTATGTTGGCTGACAGAAATGTAGTCACAAGTTTTTCCGAAAAATCTGAAGACTTGTACTTTAAAAGGGTTTGCGTCTTTTCATTTCCCACATTTTGGTCTATACCACGCTGGTCGCTGGTGCTTTTGGGTAGAACGATGTTTATCCACAAAAAAGGATTTGTCATGCTTGACCACAACACAACAAATCTGACAGTAGCTCATTTTTTCCTGAACAAATGAATTCATAGGATATTTTGCAATTATAGCGCGCACTTTAGCAATAGAACTAAGTGCAACTTTTGGCATTTAAATATCTGAAATCAAAAGAAATCGAAATCAGTGAAATCACAAATCAGAAAAAACCACAAATCAAAAATGGTAACCAGTAACCACAATACATACAACACAACCACATCCAAAACCAGAACTGACATAACTGAATAAGACAAATACGAGCAGCGAAGTTGCCAGTTAACCAAAAAGATGCCAATTTTTAGTTATTTTAATTATTTATTCCAAAAAATTGACTTATTTACCTCATTGCTATTTTTTTGACCTAACAGGTAAAAGTTGACTTTTGGTTGACCTATTAACTTTGGTAATATACCCCCTACAGGTGTTTTTATTGCATTTTCAGTCGTTTCAGCGAAAAGTGCCCCATAGGAAACAATTTGACTTTATTGACTTTTGACCGCCCTAGTTATTATTCAAAAGTTTGGAAATAACAATGGTATACAAGTATTTATAACCATCATTGGTCGGATGTGTACATTTTGAATGAAACAGTAAAATATAAAACACGTACGAATATATATTATTACTTTAATGAATAATTACGTAGACAAAGATATATGTCAGTGTGTAGTATGTTTCTCTTTTGCCCTAATAACAGCTTTGACTATGTTAATAATTGTGTCAGTTTATTTGTTTACTAATGATGGTGGAATATTCATCCAAATATTTTGCTGATCTTTGCACATTTGTTCAGTTTATCTTGCTTATCGATTCAGTTTATCTTTCTCAGTCGCAATTGGATTCAGGTCGGGGCTTTGTGATGGCCATTCTATAATTTTTATTTCTCTAGCGTCCTCTTTCCTCTTCAGATATGTGTGTGGAAAAGGTTTTCCCCAGGAAATAAATTTTTGTTAAAATTTAAGGATATTATTCTTTTTGCATAAATTAAAGTATTAATCTTTGAATTTTTAATAATTTATACCTTCGCTCAATGGCATCTCCCTCCCTCAGTCCGTTGAGAGAATGGAATGTTTATAAATCTCACGTGGAAGGATATAAATGACGTGTTACCTTTTTCAGTCTATTTCACAACGATAGATCACTTTTAAGATATGAGATTTCTTTTACAATGCACAGTAATTAGAAAATCAAATCCTTAACACTACACTTGCTTAGAGAGTTATCAACGAAGAAAAGGACCCGAGCCGAAACGGCTGCCCAAAGGGCGAGGCACGCACTCCCCCAGAGGGGTGAAGCTTCGACTGCCCTCGCAAAGTGTTTGCACTTTGCCCTGGAGAAACTCCCATAGTGCCACATTTACAAAAGATTCTTAAGGTTGCAAAGGTTATCTAACAATGATATTAGCAAAAGAATTTAGATAATTTTGGTTCTACACTTAACTCCTTTATGTGATTTATTTTAGCCGAAAAGAACATTTAGAATTTAGTAGTCTCTGTTTAAGATTATAGATGTGGCAACACTGGAGTCATTGGGGTTAAGAAAGAGACCAGATGATCCACTGGGGCATCGAGGAGAGTTATAAAATATTAAAAATTCAAAGATTAATACTTTAATTTATGCAAACAAAATAATATCCTTAAATTTTAACAAAAAATTATTTACTGAGCGAGAGAATACGGTAAATTGGTACCCCCAATACGTGGATGAATGGTTTGACGCATTAGAGGGATATTATGTTCATGTTAGCGTTAGCGATGATATCGCGAAGATTCGGATGGTTACTCACTTCTTAGATGATGATGATGATGAAGGTTGTGCAAGAAACGTCTTGCACCCATTTTTGTTGTTGTTGTTGTTGGTTAGCCGATCAGCCCACCTTGATCGAGCAAGCATGCGGCACGCAGGTAACCGATCGCCCTCTCCGGAGTGGACCAGAGGTTCAGTGCACTAGTGATGTGTTGTGTTCTTTGTTGTGCTAGAGCGGTACAGTCTGTCATAATGTGTTCAATTGTTTGTGGTGTGTCCTGGCACAGGTGGCAGGTGTCGTCTGTGGAGTTGTCTAGTCTGTGTTTAATGTCCGTATGTTGGGGTGATGTCCACATCGGAATCGTGCTAAGTTAATTCGATCCGATCTGCTCAGGCTGGTCTCTGACGTGTCAATGGGTGGCGGCTTCGCACCTAGAACCGCATTCGGACCGAGTCGCGTCAGTGCTTTGTGGGTTAGGTGTGTGTGTGTGTGTGTGTGTATGTATGTATGTATGTGTGTGTGTGTGTGTGTGTGTGTTTTCTGTACTGTGTGATGTCTGTGGGGCGTGGTATGGAATGGAGTATTTAGTTATAATGTCTCTCTGGTGTTACCTTAATGGTGCGAGGTGTTGGTGCATGATTGTACATGTAGTGGCAAGGGTGTTGTGGGTTAGTTGTCGCTGCTGCCATGAATTGTGTTCCTCATGTCTAAATGTTCCCTAACTTTCAATATGTTTGTTTCTGTGTGCAGGTGTTCTATTGGTGTTGTCTGGGTACATCCTGTAATGATACGGAGTGCTAGCATAGTCCATAACTGAGCGAATATATTGTTTGTATATGAGTGATGTTGTTTCCTGCTGGTGTCCAAAGTTTGTGCCTGTTAGTACCCTAAGAGTGTTAAGTCTTGACGTACATTTGTTTTTAATGTCCTGAATGTGGTTTGCAAAAGATAATGATGTGTTGTATGTGACCCCAAGTATTTTGGTCCTGTGAGTGTGTGGAATGTTGGTGTTGTTTAGTGTAAACTGTGAAGTTATCCGGTGTTCTTTTGTGTTGCTTGTTAGCAAGGTGATGGTTGATTTTGTGGGTGCTACTTTGAGTCTATTGTGTTTGAGCCAGTCTTGTATACTGTTTACGTTTGTAGGTTATTTGTAGCGGTGTCGATGTTGTTGTGAGTGGATGTTAGAGTGATGCCATCTGATGATAAGGTAAGCTTGTTGTCTATGGGTGTTGGAGTGTCATGCATGTATAAATTGAACAGTGTTGGTGAGAGAACAGAGCCTTGAGGGGCCCCGTTCGGAAAAAGCTTGTTTTTCGATGACTTGCCATTAAATGTGACACGTGAGTATCTTCCTGAAAGAGAGTTGCTCAGCCACCTTTTGGTGCTATTGTGCATGTTTGTGTTGAGTATTTTGTCTATGAGAGGGAAGCGTGGGATAGCATCAAATGCTTTACTAATGTCTATTGTTGCTAATAGTATACGTTGAGCTGGTCGTCTGGAGTTGGTCATCCATGATGTGCTGCGTAAGGTTAGTGAGTAATGTCGTGGTTGAGTGGTGAGGTCTGAATCCATGTTGAGTAGGCGATAGTGGTATGTGTGGGTTGGTGATTTGTAAGATTAGTCTTTCTGTTACTTTGGAAGGTGTGCATAGTAAAATAATGGGTCTATAGGAAGCTGGTTCTGTTCGATTTTTGTTTGGTTTGAGTAGTGTAATAATTTTACCTTGTCCCCATATGTCAGGAATAATACAGTGTTGGTATGAATATGTGCTGATGCTTGTGAGAGCTAGTATTCCCTGTGGGCCCAAGTGTTTAAGGTGTATGTTAGATATGTTGTCTGGTCCAGTAGCCTTCGAATTCTTAATGTTTTTGATGATCTTGGTAGTCTGGTCTGTATTGAAGGGTGTGGTCGTATCGAGTCTGTAGGTTTTCTTGTGTCTGGCTGTTTGTCTGCGTATTTCTGGTTATTGTCTCTGTTTAAATGACTAATCTTTGCGTAGTGATTAAATAGAATGTTAGCTTGTTGTGTATATGTTGGGATATTATTTTGGCTGCGACAGATAGCCGCGTGTGAGGTGTGAATGTCGCTGTTAGAGTGGGTAATGCTGTTTATAGTCTTGTATAGCCTGGATGTGTCTGTGGAGTGGTTTAGTGTTGTTATGAATTCCCTAAATGTTTCTGTTTCTGTTTTTCTTTAAGTTTGTTGTTTATTTCTGTGTTGAGCTGTTGTTTCTGCTGTTTTATGGCTTCTGTGTGGGGTGTTTGTGTGTTATGCTTGAGGTTGTTACGTTGCCTTATGAGGTGGGCTATTTCTCTCGCGTAATTTGGGTTATATTTCCTAAAGTTACCCTTGGGTATGTATTTGTTTGCATTATTGATGATCTGATTAAATGTCTTGAGTGTTGTATTGATGTTTATGATGGGTGTGCTGTTTAATGTGGTGAATTGTTCCTCAGTCTGTATTTTGAACTGTTCCCAATCAGCTTTCATGTAATTTCTGTAAGTGTGCCTAAGGTTGTTGGGGCAGAGTGTAGAATGTGTTGTAATGATGTTGGGCAGGTGGTCTGATGACAGTTGTTTTTCTGTTCTCCATTGTGTATGTGTTGCTAGTGAGGGGGAACAGAACGTTATGTCTGGGGAGGAGTTTGATTATCCTGCTTGATGTGGTATGTATGTATGTATGTTCTTCTGTATTGTTAAGAATGAAGAGGCTGTTTAGTTGTGTGGCTATGTTGGCCCCTCTGATGTTGCTTTGGTTGTGCAGGTACCAAGTAGTGTTTTTAGCGTTGAAGTCTCCTCCTAAGATGACATTAGTGAGAGAGGCCAGATTATGTAACTGTGGGTTGTAATTGGCTGGCACCTGAGGTGAACTGTCTGGTGGGATGTAAATGTTGATGAGTGTGGTGTTGTGTTTTGCGCGTGTTTTAATGTTAACTGCCTGTATTTCTATCGTGTTATCTGCTTGGATTGTGTTTGTAATGTTTTGGGTGGCATCAGTGTAGCTAATGCTTTTACGTATGTAAGTGATGAGTCCACCCCCGTAACCCCCAGTACGATCTTGACGGATCGCCATTTTTGTTGGAAAGATTTACTACTTGGAACGCTTTTCAGAATTATGCTAGTCAACTGTTCCAACCGGATGATTGTAACGACGAAATGCGACTGCGTTAAGGAAAACGGCGTGGTCGGAAGCTTTCTGGACCCCGCGCGAAACCATCGATGACGCAGACGATGAAGTATGTTCGTATGTTTCGGAAACGCCTTCTGGGCTCATGAAATGGTGCTTTTTGACGAGAACTCAAAAATTTTCATGAAAACTTCTGTCAACAACCAAGCGGTTTTGACTCTTGTTGACGACTGTTGTCAGGCGAATTACATTAAACAAGAAGTATACAAGAAATTACTTAAGGCAGCTACGGGAAATTTCGATTTGCGTTCTCGTTTGACCTGCATTGATGATGGTTGGGAAGAATACAGTATCGGAGAAATTATTCTTCCTATTGAGTTTGATTCAGTCCCTTATCTGACCCCATTTATGGTCATATCTGAAGGAGACTGGGATGGAGATTTAATCTTGGGGATAAATTTCTTTATTACGCACGATTTCTATGTGGCCGATGGAGAAGCAGGCCTAATTCGAGGAGAGAACCCACCTTTCGAGTATGTTTGTCACCCCTACTCTTCGCTCTTTTCGACGGAGGGTGAAAGAATTGTTTCAGAGAGCCCGAATGACTCCCTTGAACCAGCTCAAAATAAAGAGGGACTGCTATTAGATGGGGAAGATTCTTCATCAATCGCCAATTGTTCCGTTCCAGTTCTGGCGAACAAAGAACTAGAAAGCCAACATACTTTTGGTAATTTTGAGCACGAAGAATCGAATGTCTTCACGGTACACCCCTCTAACTCCATCGAGAGCGATTCACCCCCTTCGGTTACAGTAACGCAGGAACTTGAAGTTCCCAGAGTTTCGGTTATTCCAAATAAATCTGAAGACTCGTCTCTTTTGAGTTTCGATTTGCTCATTTCGCTCAAATCTCTATTTAAGAAAGATGACTTGATTCCGTTTTCAAAGGGAGAAGATTTTCCACCCAATTCCGAGACTAAGCCTACAGGTGCTGGGAGTGAACCCGAACCTACTTCGCCGTCGGAAGTTGTTCGTACGGAAAGGCAAGCGTGGAATACACTTGTCCATCCAGTTAGTTTGTGTAACATGCACGATACGCTGGATGTCCCTAGTACGACGAGGGAAGTGCCCTATGAAGAGGCTGTCCCAAATCCCACGACGGAAGCGCTCTATGAAGAGACTATCCCAGACATAACGAGGGAAGTTCAAGATGAGGGGAATTTTCCGCAGGAAGTGGTCTGTGACGAGATTATCCCAGATGGTCCCTAATCACGCAACTTCTGCTCATACTTAGAAGAGTAGTGAGCACTGCGCGGATTTACCGAGGGATCCCCCTTATGTAAATTCACGTGAGGTCACGGAGAACTCGCCTATGTCCTTCGGACATGATGCAAGCTCGGTTTATGACCTCGTCCCATTGTTTTAATGAGGTTCAAATCTTGCCATGCGCCAACAACGCGTGACGCATCTCTGCATCGCTCTACAGGACATCGTTCATTCGATTCGGTTCTTTCTAATTAGAAGGTTTGGAAATCAAAATTTTGCAGTGCCATTTCAGACACCTGCAGAAAGTCTTCTTGTCCTACCAAACAGAAGACTTATCTTCCTCCTGTTTCCCGTCCGATGAAACAGAAAACTCATTCTACTCCTGTTTCCTTGTTTGTCCTTCCTCAGGTCAAACCACGGGTTGAGGACCTTGGCATGGACCATAGCATTCTTTCTCCTCTAAATGTTCCTTTCTACCACCATAAAACAGCTTTTGGAAATACTCATGTTCAGAATTCATCGACTTCGTTCTTGTCATCCTAATCTGTGTTTCAAGTCCTTTCTTACCCTTCTCTATCCCTATTATCTCGCAGCCTGATAGGCCACTGCCTAAGCCTAATCATATCTCCGAGATTGGCCCCACTCGTTCGGACTCGTGCCTGTTCCCGAATATTCGGTTAGTCACAATTTTCTGGAGCCATCTGCCACTTTGATTTCAGGAGCGGAACTTCCATCACTAAGGTCACTCGCGTAGCTCCAAAAGGACCGAATGCACGAAACGAAGAACAGTAATCATAACGTCGGTTTACCTCATTTACAAATTGTTTCTTTAACCGTAATTCCAGTTCAAGAGCTGCCACACACGTACTCCATATACTCGTTTCGGCGATACCCGTGCATTTATGCCCTACACACAGTAACTTACTAAAATACGCTCGAGACGTGGAATGATTGATGTCGGAGGCAATTAGCCACCAACGCGTATATCTAAAAACTTGAGCAATGTTCACACGTAAACCTTTCACTGCACAATCCCTTGAAATTTTATATCTTCCACGCTATAGTTTAGTCAATTTCAAAGTTCCAAAAAAGTTCTCAAATGACCTAAAAAAAAAGTTTGTTATGCAAAATTCCCTAAATTCATCGGATCCATACCTTGCAGAAATCGCGTCAATTTCACTTAAGTACTTTCCCATAGTTCATTGAAATTCCTTTCAATTTTTGTTCTCATAAAGTTTGATAAAAATCGCGTTTCATTTAAAAGTGTATGCACACGGTGAATTTAGACCAATGTAAAAAGTGGATCTAAACAAATTAGTCTCCAAGTGCTCAAGGACACACGAGTGACCGTTAATTATAGTGTTTATTAGTACATAAGTATCGATTTTAGTGTAAGATTTAACTGGTAAGTATAGTGGATTAAGTATTAAGTAGATGTACTTTATTTAACCATTTCTTTTGTCTTTATGGAACTATTCTTTGTTTCTATGTAACACTACATCCAACTGCGTTTGTTTGAGAGGATTTTCAAACTAACTCCGTAGTTCCAACTCTGGGAGGGGAGCCATGTGGAAAAGGTTTTCCACAGGAAATAATTTTTTGTTAAAATTTAAGGATATTATTCTGTTTGCATAAATTAAAGTATTAATCTTTGAATTTTTAATATTTTATAACTCGCCTCGATGCCCCAGTGGATCATCTGGCCTCTTTCTTAACCCTAATGACTCTAGTGTTGCCACATCTATAATCTTAAACAGAGACTACTAAATTCTAAATGTTCTTTTCAGCTAAAATAAATCACATAAAGGAGTTAAGTGTAGAACCAAAATTATATAAATTCTTTTGCTAATATCATTGTTAGATAACCTTTGCAACCTTAAGAATCTTTTGCAAATGTGGCACTATGGGAGTTTCTCCAGGGCAAAGTGCAAACACTTTGCGAGGGCAGTCGAAGCCTCACCCGTCTGGGGAGTGCGTGCCTCGCCCTTTGGGCAGCCGTTTCGGCTCGGGTCCTTTTCTTCGTTACTAACTATCTAAGCAAGTGTAGTGTTAAGGATTTGATTTTCTAATTATTGTGCATTGTGAAAGAAATCTAATATCTTAAAAGTGATCTATCCTCGTGAAATAAAGACTGAAAAAGCTAACACGTCATTTATATCCTTCCACCTGAGATTTATAAACATTCCATTCTCTCAACGGACTGAGGGAGGGAGACGCCATTGAGCGAAGGTATAAATTGTCTTCCATAACTCGCAGTCAGATTAAGTAAGTTTGAAAAGAAGAACCGTGGACGTCAGCAGTATAAACTTCATTGTCGGTGCAAGGAAGCGACATACTGAGAATACCTTAAACATCGGAGATGGTGTAACGAAGAATAACATTTTTTTCCGACACTGACGCCCTATACCAGGATTGTAACATCATCGTCCGCCGACATATGTTTTTACCATCCTTTTCCGTGTGTATGGGGTCGTTATCTTGCTGGAAGATGAACCCTTGTCTAAGCAAACCCTTTCCATCTGGTACAGCACGCAGTTGAAGAATTCGCTTGTACTTCTCTTTAGTTAGAGTACACTAGAGTTTTTTAATGCAGGAAGGAGGGGCCGAGGGGAAACCCTCGCAAAAATGTCCACACCCCCATAGAAGAAGGAGAGAGCCGAGCACTCCCTCTCTCCTGCCTAACATCTTCCCCCGCAGTACTTCCTTGGTCAATTGGTATCTACAATCTCCTTTTACAAGGGAGCCAACTCCAGATGAATTTATGGATCTTCAAACATTGACAGATCCCCAACCATGCTTTGCTGCTGGTTGTAAGCACACATTACATCTCTCACCCTGTCGCCGTCGTAGTACCGTGTTCTTTTGAACCCAAAGGTTTAAAATTTTGATTCATCTGTCTGCAGAATCTTTGCACAATCAGTCGAAGTCCAGTGGATATGATCTCGTGCATATTTTACCCTCAGACTCGTGTCTAAATAAAATATGTACTGTTTTTGGCAGCAACTCTTCCGTGCAACCCTGCCTCCTGCAATCGACGTCGTATTGTTACGGCCGAAACATTAAGTATCCTGTGAAGAATTGAAGTCCTGCTGCAAACTACGACTTTCTTGTCTTCTACCTCTTAGGCATGTAACTTTCAAGTACTGGTCTTGAGAGTGTGTAGTTTGCCTTGGCCTTCCTTTTCGTTGTTTGTTTTTGGTTGATCCTGTTCCAAGATGACATTTGATAGTGCCCCACACTCCCTTTACAGAAATGTCCATATTTTTAGCAATTTCTCTGTTAATATATTTTTCTTCACGTAAAGTCGTGATCTGGTATCAGCTGTACTGGAGCCATTGCAGTGATAAAATCAGTTGAATCCACCTGTAAAAGAGTTTAAGGCACTCATTCTCTTGATACATGATGTAGAAAACTAGGAATGTTTATAAAAAAATTATAAAACATTTCAACCTTTCAAATGTTCAGTGCGATAATTCCTCATTTCCTTTGCACGAAAGTCAAGCGTGTTGCCCCTCCTTTTTATATTGGAAACATTCTATAAACGCAACTATTCTACCGGAGTTAAGCAAAAAATGAAAAACCCGGTAGCCTAAAACCGATTTTCAATGAAAAGAACAAAGGATAATATACTTGGGTGAAGCAGTTGTAAGAATGCTTTCATAATAGTTAACCGTTAACCTTGTAGGTTACTGTTTATACTGCCCATGCGTGACGTGGACAGGTAAAATTACGCTGCGCTACTTAGGAACATTTGTTGCCAAATTCTAGATTTTAACTTCAATATGGAGCATCGTTTGGTCAATTTTAGTACTATTTCCAAATCCCCACCAGGGTTCGAACCCACCAACTCTAGACATTCAAGAGGGGGAGTTGGAACCTTGGTGGGGGGAGGGTATTTTTTCACCATAAAAAATCGTGCGGATTCCATTTATGGAACCCCAGCGTTGCACCAGATATTTTGAATGAAATGTTGGTCATTACCTCGAGTGCGAGAGGGTTAAGACGTAAAATGCCTCTGGACGCGAAAGCGTTATGCGTTTCCTAGGTTGATTATACGTATATGACAGATTGTGTTACCTTTCATCCCGTCGTAGTGTAGTGGCTATCTCCCTCACCTTCTATTCAAGAGGTGATGGGTTTGAGTCCTGTTTCGGGTGGTTTTTTCATCATGAGAAATCGTGCTGATTTATGATTGATATTTCACATAGCTTGTAAGTTGATACCATGATGATATGCAGTACTGCACATTACTGTACTGTATTTTATTAAAATTAAATGCTGTGACAATGGCGTTTGGACCATTTCGAGGATATTTCGATTGGCGGACTAAATTCTTTAGACGGCGGGGAAACGTTCTCGAATGCAAAATTTTGTGATGAAACTGACAAGCCTCCTGAAATAAAGACTACACAATTTAAAACGCTCTAACCCAACCTAGCGCAACTTGACTGGGCATAATTTAACTCTTATTTGCGAAAACAACTATTAGAAATTTTATAGACATTATAAATAAAACTAAATCGTTTTGGGAATACTTCAGGAAAAATTCTCTTAGGTTTGTCGTCTGAAGTAATATTTCCAAAAAGTATGTTGAGACAGCGTGAAAATAATGTAATAATAATCATTCAAGAGTGCCAGAAACTGACACACCATCTTAGATGGCGTTTAAGATGAAACAGTTACTGGAGAATAAACAGTGAGAGACGTATACGCATGGGCAGCGTGTCGCCAAGTAGTGTGACCGCACATCTTCAGATGGGTAATCAGCAACAAAGAAAAGGGATATTTAGTGCCGATCTATGGGCAAAAAAGTATCATACATAGTCAATGACCGTAAATACCATATGTTATGATGTGTAAAACGCATTTGTGCATATGACCTACTGTGAAATACAACGGCAAAATTGTGGAAAATTATGTAGGCCCTGTAGTATGTTATAAGACTACTCTGATTGTAGACAGGGTTAGTATGAAATAGCTCTTCTCTCTTCGCTCCCTCCCCTCCCCCCAAAAGTCTCCCCGCCCTCCAAATTGTCTCGTAAAAAGAGGGTGAAGTGGGAATTTTTAAAATTTTTAAATATGATTTTTTTTTAAAAATTAATAAGGGTAATGAGGCTACTAGTCCAGTTAAGAGTCACAAGAAATCTTAATGCTTTAGTTTTAATATTTTATTAAAAATTATTAAGCCCTAACTCCTATTTTTTTTAATTCGCTCACCCTATATCAATTACAAATATCCCTATTAAAATTTATGAACAGTAGATATTAGTGCCTGTCCAACCTTGTATTTTCGAAGTAACGAACAAAAAAATGTTGTCCGAAGGCTTGAGTTACGAACGAAAAATTCGAAGTTACGAACAAAATTGTTCGTTAAATTCGGAATTTTTTTGTAGCATCACCAGATAGATGTCTGAAAGTGACTGCAATATTTTTGGTGGTAGTAAATATTACTAACAAATAAAATTGAACCATATAAAATGTTTTAAATGTATTTAAGACCTTCATTAATGTGCCATATTCACTACAGTAAAGAAAAAATATTTTGTCTTTACTGTTGTGAATGGTCTCCGTCATTAATGGTTGAAAGCAACATCAATCATTACAGTACAATAATGCTGTACACTCGTTATTCTACAGTATACTTAATCCTAAGGAGAAAATGCACAGAATTGTTATTTCATCACTATCATCATTTTCAGTCATACTTCCGTGACCTTCACTACCACCATACCCCACATCCCATTTTCTCTGTAACCTCCCATTTTACTTAACTGCATTTATTATTCATATTTCATATATATTTATTATTGTAGAAATCTAAAAACATTGTTTACAGCAAACACTGTGGGCAAAAACATGTTTTTGTAGCATTTTAAGACGTTCTGGGGAAGTGATTTTTGTTCGTAGGAACTTAACTTTTATAATGGGAGTCACTGGGAAAATAGGGTTCGATTTTCGATTTACGAACAGGTTTTCAGGAACGTATCTCGTAAATCGGGGAAGGACTAGTTAAGAAGTAAACAAAACAAAAAACCGAAAATGCAAACAGTATCGCCATCTATTGAGTCAAATTCAAAGAAATTGTGCGATAGGCGCTTTTTTTATGGGTATCTATGATAAACTGTAAAAATTCAAATAAAAACAGTACTTATATTTCTGTCCTTATATCCTAAACATAAAAATAAATTAGTCTAATATTGTCCTTTCAAAAGGTATAATGTGCCTCGGTGGTGTGGTTAACGTCGCTGACTATGAATCCATCGGCCCAGATCGAGACCCGGTGACGGCAGGTGGTGCGCAGCAAAACCCAGCTGTTCATCCCTCCACACAATAAAGAAAATTGGTTGGTAGATAAATGGGTACCCTGGGTAGCTTAATGGTTGTTAAGACGCTGGCCTGTTGGTGGGGCGTGGTTCGGATTCCACGTTAAACTGTAGGTCTAAGGTGGGGTGACAAGCTTGACTTTCGTCAGAATGAACAATTCGGGCGGAAGCAAAACGAAGGTTAACCATGGTCATATATATATATATACCGTATATATATATGGGATGAATTTCACAATACCATTGCTTCATTGTCTGACGAGGTGTACTTCTGAATATACGAAAGGCCTTTGAATCATTTTTCTTTTTCCTTGCGGGTTTGCATCATATATATATATATATATATATATATATATATATATATATATATATGGAATTATTATTATAATAATAATAACTATTTTAGTCTAAACTCCCATTCCATCCCAATTCCCTTCTGAACAACACTTTTTTTCCCCCCCCCAACCTTTATTGGAAATCTTTTTCTACTTGGAAAATGTGAGTATTATAAATAAAAATTACAGAAAAAAATGTTACATTTTTTTCCAAGAATATTCTAACGTTACCATTATGTGTTGTTCTCAATGAACTGACTGGTCGTCCTAATATCAAGGACGACTTATTTGCATTAAATACATAAAGAGGTTTTTTTTTTTTTTTGTTTTGTTTTTTTGGTTTTTTTTTCTCTTGTATTACTTTTTATGGGTTATTCTCCATTTTATAGGTCACTCGTGTTTGTATTTCACTCCTTATTCATCATTCTCTTTACAATAAGTAAGTTTAACCTTTTCATTATATATATATATATATATATATATATATATATATATATATATATATATATATATATATATATATATGACACGGTTTTTTTGCGAAATCGGTCTTTTCGCATATTCTCCGGTCAGTTTGCAAAGAAACCAAAACAATAGTAATTTTACAAAATGACCTTAAATGTTTGCTCATTTTGCAAAAACACACAAAAATCGGTCAATTTGCAAAATCACCAATAATCTTGTCGGTGTATTTGCAAAATCTCCAAACAGGTGAATGCTACTGTCACTCAGACCTTTAAACTATCTTGTGAGGTGACCTCTGCGACACCAGGGTAAGCATTCGTGTCTCAGCTGGGCTCTCATCGTGACCAACAGTCATTGTGGTTAGGTTAGGTTAGGAGCTAGAAGGTTCTCCAGTATTAGAACAAGAGATTTTGCAAATACACCGACAAGATTTTTGGTGATTTTGCAAAGTGACTGATTTTTGTGTGTTTTTGCAAAATGATCAAAGATTTAAGGTAATTTTATAAAATTACTATTGTTTTGTTTTTTTTGCAAACTGACCGGAGAATTTGCAAAAAGACCGATTTCGAAACAAAACCGTAACATATATACATATATATATATATACCGGGTAATTACAAATGATCTTCCCGATTTTAAACATTTATTATGAAAAACTAACAAAGTTACAACGAAAAGCAAGATATACAAATAAAGAACAACTCAAAAAGTTTTATTCACAAGCTGTCGAAGTTCAATACGAGATCCTTTCGTGGCTCTGCAGATTTCAAAGCGGTGTTCTGTTTCCCTCCATACATTTTGTAGCATATCATACTGAACTTTTCTAACAAGCTCACGTATCCTTTCCTTCAAATGTTCCAAAGTTATTGCCATTGGTGGAATAAAAACTTCATTTTTGACAGCCCCAGAGGAAGAAGTCAAGGGGGGGTTAGATCGGGCGAACGAGCCGGCCAAGGAATGGGCCCCCACACCCGATCCAAAGATAAGGCAATTGCTCACTCAGTAATGTTGTAACTTCATTGTGGAAAAGGGTGGCGCACCATCCTGCTGAAACCACACATCAGCTTTGTCCTCTAGCAGCTGGGGCATCAGCCACAGCTGTAGCATATCGCGGTAAATGATACCATTAATTGTTCGTTCGATAAAGAAGAATGGACTGTACACTTCCGAACACTTGTGCGGTAAGAACACAAAACACGTTAACTTTAGGGCTATCTCTGACGTGTTCAATATTACAAATAAAAATTCCCCGAAATATTCTTTAGTTGTACGAGTATATCTTAGTTTTCGCTGTAGCTTTGTTAGTTTTTTCATAATAAATTTTTAAAATCGGAAAGATCATTTGTAATCACTCGGTATATATTCTTCGAGGGCACACTTGTGTTCAGAACATTTGTTGTGTACTTCTCGGTTGATAGCAGTAAGGTTAAATTGGTTAGGATATAAGCTTTTTTTTAAGTGTGTGTGATTAAAAACGTCGGAACTTCATTTATTCGCTTTTGGGGAGATGCGATCATGTGTGTGTGTGTGTGTGTGTCAAAAGTGGTTCACTACTGCTGTAAAATATGTTTAATTTAACTGTGCGGAATGTAAAGAATGAATGTATACGAAATATGAAAATGTACAAGGAATGCTTTTACTTACTGTTCCCATTGTTTACTCACTCATTTGTAATATATATATATATATATATATATGAGTTAAATTAAACATATTTTTTACAGCAATAGTGAACCACTTTTGACACGCACACACACACACACACACATATATATATATATATATATATATATATATATATATATATATATATACTGTGGCATTTCCGTAATTTATAATGTCAATATTTGTTGTTCAGTGGAAAAAATGACTGAACGTTTTACTCCTTATTTTATGAAATTTAATTTGCACAAATTATAACAATTTTTGCAATGTTATTAATTAATTAATTAATTAATTAATTAATATTAATATTGATAAAATGCAAGCTAGAAATTACAAAGAATTATGTTGAACAAAATATACGAAATATATAAAATATATAACACGAAATTGCGGCCAAAATTAATGAAAGGAAAGGACGCGGCCAAAGATCTACTGACGAAGAAATAGTTCACGAAGATGAAACGAGATTATTTTAAGGTGTTCTCAATGCGGGAGCTCGGCGAAGATTGATTAACGAAAGATGCTTTTTCTGGACTCTGTGTTTCTTGTTCTTCTGATGGTTTTATGAAGGAATTGGTTCATGACTTCGGAAGGTATTTCTTTGATCTGAAGCTTCCATCTCTGGCGCCTTTCAAAGAAACCAGGGATATTCACTCTACACCCTTTTGAGTTTTGAAAACTAATGGAATTTTCGTGTGCTCCTATAAAAATTGCATATACAGTATATATATATATATATACAGAGTTCAAACAGTCAGTATATATATTATTAACTTTCATTGTTGAAATATTTCGAAAAATTCATTTACAGAAGAAAAGAAAATAAGAACACCTATTTTGCCACCTTACTGCGTACCCCTGAAAAATGTAATATGTACCCCCTAGGGATAAACGATGACGCGATGGCGTGTAAAACTCTTCCGGTATCTTCTTGTTTGTCGACGTCGGTTTTGCGCTTAAGCTATAAAACTCCGGTAACCATCCCCTGAACATTCGTAAGACCTTTCTTAATTATTGCTGGTGCGGCCGGCCGCTACCGGAGTTCATCGCCAGTAAGCAGGATGCGAACGAAACTTCATTAACATGGGGGGGGGGGGAAGCTGACTATCTCACTCCCATTGACTGTCGTCGCTGATCGGATCTGACGGCGAAGGGGGCGCTGTTGGGGTTGCTGTGTGGAGGGCATCGAAATCGGGGGGTAGGCCGAGTTGTTCTTGAGGTAGGCAAGTTAAAGCCGGTCGATTGACACGACGTCCCTACGTCCGTTACGACTCAGCGAGAGGGTCTTGTCGCCGCGAAGAAGAATGAGATAGGGACCGTCATGAGGAGGCTGAAGGAGGTATCGAATGGCGTCATGGCATACAAAGACGGGCGCGCAGGATTGAGATCGGCGGGGATGTAAGATTGGCGATGCTTGGACTGACGGGAAGTGGAATGGAGCGAAGTCCTCGCATGAAAGACTTCAACCCATCGGCATAGATACTCCCGACTCCCGGCAACGGGAGTAACTTCTCTTGACAAAGCGAAGCATTATCCCGGGAGTGGCAAGAAAATATGTTGTTTCTGATTAAGGCTAAAGTTAAGAACAGTGGACAACTTTTTTGTTTTATTTTGAAAAAATAAATTGCTTATTAGACTTTTAATAGAGCATGCAGCTACATGTAAGTGGATTTTGGTAGGTTAAGTTAGAGTAATTCTCTTAGAATTTTTGCTTTCCCATGCTAAACACGGGACTAGTTCGTGCAGCGTATACTTAAGATATTTAGCCGATTAATTATAGTAGCCGAAATACATATTGGGCTCCAAATAAATCGCCCAACAGAGCATACAACCACATGCAAGTGGTTTTTTTTTGTAAGTTAGGTTAGGTAGGATAAATTAGGTTAGATTAGATTTATTTGGAACCCAATGTGGATTTCGGCTAATATAATTAATGACCCAAATATCTCTCTCTCTTTTTCTCTCTCTCTCTCTCTCTCATATATATATATATATATATATATATATATATATATATATATATATGATGAATAAAACCACGAAGGAAAGGAAACACAGAATGGTGCTCAAGCGCTTTCGTCTAATGACATCCTCAGTGTTCCTGAGGATGTCTTTAGACGAAAGCGCTTGAGCACCATTCTGTTTCCTTTCCTTCGTGGTTTTATTCATCATAAATATTTTTCACGTGTACTTTCGTGAAATAATTTTCATATATATATATTATATATATATATATATATAATATATATATATATATATAAATGTGTTTATACGCAACATGAACTAGTCCCATGTTTAACTATTTATAGATTTATTTACAATTTCTATTTACCAAAATCGCTTATTCATAGCATAAAAAGTTATTTTGAATTTATTGATCATTTTATTCTTTTAAAGTAAAATAAAAAAATTGTCCACCATTATTAATTTTTACCCTGATTAAGTTAGGTTAGATTAGGCTACATTAGTTACTACCTCACTATTTAATTACTTAACAGAAACCACCCTTCGAGTCCACAATTGTGTCCGGAACATTCGTGATGCCCTTCCCTTGTTCGGCCGCACCTGGGGTATGCTGCGCAGTTCTGGTCGCCCACCCTCAGGAAAGATATTGAGAGGCTGGAGCGAGTGCAGGCGAGGGCCACAAAGTTAATCCCTTCCGTTAGGCATATGGGCTACAATCGACGGTTACGCGCCCTGAACTTGTTTTCGCTGGAAACTCGGAGGCTGCGCGGTTAACTGATCGAGGTTTTCAAGTTCTTACGCGGGTTCAACAATGTCGATTTTAGAAACATGTTTAGTTTAAATGATAACCCAACTCGCAACAATGGTTGGAAGTTGGATTTGAAACGGTTTAGGACTAGTGTGTGTGGAAATTACTTTACGTATAAGATCTGCGACACGTGGAACAGGCTACCTTCAGAAGTTGTGAACAGTTCTTCTGTGGATCTGTTCAAGAAAAGGTTTGACCGAATCTTGCACACTATTTGAGGATGTAAAAAAATTTCCCTGGCACCCGTTGCCATTGGTACCTCCTTAGTATGGGCCGCAAGGCCTTTTGAGGTACTTCTTTTCCTTGTAACTCCTTGTAACTCGGTTCGATGAAACTAACGTTAGGTTATATTAGGTTTAGTTAATTAGATTTTTAGACATGTGGATTTCAAAAAGTGGGTACCTCGCTTATGTGGAAATGCGCGCACACACGTTTGTGTTTTTAATGACAGTCACGTCCCAAATTTCAGTATGAACTTGAAACAGCAAACACAACCATTTTTTAAACTATTTTAAAACAGAACAGAACAGAACAGTTCAGTACAAATATATTGCCATAATTCAAATTAAATTGCTTTTCAATTTATAAATACGGTATATGTCTGGGAACGCTGAAGTAAGTAAACTACGAGTAGAATAGAATAAACTTCGATCCTTTTAGCTTCGTTTCGGTTTATTGTGGTTCATATAATCGAAATTCTTTTCAATTCATATATATATATATGAAAATTATTTCACGAAAGTAACACGTGAAAAATATTTATGATGAATAAAACCACGAAGGAAAGGAAACGCAGTGTGTTCCTGAGGATGTCATTAGACGAAAGCGCTTGAGCACCATTCTGTGTTTCCTTTCCTTCGTGTTTTTAATCATATATATATATATATACACACACACTTATGAAATTATGTGTTATGTAGTTATGTATCTATTGAGTACGTGGTACGTTATGTGACAGTCAGTACTCCTTCGAATTCGTTGTAAAGATAACGTAATATCCTATAAATGCACTCCTCATCTCTCCAGTTTGTAAAATAACCCCGTTACAACAATCCTTTTTAAGAGTGTTTGGTGTAAAAATAATTTCCTTTCGCTATTTATAGCTCAGAGTGCATAAAATAACAATAAATGGAGTCGTGTTGCGTGTCTATATATATATATATATATATATATATATATATATAACCAGTACCACTCACTTTCAACTGAACTCAATATCGTAACGGAGAGATCTCGCGCGCACCAAAAACTCAATAAACAATCGTATCGAGACACGATTTCCTGTACGTAGATCTATTAAAAGAAATTAAATTAAAAATATGTAGAGAATATCATTTACATTATTTTCCTTATCAGTACCCCCCCCCCCCTTTATCCCCCTCTCTTCACTCCCATTTATCCGCAAACTTCTTTTACCCTCCCCCCTTTTTACGAGAATCTGCCTCCCCCCCCCTCATTCTTATGGAGGCATTTCTTGGGTCTCCCCCAAAACTTAACTTCTTTATGATCTCCCACTGATACGTCAGTCTTGCTTGGTACGTTAAACGGGGTCTATTTATAGCTACAGTGTCCGTGGGCAACTATTATGTTGTTGTTGTATTTGCACACGTGTATGTATGTCAGACGTACACGTTCGCGTAACCTCGTGTAAACTTGCTTTATATAAATACTATAAATACTACGGTAATTAGTGCAGTAATTTTGATCAAATTGTGGTGGTACACTTACAGCTATTATTATTTCGACCCTGTACAAGTGTCCTGTTCACCGACTGCTTTATTCATCAGTATAATATATTTTTTTCCGTGTTAAACAGGTTTGAGAATGGTGTTTACTCAATAAATGGATTGCAAAGTGCGTGCATATGTCGACGTTTCATTATCGTGTTAATGTACTGGTTAGGTAATTATAATTTGTATCGCCTATTTGTTTTGCAGCAATGGATACATTTGGATTTAGTTTATGAAGCGTTTAAATCCTTATGGATTAGTTATTGTGTTATAAGCTTGTACGTTTTTATTGCCATGTTCTGCATTATATATATATATATATATATATAATATATATATATATATATATATATTCTGTATATATAAAAAAAAATTTGTAAGTTTATTTTCCTAGCGATATAATATTTGAATTAAATGTAAGCCAATTAGCATCGGTATAATGTAAGAGAGACTTTAAACTTTTGAAAATCTTTTAATGGATCCTATCTGGGTTTGAGCACGTTTAATCCACGACTTGTAAACTGCGTAATAAAAAGAACAATTTAAATTGTACGGCTCACGCCATTATAAAATTCAATTAATTTTTCCACTGAAACATAGTAATTATGTGGTAACGGGATCAAAATGGCGTCATATCTTCGCGTATATGACGTATAATTATCGTTTTTAATTTTCATTAAAAAGGCTAAACCTCTCGGATAATTTTCAAGATTAACCAAATTAATTTTTCAGCAATACGCATCTGTATGCATTAGGTACGTTAAGTAACTCTAAATTCATAGATATTGTTAATATGTTGAAAAACTTTCGAATTTAATACGAAATACAGATAAGCCAAATGTGCACCAAAGTGTGTATGTATGACTTCTACTTGGCAAATAACATTCTAACTTTATAGCCTATTAGGCTCTAATAGTATATTGAGTTTGAAGATTATCCTTGTAAATAGTTTTCTCAGAATAAAATTAAAGCCCTCTGGAACTACCGAGGAGTTTACGTACGAAGATTGTTACCAACAGAAAGAGGCGTGCTTAGTAGGAGTCCGTATGTACAGTAGGTTGTGAAAGAGACCTCGCACAGTTGGTGCTCGTGATGCGGTGTTGTCAGAATTAGATGTAGTAGCTCAAAATCTTATATAGGCTTGGAAATAGGACACTTTACGAAATCACGAGTTTTTGTCAGACAAGTAAACAAGAGGATAACCACCGATCGGGACGGCAATAGGTGAGTATGGAATTAGTGGTACTTAGACTATTTTGGGTGAGGGTCGTGCGCGTGCAGTGCGTTAAACCAAGTGTTAGAGTAGTGATTTCCAACCTAGGGGTAAATTACCCGACTGCGGTAACGACATGCGATCCAGAAGTTATAGAAAATAACTAATGATTCGGGTAATGGAGCTGGATTAAAATTGAGTTCTGGGTAACCATACAAAAAATGTTGGGAACCACTGGTATAGAGGGACAGGTGTAATAAAGCAAAACGACTCGGTGTCAGAAATCAGTAATTATTATATTTCAGAAAATCTAAATACTAATTTAGATAAAAACATATGTCAAATTAATGAAGAAGTTTCTAAGCTATAATAAGACATTATTTCCTGATAGAAAGAATTCTTTTTGTATATGACCTTTTTTTTTTTTTTTTTTAAAATGCAATAAGAGTCGGCGGCAAAAAACTACTGACGCAGGACTGTAACATAAATAAAAATAAGAAAAAAGCATCACATGCTTACTCGCTGAGGTTCAATCCACAAATAAAGGTTATACGATACTCACTCAGTCATCCGTGATTGAAGGGTGGTCCATGATCACGGAGAACCGATTTCACGGTTAACTCGGTATGCCTCGTCGGTGAGTGGGTGGTACAGCTGCTGCTGCCTGCCACCAGTGACTGGCCTCCCACCTCGCGCGCCCTCACGCACAGTATTATTCTATTACATTGTAATATACAGTTAAGTAGCTTGTACTCGCTACAAAATGTGAAGATATGCGAAGCTATAAGCGCATATGTGAACTCTATGAAACGTGGATAGACACTGATTGAGGCGCGTTGTGGTGGGCTGGCGGAAGGCGAGCCGCGGATGTAAACTGCACCAAATCACGGTTAACTCAGTGCTATGACTACGGATAACTGCGTGAGTACTGTATATAGTTACCATTAGACATTGTGTATAATGTCATTTTGTTTGTCTCAACAAATTGTTCAGTGTTACAGTGCATAAACTTATTGGCTACAGTAGTTGTGCGAGTTGCCTTCTCATTATTTTGATCTGCGGGAAAGCTATTGGATATTCATTAACTGTTTATCCTACTTATACGCATCTGTATACTCAAACTTTCTGTTAAAAGAATCTTCCTTTTATTTTCATATGCGCCTCGGTGGTGTAGTAGAACCCGACAGCACCCGGCGCGCAGCAAAACCCAGCTGTTCATCCTTCCACACAATAAAGAAAGTGGTTGGTAGATAAATGGGTACCCTAAGTGGCCTAATGGTTAAGACGCTGGGCTGCTGATGGGGCGTGGTTCGGACACGTTAAGCTGTAGGTCTAAGGTGGAGTGAAAAGCTTGACCTTCGTCAGAATGAACAATTCGGGCGGAAGCTAACCAAAGGTTAACCACTTTGGTTATGGTTCTTTTTTATTTTCATATCGCCTTGAAAAGTTTGGGTACAAGTTTAATCTTGGGTCAGGGTATATTTCAACGTTATATTACGCTGTGAATGAAACTGCGGTCTTTTCGAAATACCGGTCAGAGGCAAATGTTTGAAGTGTATAGCTAAACTACACTGTAAGTAGATTATTATCATAATTATGTTTGAATCTCGACAACATTCCACTTGAATATAGGTTATTTTCAGTAGCAGATAATGTAAGGAACGTCATTCGAAATAACAATGCAAAATTCCTCTCAAACAATAAATAACAAAGGAAAGTCTTCAGGAGGCTTCTTTTTTTCTTTTACTAAACGCAAATAATTGTATTATAAGCCAATAAGGCTCTTTTGATGTTCTATCATATTTAGAGATCTGAAATTACGCAAGTTTTGATGAAATCGCTCTGAAAATGATATTGTTAAATATATGTTATATTATTGACCAAAGGTCATTGTACAATTTCCCTGCCATGCATTGTTAACGTTCAATCCACTTATTACGAAATTTATAACGTTTTAATAATATAATATAGAATATAGTGACCGAAAATTGTCAACAAAATTTGAATGTGACAAAACTACGTCCTCTCAATTTTATGTGCTATGTCTTGTGTTTAGTTTTGTGTCAAGTTTGCTACATTTTTGCTATGATGAATATAATATCGCCAAATACGCGACATGTTTTTCAGTTTTCTCGGAATTGCACATGCGCAGTTAAAGGATACATAAAACAAGACGTCTTTCGCATACATTAATTGCTCTAAAGAAATTCAGTGCTTATAACTGTATTTCTGTTAGTTCATTTGCGTAAAAATTATTCTAGGCCCTACCCAGCTAAGTCTCTGAAAGTAAACTTCGGGCAACCTACGTCTATGGCCGATTTTAAGAAAATTTGTAACGCATGTGTTCATAAAAAAAAAGGTGTATAACCTGTTATCTGACTTTTCCAATATAAGCCAAGATCGTTTCGGCTATCAGACCTTCGTAGTTCATGAGTCGGTCACCAGGGGAGCTGTATCCGCTGTCTGCGCATACTCAGATCGCTTCTTGTCGGATGGTCAGCGTCCTTTACAGTTTACACTGTAATTCTAACAAAAATTAAATGAAAAAAATATCCACTACAGTACTGTGTAATTCTAACAAACCTAAAGAATGACCAAGAAAGAAGCTGTTGGATAAGTAGTAACACTTGTTTAAAAACAGTCCATCCGAGTACCCGACTTTTCTCGATATCTGACCATCTCCAGGTCCCATTAGGGTCGGATAACAGGTTATTTAATATATATATATATATAAATGAGATGACACTACACTTACAGGGTGACTTTGCGCAGTAACTGGCATTTAATGTTTTTATTATATATTGGCCAAACTATGTAAGCAGTGTTAAATGAATTTGTTTGTATATGATAGAAAAATTATCTAGCTGTACATTATAGTGTATGTGTTTATATTATTATACACAGATTAAAAATAGCACCTCATATATTTCTGATTCAAACCAAGACCATTAATTTCAAAACCTTTTTACTTATCAAACTTCTGTTTCCTGTTCCATTATTAAAAATAGTGTATATATATGTAGTGGAAAAAGTGTCACGGTGTGGGTGGCCATTTGGTGTTTAGTGATGGGCTTTTAAATTCGACTCGATATACTGTATTGACATCTTGAATAGATATCTATTTCCATTGTGTCAAAAGACATCCTGCACAGTGACTCTTCTATTGTTCATGAAGATGAGTCTCATGTTTGACTACGCAGTAAAAAAGTCATCAGAGCACTGAATCTTCTCCCGGATATATATATATATATATATTATATATATATATATATATTACACACATCTGATGGCTTCGAACAAATGTTCAGGGTCAACTTCTGTTCGACCCCTCCGCAACATCTTCCCTCCTCAATTTGGGGATTCCCGCTTCATAATATATATATGAGAGAGAGAGAGAGAGAGAAAGAGAGATTGACAAAAGTAAATAGACACCAGGATAATTCTCCTCAAGAACAAATGACAAAACTCATCAATATAATACCAGAACGTGTGTCAACACCATTCTAAATATATCGATTTAATTAATAAATCTGTTATTATTTACTGACTTTTATTTATCAAATCAAAACTACGGAAAAATGGAGGGTGTCTATTTACTTTATATCAACCTTTTGTATAAAAAAAAAAAATTAACAAATTCTATAACTTAGTTCTTGTATCATTCTTGCATTTGTTACGATTTTCATAGTAATTATCCGTGCAGTTTTATATATAAGAATTCATAAAGAGTATATACACAAATATTCATGCGTATCACGCTCATTCTGAGGAAATAGCACAGCATCATCCGCATACAACAGATTCGACAGGTCCCACCACATGATCACTCTTTCTAGACATTTTATTTCGCTTTAATTTAGATTTGATTTTTTAATTAAATTTTACTTTTTTTTTTTTTATGCGCTTCGGTGGTGTAGTGGTTAGTATTGCTGACTATGAATCCATCGACACAGGGATCGAGACCCTGTAACGGCAGGCGGCGCGCAGCAAAACCCAGCTGTTCACCCTTCCACACAATAAACAAAAAATGAGTTAGTAGATAAATGGGTACCCTGGGTAGTCTAGTGGTTAAGCCGCTGGGCTGCTGGTGTGGCGTGGTTTGGATTCCACGTTAAACTGTAGGTCTATGGTGGAGTGACAAGCTTGACCTTCTTCAGAATGAACAATTCGGGCGGAAGCAAAACCAAGGATAACCAAACCAAGGTATATTTTTAAAAATAATTTTTTATATTGACATAACGAAAAATTTTGGATTTTGTTTATTTTAATTAATTATTGAAAATATATAGAAGAAATATAGTAAAATTTAATTAAAAATCAAAGCAGAATCAGACCAGAGTAAAAAAATGTATCATATAGCTACGAATATATATTACACAGGTCAACAAAAAAACATTTTTTTTTTCGTTGCCAAGGAAATTCGTACGAATTTAGGGTATTTTGGGGTTGCTGAATTCCAAAATGAAAGTAGTTTTTCCGATTTGGCTCTAGTTCTTGAGATAATGAATACCCTCAATTAATAGGAAACGTAACCATAACGCGTGCATATGGGAAACTACCGGAACATTCTAGATGGTGAGACCGAATAAAATGCCATTATGTATTTCATGTGTTTACTTTTGTATGATTTGAGACGATTTCAATGCGATTTGTAAGTAGGCTCCGCCTGAACATTAAATTTTTTGCATTTTTACGTGTTTCAATGGGGTACCAATTATCTCATAAATTAGAGCCAATCTAGCAAAACCGATGTCATATTCGGAATTAGCACCACAAAGTTACCCCAAAATCACTCTAATATGATTGGCAATAAAATGAGTGTTGACCAGTGTTATCTATGAATTCTAATATAAACTTGCACTGATAATTATTATGAAAATCGCAACAAATACAAGGATGATACAGGAATAATGTACTGTACTAACAAACCTCCTCTATTCCAACCGACTTGCAGCCACCTCTCGCGCATCACCCTGATGAAGTCCACACTTTTTCACGCAATCATTTACCATCTCCATCCATCTTTTCGGCCTTCCTCTCCTCCTCCTCCTCCTACCTTCGCAAACACTCTTATACACTCTTTACACAATTCTGTTATCTCCCATTCTTTCAATGTGTCCATACTACCTTAACACTCCTCAATTTTTACTTTCACTTACTTCTCAAAACCCCAATTTTCCAGAACCACACGATTTCTTACTCTATCAGTCCGACGCACGCCACGTATACTTTATACTTCTCAGGCTATCCATCTCACCCACTCTTACTCTTGACTTCTCCCTTTCATGCCATGTCAGTGTTTCACACTTATGCACGTAAACATCTCGCAACATCTCGATCCAGTCTCCGCTTTCTCACAACCGCTTTCAGCGTACTCGCCACTTTTCTTCCTTGATTCATTCTAGTGTAACTTCATCCGTACTCGTACCTGTTTTGTTCAATACACATCCTACATATTGAAAAGACTCTACCATCTCCATTGTTTTATCATTCACCGTCACGTGACAGTCCGAATTTCCTTCTCTCCACAATCAATAACTTTCTCGTACCCACATTCACTTTCAACAATCTTCTCTCGCATTCCGCCACAAAACTCTCAACAACCTTTTGCGTATCACACTCATTCTGGGTAAATAGCGCAACATCATCCGCATACAACAGATTTGACAGACCCCACCTATTCCCATCACACGCCAGATTCAATCCTTTCTCTAACAGTCGTACTTTTACCTCTCTCATCATTCCATCCATAAACAGATTGAACAACCACGGAGACCCCACACATCTTTCACGCACACCAACACCTGACCAACCACTCGGTTGTTTATTTACTCTCACACACGCACTACTTCCATCATAGAAACTCTTCACCGTATTAATGAGTCTACCGTCAATCTTGTATATACTCAAGATCTACCACAGTAATTCTCTATTCACTCTATCATATGCTTTCTCAAGATTCATAAGCCATGTATATACTAGTGTTGAAAACCGGTTTGTAAAATTCCCCTAAAAATCGAAAACCAAAAGAAAAAAACCGGTTTTATCGATTGATTTTTATTTGGCTCAAACTTCCGCGAACGTGCAGCTACGCGCTACAGCGCACAAAAAATAACTTCGAATACATTACCTATTAAGTTAAATTGTGACAAACTGGCAACTGCTCTTCAGTATAATATTTGCCTATCTGGCAACTCGATCTTCAGTTTGTCTCATCATGTAGGCTGTAGTGTAGAGTCAGTCGACTAAAGCCCTATTCGCAGTATAAGACCCTTAATGTCCTTTGTTTCTTAAGATGTCATTTCCAAAATAGGGATAAAATCTAAATTAATTTATATATTTTTTCTTACACGAAGAGTCAATTTCCTGTTTTCTAGGTAAAAAATTTTTATTAAAAATTTTTATTTCAATGTTTTTTCCAAAATAGAGAGAAATTTTATTTTTATTCTTTATAATTTTTTTACAAAAAGAAGTTTATTTCTTTCTAAGTATAGATGTTTTATTTTAAAAAATTATTTCAAATCTAAATTGTTTGAATAATGTATTATTTTGGCTAAAATAAAATGTCAAAGTTGTCATTTTCTTATTCATATGCATACATATGATGCTGCATTTTTGCATTCTTTTGACCAAAAAATAGGCGATAAGCTATGCTTGTTAAGAGTTAAAGTCAGTACCTTTCAATTGTGGCTTTTAAAAATTACTATACTTTTCGGTCATAACCGGTTACAACCGGTTTTCAAAAAACAGATCGATTAAAAACCGGTTTGTAAAGTTTCGATTATTTTTCAACACTAGTATATACCTTGCAATCCCTTTCACATACTTTCTCAGTCACTTGCCTCACTGCAAACATTTGATCTACACAGCCTCTTTCACCTCGGAAACCCCCCTTGCTCATCACTCACCAAGCATTCTGTAATTCCACGAACTCTTTGTGTCACTATCCTACCATACACCTTCCCTACTACCATCAACAGACTTATACCTCTGTAATTCTTACATTCACTCCTTTCACCTTTCGTTTCGTACAGTAGAACAATTATTGTTTTTTCATATATATATATATATATATATATATATATATATACAGGGTGTCCCAAAAACTATATACTCTTTATAGCATCATATATTTTATAAGTTAAAAAAACCAAACAATATATTGTTATAGCAATTGCCAATGAAAGGTAAATAGTAATCTAAGTGATCAAAATGTTATAGCGAGTTGTTTGCATATAAATTTAATTAACTACGCCAAGTGCTCAAATGTTCTCCGGCGGCATGAATGCACATTTTGAGCACTTGGCGTAGTTAATTAAATTTTATATGCAAACAACTCGCTATAACATTTTGATCACTTAGATTACTAATTTACCTTTCATTGACAATTGCTATAACAATATATTGTTTTTTTTTTTTTAAATTATAAAATATATAATGCTATAAAGAGTATATAGTTTTTTTTGGGACACCCTATATATATATATATATATATAAAAAATGTGTGTGTGTGTGTGTTGAGAACAGAGATTGTTTATTGATTAAGTTTTAGACAGAAAGTAAAATTTCACCGTTTCATGTAACATCGCTCCACCCATACACCCATTCATGGTAGGGTCGGCTCCCAGCACTATTGCCTTTATGTTTAATGGGCCAACGTAGAGTTAGGTTAGGCATAATTCGGTTAGGTTAGATCTGATATATATAGTATTCTCAGTAAATGAATGCATGCTGTGGAATCAACATAAGACGAAATCATTGTATACAAAAGGTTAACAAAAGTAAATAGACACTTTTTCCCCATAGTTTTTGATTTGATAATAAAAGTCAATAAAGAATTTATCGAATACTATATTTAGGATCGTGTTGCTTTCTCCTTTCTATTATATGTGGTTGACACACGTTTTGGCATTCCATTAATGAACTTTGTCATACGTTCTTGAGGACAATCATCGTGATGTGTATTTACTAGGGATGTACCGATATATCGGTGTCGGAATCATCGGTAGATTTTTATCGATATCGGCCGATTTTTAAAAATATCGGTCGATATTTCAAAAGTACGCTTTTTCCAAAATTATGAATAAAAGACTAAAGGATGAAATTTCCAATATTTTATTGTTTTATCACTTTGCATAACTCATTATTTTTTCACAAGGGTTAAGTTCTCATGTAAAAATAGCAGCTACTCTGTATGTTCAGGAGAGAGTCGATTTCTAGCAGCACTGGCATTGTTTCCTCGAATACTGAACATGCGTTCGCTCGCAACTGTTGTTGATGGTGCTCCCAAATATCTCTGAGCTAAGTTCCCCAAAGTTGGCAAAGTGCTGCTGTACAACTTCCACCAACTGAGAGGGTCCTCAAGTCTACCAAAAATTTTCATACAAATTTTGAAAAAGTTTACAAAATGGCCCAAAAATTTGTTTCAAACCTTGCCCAAGGAAATTTCCTTAAAATCATAACTCATAGATTATATTACCTACTAAAACTATTAGCTGTAAGTAAAAAGCTTATTTATTAAAACTGTACTCAGGAAGATTTGCCTGTCATTAATATAAGTTGCGATCTGAGGGAGTGCTGAATATCGGTATCGGTTATTGGCCGATAGTTTTTAATTATCGGTATCGGTTATCGGCTAAAAAGCGATATCGGTACATCTCTATTATTTACTTTTATCAGCCCATGAAATCAGCCATGCATTGTTTACTATAAAAAGAGTAGGTAAATACATTATTATAAGCAATGAATATTTAATTTCAAAAGCGAAATCTAATGTAAACCGTGTTAATAGAGCTAAAAACATGTCACTGATCGTCTTTGCGCGCAGTTAATGAACCTCATCCTAATTTTGACATGTTTCATTGAGGCCGTGAGATCATATTCCCAATCCATGAGTAAGATTAACCATTTATGGACGACTCCTACGAAATGTTTGTTAAGATTTTAAACAAGCACTGATGACACAACGAGTGGCGGATCCAAGATTTCTCCATGTGGGAAGGGGCCGCGGGTTTACCAATCAAATTATAATGTGGCATTTTGATTTTCCAACAATAAATATTACGAAAGATGTTTTCGTTATTATTAATATTAATACATATTTTTTTCCCAGAGGGGTGTCACCCCCCTTGAATCTGCCACTGAACACGACCCTACAAAAAGGGGATTGATTCTATCTTAGCGCGTGAACAGTGGTTTTTAGACGAAAATACTTTTAGAAATTTGTAATTTCTGCAAAGATCTGGTAAGGGCATTATTTTTTTTTTTTGTATTCCCAGATGTGCGGTTATACCCATCTCCAAAACTCGGGTATTTTTTTTTATTTTTATGACTTACCCCTCTTAGTTTTTTTGAACGTGGACCGATGGCTTTACGTCTTGTTCTCATAAAAAACCACGGACGATTTATTATCATATATTCAATTTTTTACCGAGTGAACAGAAACGAATAGCTGATATACGATACGAGTGTGTAAGAATTCCCAAAGTACACACACACACACACACACACACACACACACACACACACACACAGCGGATTGACAAAAGTAGACATCTTTGTTTTTTTCATAGTTTTTTTGATTTGATAATAAAAGTCAATAAGTAATAACAAATATATTGAATAACTTTTTATTTGTTTTCACCCTGAATTCTTTGTTTTAAATTTGATAAATAATGCATAATTGATAAACAGAATGAAGAAAAACAAAAATAATCCAATGATCTTATTATTCATGAGGGAAATAAAGAAAGATCATTCATAAATGCAAAAAACTTCTTTTTTCTACGTGAAGGTCAAAATATGATAATTAAAACCCACTCTAATAAACAGTGTTTATTTCCACAACAGTTTCCATGCCCACTGGCATCCTCGTTTTTCTGTATCCACCCGAAGAGGATGCCAGTGGGCATCGAAACTGTTGTGGAAATAAACTCTGTCGATTAGAGTGGGTTTTAATTATAAGATTATAAGATCATTCATCCTTATTGAGTAAAATTTCTAATCAAATTGGAGTTCATTGTTAATAAATTATTATTATTATTATTATTAGTAGTAGTAGTAGTAGTAGTAACTTCAAATGGGACAATGCACCTGCTTCAACGATGGTGTTCTTGATTGGTTTGTAACTCGTGAAAACACGAGTGCATCTTAGGAACGTGTTTTTACGGAATAATATTTTGACTAAGAATGCGTTTCCAATTAGTGAAATGTCTTACAATATTATTAAAATATGTAGTGGTTATCATATCTGACCGGCAATCGGAAGATCCCGGGTTCGATTCCCGGGTGGGTACCTCATTTTTTCATTTGTTTCGTTCTTTCGCTCTCATCTTGCGCGGATAATTCTCCTCTACAAAGCGTCGTTCTTTACGTTAATTATACTGCGTGTTTGCAGTTATAATATATATATATATATATATATATATATATATATATATATATATATATATATATATACACTGAATATGGAGAAAAACCCAAGACACTGGGGAAATACCGAGCATCTTGAAAAGAGCGAATATTGTCCCTATATATAATGGAGGGGATAGATCTCAAGCAAAGAGCTATAGACCAGTAGCATTGACGTCCCACCTCACCATAGTATTTGAAAGAATAGTCAGAGAGAAAATCTATGACTTCTTGGAGACACTGGAAAGATTCAACGAAAATCAACACGGATTCCGATCAGGAAGATCATGCCTATGACAATTTATAGAGCACTATAACAATATCCTAGATGCACTTGAAGGCAATGAAAACTATGATGTCATATACACGAATTTTGCTAAAGCTTTCGACAAATGTGATCATGGTATAATAGCACATAAAATGAAACATATGGGAATAGCAGGCAAAGTGGGAAAATGGATCTACAACGTCAAAATTCGAGGTGTATCATCATCAGAATCGGAAGTATGCAGTTCAGTACCACAAGATACAGTACTGGCCCCACTCCTGTACATTATCATGCTAATAGACATAGACAGTGGAGTAAACAGCAACGGTATAGTAACGTCATTTGCGGACGATACAAAGATCAGCAGAAAAATCAGCGATGCAAATGAAGTGGAGGCGTTGCAGAGGGACACAAACAAAATATACAAATGGTCAGAAGACAACAATATGACTTTTAACACCGAGAAATTTCAGCTCTTGAGATATGGTAGAAATGAGGAACTTAGACTACATATCATGCTCCAGATAGACAGGAAATTCAGAGAAGCACGAAAGCGGTCGACTTGGGGGTAATAATGACCGATGATGGCAAATTTGAGAGACAAAATCAGATAGCAATAAACAAAGCAAAGAGAGTCGCGGTACAAGTACTAAGAACGTTCAAAAGGAAGGACAAGACAGTAATGATTCCCATGCTAAGAACACTGATCATACAAAAACTTGAATACTGCTCAGTTTTGACGTCCCCATATAAAAAGGAAGAAATTAATAAACTAGAAGAAACGCAGAGACATTTCACAGCCAAGATTGATGGCTGCAAAGAACTCAACTACTGGGAAAGACTACGTAAACTAAATCTGTACTCCCTGGAAAGAAGAAGAGAGAGGTACATTATAATCTACATATGGAAAATGATCGAAAAACTGGTACCAAACCTCAAACTAAACCCCATTACCATCCGAACAACGCTCGCTGGAAAATAGGAAAGGCAGAATGTGTAGTATTCCCAAATTAAAGGCCCGACAAGGGACCTCCTCAACACTGAAGGAAAATAGCTTGGTTGTGAGGGGGCCAATACTTTTTAACCAGCTTCCAAAAGACCTCAGAAACGTTACAGGGGTGAAAGTTGAAGTCTTCAAGAGAAGACTAGATGCCTGGCTCAGGACGGTACCACATGAGCCGGGTATACCTGGCTATGTGCGATGGAGAGCGCAAGAGAGCAACTCGCTCTTCCACCAAGCCAGGCCTAGAGGCGGGGCCACCAGCTTTACCTTCGTGTGAAGAGAGACCAACACACGGAACCTGAACGAGGTTAACGCGGTATATATCATTGTTGACTGATAAAAACTAAACATGTACAGCTTCGGAAGTAGTTCGCCTCGAAACATAACATTTCCAAAGAACAAAAAAATTACTAATTGGTAATAATCTATTTTGCTTTGGATATTTTATTGCTTTTGGTAACAATAATAAAATTTCGAAAACGAAACTCAGTCCTTACTAATTAGTAATTTTTTTATGCTTTCTTGAAACTTCACGTTTCTAGCGGACATGGGGAACTTAGGCCTCGGCCTTTTTCTCGAGGCGGCCGAGGTGCATTTGGAGGACTCATGAAGGCCTCGGCTTCGGGCTCGAGGCCAGGTGAAAAATGAACAGGGATTGGGAATCTTTTGCGATGACTAATTGTATTGAATAAAACATTAAAGAATTTATTCTTATCATTTTTATCTTGATAAATATTTCAAAATACATACAAGTATGTAACACGTAATCAGATTTGATAATGTAACTATGTAGATCTCGCAAGCCCTTCGGAAAAAGGATCGGCCTCGGCCTCGAAGGCTTTGGCAAGGACTCGTCCCTATCTCTGGTTTCTAAGTGAACTTTTTCCGTAACTTTACCACCAAATTAGCTAAACAACCAACTTGCTTAAATTCCCCACCTCGCCACTCCAAATTTTAGTTTCCCTCAAAAAAGAAAAAAGGCTTAGAACTGAATTGTTAATGAATTAAATTGAATTTGTCAGTGAATTGTTAATTTGTTAATTAAAACTGAATTTGTTATGAATTTGTATTTCGAACTCGCTCCAAAAGGATGTCAGCCCTGACTTTTAAGAGAGAGTCTTCTCGCTAGGAAACGTATCATCATTATAAAAGTCTTCCTTCCCTATTCCCTATTTCCACGTTCATCTGATATACTCAACTTCATAATGTTTGCAGAGATACAACTGTCTCTTTTACTTGCAAAGATGTTAATTCAGCTAAGATTATATTTAAATCAGAGTTTATCGATGTAATGAAATGATCGACCATCAGTAAACTCTTCCTAAATATTAGTAAAACAAATTTCATGATTTTTACTAATAAACGAAATATGTATCTTGTTGAAATGTTGATGAAATTGCCGTAAAGGAGTGTACTTTAACAAAATTTCTTGGTGTAACGCGAGATAAGAATTTGCAATGGAGTGATAATGTAAATCATATCACGAAAAAGATTTCAAGGAGCGTTGCTATAATGTTTAAACTTCGAAATGTAGTCCCTAAACAGGTTTTATTAACTCTGTATCATACTCTTATTCTTCTTGATATAACGTACTACACCCTTGTTTGGGGAAACTCCGCTAACAACGCTTTAAACCAGTGGTTCTCAAACTGGGGTACGCGAGGGAATCTTAGGGGTACGCGAAGGGGTCCTGGAAATATAACCCTTTTAATTTTATATACGATTAACAAACGGCCCCGAGTCGCACGGTCGTAAAGAAAGTAAAAATCGTCTATCTCTCTCGAAAATCCAGAAAATCCCGTGAAAGAATTCAAGGGTTACAGAAGAAGAAAAAGTTTGAGAACTGCTGCTTTAAACAGTATGTATGTCATCCAAAAAAGAGCAATAAGGTTATTATGTGATGCTGATTTCCTTGATCATTCTAGCGCATTATTTAAAGAGCTAAAACTACTAAACCTCGATGATGTAATAAAACCAGCACATTTTATTTTTACTTACAAGTATAAGAACAAAATCATTAACTTAAATGGGTAAATAGATATTTTGTAACTTATCATGAAATCCATTCATATCAGACCAGAAATAAATCAAAACATGTACTGCAATTTAGATTGTCTTCATCTCAAAAACTACTCATTTTCATTGGATTGAAATTATAGAATGATTTAAATGCTGATATAAAAAAATATTGTGAATGTAAATTCGTTTAAAACCCGAGTTGAAATCTCGATTAATAATGGCATACTAACAAAAATCTAGGATTAATGTCCATTACTGTTGTTTATTCATTTCTCGTGTGTAATCTAGGATTAAAGATACGCTACTTGTAATTGTTCAGCTATCTTTCACGTATATTATTGATTTCTTCGTATGGTATTGTTATAATACCTTCAATAATGACTTTGCATTTGTTCTATCGATAAGGATAATTTAAGATTAATACATACCTTAGTTAATAATTCTTATTCATTATTTATGTATTATTAATAATAACTGTTCTATTTTTAATAAGAGTCGAGTAAAGGCCAAATTAAATAAAATAAATAGTCCAGCTTCACAATTATTTTTGTCATTGTAAATTGTAAGACCACTGTATTTATTTTATTAGTCGTAATAAAGGTTACTCAATTCAATTCAATTCAATATTTACATTGTTAAATTCAGCTCACTCCCGGGGTGACCTCCCAGGATGTTACCGGTTCATACTTTGTTTCGTTCCATTGTACTGTTCGTGGTTGGTTGTTGAAGATATTAATGCGCAGCAATAATGGCGTTACCGTATCACTAAATGCACGACAGTAATAATAGTAGCGTAGTCATTTATTTATTTTTCTTCTTCGTGCTGTTTTACGCTCAAACTTCAAATTTACCTAAATAGGCTAACATTGTTTATCGTTTTAATTTCCAAATTTTACTATAAACTCTTGTTATAAAATACCATTAAGTTTTTATATTTTTAATCTTATGTTTCTCACGGGTTAAATTAAATTACACTTACGTTATGCAATAAATAAATAAGGATAAACTTTGATCGGAAATCAATAGGTCTAAAGAAACGGGATAGGCCTTGTGCGTGACGTGAATAAAAGCCTAGGGCGGGACAGGAATAGGTCTAGAGACCGAAGAGAAAGTTTCCCCCACAAAGGTCTTATGATAAAATTGCATTGAATTCACTATCTCAAGTTTATCTTAAAAGTGGGCCCCATTTCACACTGACACGAGTGAAAATATTAAAATGAAAGTGACATGGGAGGGAAACTGCGATCTTCTGATAAACTGTATACAACCCGCTCTCTATGGCAGATTCTTCTCCACTGAATGATTTGTGTTGCGCTCTCTTTTCCTTCGGCAATTTGGATTTTCATCTCGCATTCGGAAAACAATCATTCGTCTATCTCTCTTATAAACCTGGAACTTGGAGACAACTTTTACATACACTATTTTATGATTTTTACAAATTCCTATCTGTTTTATATTATTTAATTAACTTATTTGAACTATTTCACAAGATTAAATTATTTAATTATGTATATTAAATGCTATGTGAAAACTAAAGCTGTTTATGAATACAGGGATGGACGAAACGGGAGGTGGGGCATCACGTGACTAATACTCCCACACCTCATTGGGTGACAAAAAAGTCATATTCCAGTACAAACACGTTGAGACATGTTCAGCTGTTTTCATGCGCGCAGTCACTCTTCTTTTCTGGGAACTACCTTAAGCCTATTTGACTTTATATCATGCATAACGTTGTTTTTCATTTATGTTGAAAATTTTTTTACTCTGTTATATTATTAATAAAGCCCCAATTTTGCAACTCCAACACTGTTTAGTTAATGGGACGAGAAGATTTTAGGTTGGTTCAGGAGCAAATTTTAATGTCGCTCGTTTGACCTTTTTGAGGGCCACAGCGATACCGTGAGACACTTCAAAATTTGTAACGAACTCCTACTCCTTGAGATTTAACAGCCGATCTTTTAATTCGGTTTTCCTGCAAACACGGTACCGAAAGTGTCCCTGGTTATAACCCTACATACATTTCATCGCCTATTTCAGAGAAAGTTCTCCAATCATTCCTCGGAGCTCACGTTCGCATACTCTAACAATGAAAGTGCTTTTGTGAATAGGCTCTCCCTTGTACCGTGCCTACTTTAATTCACTGACACTTTTTACATATCGGTTACCTCATTACGTCTTTCGCCTGTTATAACTCAGTGGAGGTAGAATTTCTCTGGTTTACAACTGCCTATAGGCCCTCTCTCGGTTATTGCCAAAAGTCCAATTATAAAGGATTCCCTCGTTCACTAGTAAACAAATCGTTTTCTTTAAGCCGCGCAAGAACTATTATCATAGCAGTTATTATTATATTATTGTGCCTTTTAACGTACATAATTTACAATCTGGTGTTGCAGTTCGACATTGTGTTCTCATACTGACAATTGATTCACGACCTATCAATTCTTTTGTAACTTTGTTCTATATTTCATTGCATTTTTGTATAAGTGCCATATTATATTTTATTAACCATTGGATTTGTTTTCATTATAATTAACATTAATGCTAATAATTCAATCACAGTATCGCTGCACATTCAATTGAAACCATTGTAATATTATATATACATACACAAGTGTAATGTCTTTACTGTGTTAAGATTTCTATTTATATATTTACTCCGTTACATAACTATTTTGAGCACCCTTATATCCACACTGAATGTTCTCCGAAGAATTACCATAATACATAATCGTGGTATAATTATTTTTAATTAATTACTGTATTGATCGGAACTTATCAAGTTATTATTTACAAGCTGTATAGTGTGATAAGAAACGTATTGGTAAGCGTTTTCAGAGATATTCTATAATTAGAAAAGAACTCATCCTATCCTTGTCTGTGCATATTTCAGAGCTGGGAGTTGCAGTCAGTTTCCTTCGTGTTATTGGACCGCTAACACCAGCCATTATCACGTGGTGTAGATTGGTGGAGTGAAACAGTAACGACACTGTTTTATTGAACTGAAAAGGTATTTCATTTATATTTGCAATATTTATGTAGCCTGCATCATTTAAGCAATGATACAAAAAATGTACAGAAATCTACTACTTGTTGCTGAAGTTTTTAGGCAATTTGTGGAGTGCCTAATTCACTCTGGAATTTTCAGTTAATTTGTAAACTGACTGACAATTTACAAAGTGCCTAAATATTTCGGCTGTTTATTTGACATATTGACTGAAAGGAATTATGCCATTCATAGTGCTTAACATGTCACCATTACTTTACAAAGTTTACATACAACAAACATTAGCACTAAAAGCAGAGTAGTTAGGTTAGATTAAACAATTTCTTAATTCCAATCAAAATTATACTTAAATTATACTTAAACAACTTCTTAATGACACCTCAGTTTACACACAAACACGAAAGACACCATAAATACACATTACACACCTTATAGAAGACAGCGTACCATATACTGTATACTGAGGGTCAAATAATATTTCAGGCATAAATAGACTTTCAGTCAGTTAACAAAAATTTATGATAAATTATCAACCAACTACTTTAAGGCTAAATTATGTTTAAACAACTTCTTAATTCCTTTTAGTCAATTTCAGTCAATATGTCAAATAAACAGTCGAAATATTTAGGCACTTTGTAAATTGTCTTGAATTTTCAGTTAATTTGTACACTGACTGAGTGAATTTCGCAAATTGTCTAAAAATTTCAGCTACTTTATAAATTGTCTGGTTTGAACATTGACTTAATCTATCTATAGTGTGTATGTGTGTAAAAGGCTCGAACAAGGTCTGTAATGTTTTCGTGTAAACGAGGTTTTGTTTAAAATGGATAAAGTGAGAGTGAAAAAATATGAGAAACTTTAACAAAATTAACCGTCAGCTACTATCGTTGGGTCACTTTGTTTTATTTTATCATGGGAATTAATGATAATAGTTAAAGGTTAAGTTTAACAGTCTGATTTTGACATTCTCATTTTTTTTAAGATAAACACAATTATAGAGTTAAGTAAGTAAGTATTGTATTTGTTGGTTTGTAATTAATAATTTCCGTAAAGTGAATCACATTCTGGGTTTCAGTTCTTTTGTCTTCTTCATTCACTTCGTTCAAAATTAATTTGTTATTCAACGCAGTGACATGACATATATATATGAATTTTTCTGTTTTTCTTCCTATGTGTATAATTTTTTTTTTTCTTCTTCTTCTTCTTGTCCGTTATATAAATAACAATGTCAAAGGAAATTCGTTATGTTTGGTTCTATTTTAAGCCAGTTTGACGATTAGATAAGTTTGTTATTTTTAGATTAGAAAAATATTCAGGCCGGATGCTGTAAACGGTGTTACTCGTCGACGGATGTATATATATATATATATATATATATATATATATATATATATATATATATATATCAGCAAACAACCACATGGAAAAGGAAACACCAAGTCCGAGCGCTTTCGTGATATATTCACATTATCAAGGAGGAACAGAAAATCCTCCTTGATAATGTGAATATATCACGAAAGCGCTCGGACTTGGTGTTTCCTTTTCCCTGTGGTTGTCTGATTAATAAGGTCACGTGTTATTTTGTGATTTTAGTGCATATATATACATATAATATATATATATATATATATACACATATATACACAGGGTGTTTCAGGAGGAAAGATCATTGTGAGAAAAAAGTTAATATGAACCTGTGTCCAATTCTGAATGGTTACGGAGATAGAGCTGTTTGAATCTACAAATACAAAAGTATTGTTAATGGTTATCAAGAAAGAGAACCCAATTACTGTTTCTAACATTTAATGTTTAAACATTGGCATTTTGAATGGTATCAGATACAGAAACGACAAATTTTTTACAGTTTACAATACGTTTTCGAAAATCCCACCGTCAACCTCAATGCACTTTGCAACTCGTGTGCGAAGATCGCGTGTTGTTCGTCTGAGTTGATCTTGACGTTCCTTTATGCGGGCAGCAGCATCCAAAATGCGCGCGAGCAATTCGTCTCGTGTATCCACCTTTCTTTTGTAAACTTGACTTTTCATCCACCCCCACAAACAATAATCTAACGGAGAGAGGTCTGGAGACCTTGGTGGCCATTGAATGGGACCACTGCGGCCGATCCATCGACCAGGGAAAGTTTGATTTAGGTATTGCATCACCAGACGGGTAGAATGTGGAGGAGCTCCGTCATGCTGAAAGTACATACCAGCGCGTGTAGCCAAAGGAACATCCTCCAATAGTCCTGGCAATTCATTTTGCAGAAATTCTAGGTAACTTTGTCCTGTAAGACGATTCTCTAAAGTAACAGGGCCAATCAGCTGATCATCGATGATACCGCACCACACATTGGCAGAGAAGCGATGTTGAAAATTTGTTTCCACAGTGGCATTTTGATTTTCGTCTGACCACCGATGAGAGTTACGAGTGTTGTTGATACCGTCACGGGTGAAAGTAGCTTCATCGGTGAACAGTATTAATCGAAGCAATCGGCGATTAGCATTTAGCCAATGACAAAATTCCAGTCGCATGGCAGCGTCTCCTGGTTGAAGGTCTTGTACACGCTGTACATGATATGGATGCAAGCCTTCCTTACGTAATGTTCGCCATACTCTTGTGTGTGGTACACCGAGACATGTAGAAATTCTTCGTGAGCTAGTAGTAGGACTACGCTCTACCAACTGAAGAATGTTTTCCACTTCATCCACATCTTGTTGACCTTCACGTTCAGATGAAACATGAGCGCTGAGAAGTGTACCAATCTCACGCAATGTGTTGAAAACCCTGGTAAACACTCTTCGATCCGGAATTCTGCGGTTCGGAAGCCGTCGAAAGTATTCTGCAACAGCAGCTGTTGCACTTCCATCGCAAAAACCGTAGACATACACCATATCTGCATATTCGGCATGTGTGAAGGTGTGTGGCATTCTTAACACTGCTTCAAACACCAAACAATGTCACTCACATCAGTCAGCTGTCGATTGGCTTATGTTACATGCTTACATTACAGCGTACATGGTTCAAGGTTATAGGGGAGGGAAGGGGGAGGAAGAACTGCGCGCGCATCAGATTCAAACAGTTCTATCTCCGTAACCATTCAGAATTAGACACATGTTCATATGAACTTTTTTTCTCACAATGACCGATACCATCACCTCCCGAAGTATTGACCTTTTCTCCTGAAACACCCTGTATATAAGAACTTTCTATTTTCTTTGTAATTTTCGATCAGTTATCAAAACTAAGATTATAAAATTTAAATTTTGATGTCGAATTTTCGTTAAGAGGGATCGTGTGTGTGTGTGTGTGTGTGTGTGTGTGTGTGTGTGTGTGTGTGTGTGTGTGTGTGCGGAGGAGGAGGAGGACGGTTAACGCCTATGCGTGTTTAAAACTAGAAGACTTAGTATTAACTGCGTTATCGAAATAGAACCGTTCGTGGAAATTGTTGATCTTAGAATAACTTCAATAAAAAAAAAAAATGTTTTTAAGTTTTTCCCCATTTGATCTTGTTTGTCCATATTGATAAGTTGTTATATTCGTTGAACAAAGTTCTATTACGAGATATTGTTTTTAAATTCAAGGCGCCGTTACAATATTCCTCCCTCGCTCGCGTCTGAAGGTTAAATCCCGTATCATCTGATTATCACATGTCGTCAAAGGCTGTGTGACTCTGCATTGCTCACTTTTTATCGCATTTAGGTCGGTTGTTACTATTAATAAATAAATGAATATTTAGAAATGAGAAGAAACTAAAATTTGTATTAATGTTATTTACATTTTTTTTGTGCAAATCAACTCCAAACAAATCGTATACCTTTAAAAATTTAGTTTTTGTACACAACGTATAAGACTTCGCATTTCAGTATAACGAAATATATTTTGTGTGTGTGTGTGTGTGTAATACAAATTTTGTTTCTCTTGTTATGTACAGGGTGTCCACAATGTCTTGTCACCCTAGTAAAATACTAACTGATTTTCGTTTTTCTTTCAGACCCATTTGAAATATGTGACAACATCAACTATACGATTGAACAATGCATACTGGCTAATATTCATGCAGACTTCGGTCCTGGAAGTCTGCATGAATATTTTCAATGGTTTTGCCATTACGTGGTCGCTCATGGACCCAGGTACTAGCCAATATGCGTTGTTCTATCGTATAGTTTGATGCTGTCACACATTTCAAATGGATCCGAAAGAAAAACGAAAATCAGTTAGTATTTTACTGAAATGACAAGACATTGTGGACACCTTGTACAAAAGTGATAATCTATTTCCTCTATTTTCAATGCCAGTTGTAATTATTTTTAGCGCTTATCTTCATTTTTTGATGATTCAACAAATTTTAAGACGTTTACTTCTTTGTCATCTTTCCTCAAAGACAGAAACATACGTATTACGTACCAAAAATTAATATATAATTTAGTATACGTGGAAAAATACAAATATTTAAAGAATTTGGGTGCTAAATATACATGCGTACAGCATTACTGTATTTAAACAACTGTAAATCAACTACTGATAAAATTCACTTCAAAATTTTAACAATTTTTACTAATTTTCTTTTTCACATTTCGCTATTATAGATTAGTGTCGAATATCAAATTCGAATAATCTAAGAAATTGGCAGTTAATTGAATTAAGACAAAGTTACCTTCACTATATTAGTTTCGTGGGTGCAGATGCGTCATATGCAACGGCTCTCACTGGTGCAGTAGTTGGTTTTCAACGTAAAATTATCCAAATTCTGAAATGTAAGTTGCGTATGAAATCGTGCGCGCAGCTTCGGAAAGAAGTTCGCCGAAATAATTAATTTTAAAAATCCCTTTAAGTTATTAATTAATAATGTTCGTTTTGAAATTTCTTTTCACGAATGTACCATGGAGAAACTTAGAGACTACAACTTTTCCTCCCATTAATTTCGCCTAAAGCCGTTTTTATCAGCGGCAATGGTCCTTATCTGCTCCTTATCATACATTAGAAATAATGAATAAACTTCGAAAATGAATTTCGTTTCATCTGTTTATAACATAATTACTACTATAATTCACCGAAAATCTGTCTGCCTGTCTGCCCGTCCCTCTGTCCATCTGTCCGCAGAAAAAGCTTTTACGTTTCTGAACCGATTTCGACCAAACTTCGTATGGTGGCTTGGGGTGATGAGTAATGAATGAAAATATATGTGTGAACAGCCCCTCCCCCCACCAATTACTGGGCCCGAAGGCCCCAGCACCGCCCTATGGGCTAAATGGGCCCAGAGGGCCTTGTAATAATAATAATAATTCACCCTCTGTCCGTCTGTCTGTCTCCTATTCAGGTCCAAACTGCTGGACCGATTTTTATGAAACTTGGTGACATCATGCTGTGGAGTCCCTGAAGTATTTTTCGCAACTTTTTTTCGGATCGAGTGTCCCCAAAAAAGTTTATCCTAATTTACCCCAAAACATATAAGGGTGTGCGATTCGGATATTTTTATTTCGATTCGATTCGGCCATTTTTATTTCGATTCGATTCGGCCACTTGTTTTCGATTCGATTCGACTGCGACTGTGCACTGCACTCACCTATACTTTACAATTTACATGCACCAGCACCAACAGAACAACATACATGCACCAGCAACAACATACTGAAAAGCGTAATAAATAACTGAACCCAAAGAACTAGTCCAAACTTGTCACACCACAAGGCGCGCGCACGTGATTCTGTGACATCACAAAATCAAAAGCTGACCATGCGCATTGAGCGCGCTCAGATCTTTATAAAAGCGTAATCTCTCAAATATACAATTATTTTATAACGTTATTATATTATATATAATAATATAATATATATTTATTTATTTATTTTTTCAATTGTTATTCCACGGTTTCGACATTCCATGGTTTGTGGTAGTGCGAGTTTATCGTCTCGACAGGTTACAGTTAACGAATCGAAGAATCGAATTTTTTTAGCTAAGTCGGGTCGGGTTTCGAGTCTTTTACTGAATCGACCCGAATCGACATTTTCGATTAATCGCACAGGCCTAAATTTATATGCTAAAACACGAAGCATTTAAATTTCAAGATTTTTAACTTCTACAATTTTCTTAAAATAAACCAAGTTCCATCACGCTTCGACAGTTTCATACACTTTCGTGGAATGAAGAAAATCAAATTGGTGAATAAATTCAGAAAAGAATGTAGCTATCAAAAATTTTAGCTGCGCATCGGAAGCCATGATAAGTAAAATAAAAAAAATGTGACAAGTTGTATTCGAAATTTAATTGCTTCGTGAGATCTAAGTAAAATCTGTGAAGCTGCACTTAAAATTTAAGTGATTCGTGAGCTAATTGTAAATGTTGAACTCTCTTGATTAGAGAATATCCCGCTCGTAGGACGGGTAGTTTTGCTAGTTACTACTTACTATACATATTTTAGCAAATGTGTGTCTGTCTGTCTGTCCGCAGAAAAATCTTTTACATTTCTGAACCGATTTCGACCAAACTTCGTATGGTGGATGGGGGTGATGAGTAATGAACGAAAATATATGTGTGACCAGCTCCCCCAACCACACACACCAATTACTGGGCCCGAAGGCCCCAGCACCGCGATAAAACTGTAGAAAAGAATTCAGCCATGAAAATCTTGAGCTTCACACATTGTGTCAAGATTTGTGAAGCTTAAGATTTTCATGACTATAGTTTTATTGACCAAATAATTGAATCCCCACTAATTGGGAGACCGCAGGCCCCCCAATTACTGTCGGTTCAATTATTTGGTCAATAAAACTATAGAAAAGAACGCAGTCATGAAAATTTTAAGCTTCACATAAAATTCTACTATTAAGGAACTGTTATCATAGCTGTGGCCCCCCCTCTCAATTACTGGACCCGAAGGCTCCAGCACCGCGGGGGCCCGTAGGGGCCCTGTTTAGCTAGTTAAGAATAACAAAGGAGGAAGAGGGGTCTAATAATAATAACTTTAGTCTCGCTCGGCCAGAATGTCATATATTCAGCAATGTTGCGTATTCGCGATTCTAAAATTGGAAATATAACACCCGAACTGTTATCAGGCAGCCACAAACCCTAATCGCCTAATGCATGCACTAAAAAACAGGCTTACACGTACAGTATAGGTGGTTGTACTAGTTTGTTTTAGGAACACACACACACACACACACACACACACACACACACACACACACACACACACACACACACACACACACACAGGCAAGAGCGTAACTAGCTTTCAAAAGTTGGGGGGTACAACTAAATGATGAAAAATCCTGCGATGAATTTCTGTGTTTTTATCCTGTAGGTAATGTGTTTGCGACCAAAATGATGCTCTTAAAATGCTATGATTTAGAGAATGATCTATATTTATGATAGTAATAGGAAAATCAAAGAAGCATTTTCACAACTACCTTATGTATATCAAGTATATACTTAACATTAAAGGAAAACAATATATGCAATAATTAAAGTAAAAAATAACTAGATGTCTCATTAAAGTATCTATCACTGCAGTATTAGTACTGAATCAGTAATACTTTACAGCCTAATAGGACTAATATAATTAAAGATTTACTCATCATAGATTATTTCAAGAACTAAATATTTTCCTTCACGTAAGCTAACTTAGATCAAAAGTTGGGGGGGGGGACGTCCCCCCCCCCCCCCCCCGTTAGTTACGCCCCTGTATACAGGGTGTTATCAAATTATGTTTCATAAATTAGTATACATATTCAGGACGTCAAAATGAACGAAAAAGTTCCTCTGAAAAATAAATCCCCAATCGCTTCGTTTCCGAGATACATTGGTTTTTTGCTGTGGACGATCCCATTGGAATGAAAGTGATTAAAGTTTATTAAAGTCGTAGTTGGCTGGTTGTTTAGATAGTTATTTTTCTTTTGTTTTCATAGTATTTTGTTGTCATTTTAGAAACCAAAATTACGCAATTGACTTTTTCTTGTGGGCTTATTTAAAAAATCTTGTTTGTGCGAGAGAAGTTAATAACAGAGATGAATTGTGGTAACGTGTTCAAGAGTGTTCAGAAACAAAACGCAACCATGTAGGTGTTTTCGAACGTATGCGGCAAAATTTTCAACGACGCGTTGAACTTGAAGCAGGGGAACTGATGCAGGGGAACCATTTTGAGCACTTGCTGTAAATAAACTTTGATAAACTTTAATGACTTTCATTTTAATTGGATCGGATCTCGGAAACGAAGCAATTGCGGATGTATGTTTATAGGAACTTTTTTGTTCACGTTAGTAGTATAGCCGCAAAAGGGGAGAGTGCAAGAATGTTGCAAAGGGGGGTGGGGGTGCAAAAAAAAACAAAAGGAAAAAGAAAAAAAAATTCCCCCAAAGGGGGGATGCTGCAGGTGCAACAAGGGGGGTCATGAAACTTGGAGGCGGCGTTATCCCCCAAGAGAAAGGAGGAGGAGAGGTGTTCACCTGGCAGGAGCCAAGTGCACACTAAGACTTCAGTCGAGTTGGCGTTGTTTTATAGGCTCCTAATCAGCCAGAATCAGCCAGTTGGCTGAGCCAAGGTGAGAGAGACGCCTGAAGGAGAGAGAGAGACGCCTGAAGGAGAGAGAGACGCCTGTAGGAGGGAGAGACGCCTGAAGGAGAGAGGAGAGGTACACATGCAGGAGGTACACACACATACGCACACATGCAGGAGGTACACATGCAATAGTTACACATGCAGGAGAGAGAGAAAGAGCTGAAGGAGGGGAGAGACGCCTGTAGGAGAGAGAGAGAGAGCTGAAGGAGGGAGAGAGACGCCTGTAGGAGAGAGAGAGAGAGCTGAAGGAGGGAGAGAGACGCCTGAAGGAGAGAGGAGAGGTACACATGTAGGAGGTACACATGCAGGAGGTACACACACACATACGCACACATGCAGGAGGTACACATGCAGTAGTTACACATGCAGGAGAGAGAGAGAGAGAGAGAGAGCTGAAGGAGGGAGAGAGACGCCTGTAGGAGAAGCGAGAGAGAGAGAGAGAGAGAGTAGTTGCCTTTAAGGCATATTATTTTCGTTTTCCTAACCTAAGAGGCCACTAAGGGGTTTACCAAAGGGCCAGAAAGAGAAGGACCAGAGGTCCTTGCTCGGCTGGAGCCGAGCTGGGAATGAGTCTTCACCAGCTTCTCGATCTTTTATAAGCCTCTATTCTGGCTGAGTTGCCAGATAGCGCAATGTGTTCCAGATAGCGCCATGTGTCCCATTAATCATCCATTGTGCAACACAATATGACGATAGTTATTCCAATTAAATTCTGTTTAAATACACCTTTATTAATTGCATACCTTTCCAGTTTTTTTTTTGCAATGATCGGATTGCTAGATATATATTATTATGCTATATATATATATATATATATATATATATACACATTCTTTTCTTATGTTAGGTAAATATATATATATATATATATATATTTATTTTATAACATTTAATTTTAGTTTAGAAGCAAATTTAACATTAACTTCATTGAACTTAAAGAAACAAATAACATAGTTTACCTTCGAAAACATAATAATAGAAAACTTCATTTTACGGTAAACTATGTTATTTCGTTTACTATAATTATACAGTTTTTTAAACAGCTTATGATATATATATATATATATAATATATATATATATATATATATATATATATATATAGTGTAGATGAAGCCAATTAAATTCTACTTATTAATAAATAACTTTTTACACACAAACTACATCTTAACTGCAAACACCTTGCACATCAATTTTTATTATCATTATTATTATTTATTATTATTATTTCTACAATGAAACGGGGTCGGGTCGAAGAATGGGTGAGAGATCTTCCCCCCAATATATATATATATATATATATTAGGGTGTCTCTTACTGGGTAGTCAAAAATTGAAATGTTGAATTATTTTATCTGCGCCCCCTAAAATAGTTCCATTTAGCATAGAAACTAAAACTTGAAAGTTTGATACAAATTGGCTCATATTTAGGGGTCGCCCCCGGCTAATAAAAATGGTGACCATGGCATAATAACTCCTGACATATGATTATGCTCATTATACACATAATTCCTTCCTTCTTTTTTAGTTTGATTCGTTTTTATAAGTATAGGTTCTTATTTATCATTGATCCTTTTCTAACCTATCCTTGATGCTGTTATAATCCATCCTTTGGTCCTCAATCCTTCTTTATCCCAATCCTTTTTCTCCTATCCAAAATCCTTCCTGGCTCTTTTTTTTATATACAATCAGCAATGAAGCATTGCTACAAAAAAAAAACCCATTAGTTTATTATATAGAGATAAATTCAAAATGCCAGTGCTATTTACATACTTTAATTACTTTAATTAGCATTATTTCCTTATACAACATTTATTTAATATACAGTGATTATACAGTATGGTGTATTTTAAGGTGCGACCTCATTGATGGTTATTTTTTGAGAAGAACAGTTTTTGATGGAACTGGGTGACTCTGGCGGTGTTTTGCAACAATTTGGAGAAGGAACTGGAGCTGCTCTTCCCCCACTGTCAATTTCTTATTCAGCTCTTGAACTAAAGCTACTACACGTTCTGCCCGGTCATTTACAACAGATAGAGCTGCAACAATAGCTCTGGCCCTTAAATATTCACAGTTGGATGTCCAAGTGCTGGGTGCCTTGTTCAGAAATCCTTCTGACAAATTCAGCTTAGTAAAGAATTCTCTAGTATTTCTTGTAACAAGTTGGTGTAGTCCTTCACCAGAGCAGAAGGTCGATTCAGGATTCCGAGGACGCTTGGGTGGTCTATCAGTGGACTCATCTTCTAATGCCTTTACCATGCGTTTCTTTACATCTGTAGTAATTCGCTCATCAAAGAAAGCAAGACCAACTGCTTCTTCAGACAGGTACCATAAGTGGTTAGAGAGCTTTTTTTTAGTTGCATCAGAAATCTTTTTGTTAGAATAATTAATCAATGACCTCATAAGGAGCCAGTCATTAAATGGGGTTTCAATAGGGAGTGAGGATGTTGTCCAAGCCTTCATATAGATGAGAACAGAAAAAAGGGAAAGATCTCGAATTCCTCGTTCTTCAGTCTTAGTCATCTTGAACTGGTTTCGAAAAAGCCACATCTTGATAGAATAGAGCGCTTTGGACATCCAGCGAGCTCGATGCATGGCACCTGGTGCACGAAACTTGATGCCTTTTTGGGGACACCTCCAAGAAAGATGATGGACAGATCCAAAAGTTCTTGATAGTCATCCCGTAGCATAGGTGCCTGGGATCTAGCAAACTGAATTAGTTCAGTTTTAGACTGGATAATTGCTTCTTTAGTAATCGTGTCTGTCTCACCTGTTTGGAAATGGCTTTGATCAACAGAAGTCCAATTGTCACGAAAACGCTTAAAGATCAATATCTCTGGACCAGTTGATGTAGATCCCAATGTTGCTTCAAATGCAGCTCCCAACAATAAATCTAAAACATGGTGTCTACAAGGCAAGTACAAAACATCATGTCCCAATTTTGCTTCGATGAGAGCACAGGCTCCACTATATTGACCCGTGTTTGAAGCTTTTGTATCGAAACAAATATTCATTTAATTGAATTCATCATAAATATGATGATTAATTAATTAAAAACATATGTTTAGTATACTTGACAACTGCTAGTAATTTCAAATATTAATTGCAGAAATAATAGCTATATTTTATGAACTTTAATAAGCGGGGGCGACCTCTAAAAATTGTTCAATCCAAAACCAATTTTATATATGATATTTTTTCAACCAATGGAACTGGTTGAGGGGGCGCAACCTAAACAAAATCAACACTTCGAAAATAAGAGACACCCTAATATATATATATATAAAATAAACGAGTAACAACTCATGCACACACACACACACACACACACACACACACACGATGAAAGGCAGAAGCTAAATCAGTTCGAATCGTGTCCCTAGAGACCTTTTTCGTTCGAATCGTGTCCCTAGAGACCTTTTTCGGGTCGAGGGATTATCCTTCTACAAGCTATTCGAGCAGAAATCACCACTGACTTCAGATATTAATATTGTCATTGTTATTACTTCTACAATGAAAATATTTACGCGTAATTTGTATGGTGTCATATATAAATATAATATATAATATATATATATATATATATAGTGTAGATGAATCCAATTAAATTCTACTTATGGCAGAGTTTGTTTCTAGTGAGAAAGGATAGCCTATGTTCTTAGTGAATGGGTTTTATATGTAAGAGATCAGCAAAGCCCAGCTGTTCATCATTCCACATAATAAAATAAAGTGGTTGGCAGATAAATGGTACCTACGTGTCCTAGTGGTTAAGACGCTGGGGCTGTTGATGGTTCCACGTTAAACTGTAGGTCTAAGGTGGTCATTACATAATAAAAGAAAGTGGTTGGCAGATAAATGGGTATCCTACGTGTCCTAGTGGTTAAGACGCTGGGCTGTTGATGGTTCCACGTTAAACTGTAGGTCTAAGGTGGTCATTCCACATAATAAAAGAAAGTGGTTGGCAGATAAATGGGTACCCTGTGTCCTAGTGGTTAAGACGCTGGGCTGTTGATGGTATTCAAATAACGGGGTATGCTTGTATGAGTTTACAATTACATCATTATTGCTCTGCATTACGCAGTATATGCGGCTTAATAATATTTCACCGCTTAAAGTATAAGGTAACCTGTACTCGATATGAAGGGCATTCATATCGTTCAGTACTATTTTTGTTCCCACTTTACAAAAATGAAACACCAAATAATTGTCCCCCGAGCCCCATCTATATATGTAATAAACGAATAAACAACTCGCGCACACACACACACACACACCTGTGTATATATATATATATCATGAAAATCAGGAAAATAACAAACGTGTATTAATTTAAATGAAACTAACATACGAGCCTCATTCCCCAACCCGGCTATATATATATATATATATATATATATATAATAATAATAATAAACGAATAAACAACTCACACACACACACACACACACACACACACACACATACACACTTCCCGGAATTTATTAACGGATTGAATAAAAGTAAAGGCAACTTTCAATATATTTTAGTAATATAACAGAATTAACAAAGTTACCCAATAAATATTTCGTTAGACAGAAAATGAATTTTTATAAGGGAAGCCCAACTAGCTATGAATATATCACCAAATCAAAAATAATAACAAACGCTTTATTTACGTTTGTTAAAAAAAAAAAAAAAAAAATCGTTTTATTTTTCCTTATTGATAACTTATTTAAACTAACACATTTATTATCATTCCACTTGACAACCAGAACTTCTCCCCGTGTGACAAATGAATAATTATAGTAACCTCTGTCTTGTTTTTTCTGGTCTACATTCTTCAAGGGACAATCTTGCAACCTATTTTCTCTGACAGTACCTGTGGCTCTTATTCCATGCATTTGTAAATGCACAAGTAAGTCTCTGGAGGTGAACAAATTATCGAAATATACACATGATGAATATTGCATTACTAGTCCTTCAGTCATGCTGAGAACTACCTTTGTTCCTAGATTCAATTCGTCATTTGGCTGCCCTGAAGATTTTCCACAATACAAATCAAATTTGTAACAGTATCCTGAAGCTCCACATAGAGCCCAAAGTTTATATCCAAATCTTATTGGCTTTCCTCTAATAAATTATTTCAAGGAATGATGACCATAATAGCCAACCATCATTTCATCTACTGATACATTTTTTTTTTTTTTTCCATGACTCCAAATTGCTGAAACGAATTGTTAATTTTATTGAATAAAACTCTTACTTTGAAGCCCCGATCTCCTTTGCATTTTTCAGCTTCAGAACTATCTGTGAAGTGTAAAAGGCTCTTTATTTCAAGAAATCGATTCGGGACAATGCTCTTTTTACAATATCAATGCCCAAGTCTTCTTCATTTGACCAATAATGTCCTTCAGAGGGCAATCGATGGTATCCTGTGAATAACAGTATTCCAAAAAATTGCTTTCATTTCATCCATGGACACAGTAATACAGCACTGAATAGAAGCTATTTATAAAAGAAAATGGGCTTTTGGTACAACTTGCATAATTATGATAGAGTCCTAGTCCAAACGTATTTGTCACACAGTTTACAAATTAGTTGACAAATTTATGAAAAAAGTGTGTGGAAACCATTCATGTGCAAAAGTCTTAGTTTGATAAAATGGTAAATGTGGTACACAGTAGCTCTTTAGTTAATTTCAAGAAAAATTTAGACACTTTCATGAGTGAAAGAGATAGTTTGTAGATTGTATATCGTGTATATCCTTAGTTTCAGTTTTGTAGGCTCTTTTGGTGGATGTAAATAGTTGTATATTAATTAGCTAGTTTGAGGGTCTTCCGGAACGCTTCTTGTGGACATTCTGAACAGTTCCATCGGCTTCAAACTTATCTCTAATTCGAGTGATGGTAAGTCGCGTTGGTGGATCTGTTTGTCTCGTCATGATATACATTAATATAGTGATAAAAATACTTAAGATTGTCCATGATCACGAGATTCACATTTTCAGTCGTAGGGTATGAGTAATCGACATGGTGTAGCATGACGTAATGCCGCTTGTCACACCACCCATCCGCAAGACTCATTATCCATACCTGCTGCTTCTCTTCTGCACGCGTTGTTTCTTTTACTTTAGAACTTTATAAAGTTTAGATCTGCAGCATACTTCAGCACATCGTCAGTGCAACGAAAGCCTTCAATGGTCTCACCAGAACATCCGTAGAGTATTTGTACATCTTGGAACTTCACACAATCCAATGTGGTTTTAAAAGAGGCATAGGAGGGGGGGAATAGGAAGTTTTTCGGTATCCACCACATCCTGGCACTTTGCTGAATACCATTTCATAAACGTTGTACAAACATATTAAAGGTAGCCATTTGAATACACGTCTGATTTTTCTTCTGAATACACGTCTGATCTCTCGGTCTTACTGCAGTCGACTGATCACGCAGGGAATCACAGATAGCAACATGACTCACGGTCTTACAGTGGGCGGAGCTTAGAATTTTCGCCTGTGCACACACAAAGGAGAAAGTGAAACGCTAATTGAAACATGAGTTATTTAATAAACGTGATATTCAGTTAACACAAGAAATAACAGAAAAACAAGAAAAAACAAATGCTTAGATTTGGTGATCACAAACAACAGAAACCTAATACTTTAAAGAAAGCATTCTATTAAATACTTTTAGCCTATGTTCACGAATTAATACCGGTTTTAAAATAGATTCGACAAGAAGACCGGCTGGACTGATTTTATAGAAATTCAAGGATTCCAAGTTGATCACGAGAGAAGTTATGTAGTCATCTTCCATGCTGCAAAATCTCGTCGTTAGCCTGCCTGCTCAGAGCACCGACAAGAGGTAAAATCGAATCCACATCAACACAAAATTTTAGTCGCTAAAATAACAGCCTGAGTATTGTTCATGTTCTAAATTATCTTTGATTCGTTTTGATAAAATTGAGTAAACTGCAGCCTTTGTTTCCTGATCAGAAACTCTCCGTCTTTTTCTGGTATGGTGCAAGGCTTCGTTGCAACCATATTCACTGCACGAGTCTACTTCACAGTCGTTGCCTTCTAATCTAGATTTACACTCTTCACTAATGCATTCGATGGGTGAATAATCATCTTGGTTGATATTATTGACACCACATTCGAGAGGGCTCACTGGGGTAACGGACACTTCAGGTAATGGCGCGGACGCTTGAGGTGGGTCGGGGACAATCTCCTCAGGTTGCCCTTGTGGCGGGGCAAATATTGTGTGGGGGTAATTATGTGTTGCTTCTAAGTAAACAAAACGGGCCTTATGTAACACAGTGGCAATTAATAATGATTTATGCAAAGATGCACCAGCTCTTCTGGAACGTCTGGATGCAATTTTACCGAGCGATATATTTATCAACTTGTATGCTTCAAACCCGTTTGGAACGTCAGATATCATGTTCACCACCTAGGAATTGGTCAAGGCACAGAGAGCTAACTAACACGACTCTATCCTCTATTACCAATCTTGTAATGAGTTAAAGTGAAAGTTTCGCCTGCCTTTATACAATGTCGTTCTGACGTCGTTATCAAGCTCCACACAGGGAACTTCCAGGAAGTAACATGAATCACCTTGCTGTTCTTTCACCTGTACAAACGCACACACACACACACACACACACACACACACACACACACACACACACACACAAAGGAGAAAGTGATACGTTGGTTGAAACATGATTTATTTAATAAAAGAAATATTCAAGCTATATATATAATATTTACAAACACGTGTAATAAATAAGTTAACAACAGACACATCAATGATTATATTCAAGACATATTTACAAACGTGTGATAATAAGTTAACAATTGAATTTCTGTAACCCGAGAGACGACGGACGGAGTCATTACAAGCTCGGCTCCGCCGAGCTTGTAATGACTCCGTCCGTCGTCTCTCGGGTTAACATAATTTCATTGGGGAATGAGGCTCGTATGTTAGTTTTTTAAATTAATACACGTTTGTTATTTTCCTGATTTTCATGATATATATATATATATACACGGTGTGTGTGTGTGTGTGGTGTGTGTGTGTGCGCGCGAGTTGTTTATTCGTTTATTACATATATAGATGGGGCTCGGGGGACAATTTTGGTGTTTCATTTTTGTAAAGTGGGAACAAAAATAGTACTGAACGATATGAATGCCCTTCATATCGAGTACAGGTTACCTTATACTTTAAGCGGTGAAATATTATTAAGCCGCATATACTGCGTAATGCAGAGCAATAATGATGTAATTGTAAACTCATACAAGCATACCCCGTTATTTGAATACCATCAACAGCCCAGCGTCTTAACCACTAGGACACATAGGGTACCCATTTATCTGCCAACCACTTTCTTTTATTATGTGTAATGACCACCTTAGACCAACAGTTTAACGTGGAACCATCAACAGCCCCAGCGTCTTAACCACTAGGACACGTAGGATACCCGTTTATCTGCCAACCACTTTATTTTTATGTGGAATGATGAACAGCTGGGCTTTGCTGATCTCTTACATATAAAACCCATTCACTAAGAACATAGGCTATCCTTTCTCACTAGAAACAAACTCTGCCATAAGTAGAATTTAATTGGATTCATCTACACTATATATATATATATATATATATATATATATATATATATATTATATTTCTATATGACACCATACAAATTACGCGTAAATATTTTCATTGTAGAAAGTAATAACAATGACAATATTAATATCTGAAGTCAGTGGTGATTTCTGCTCGAATAGCTTGTAGAAGGATAATCCCTCGACCCGAAAAAGGTCTCTAGGGACACGATTCGAACTGATTTAGCTTCTGCCTTTCATCGTGTGTGTGTGTGTGTGTGTGTGTGTGTGCATGAGTTGTTACTCGTTTATTTTATATATATATATATATATTGGGGGGAAGATCTCTCACCCATTCTTCGACCCGACCCCGTTTCATTGTAGAAATAATAATAATAATAATGATAATAATAATTGATGTGCAAGGTGTTTGCAGTTAAGATGTAGTTTGTGTGTAAAAAGTTTTATTAATAAGTAGAATTTAATTGGCTTCATCTACACTATATATATATATATATATATATATATATATATTATTATATATATATGTATCATAAGCTGTTTAAAAAACTGTATAATTATAGTAAACGAAATAACATAGTTTACCGTAAAATGAAGTTTTCTATTATTAGGTTTTCGAAGGTAAACTATGTTGTTTGTTTCTTTAAGTTCAATGAAGTTAATGTTAAATTTGCTTCTAAACTAAAATTAAGTGTTATAAATAATAATATATATATTATATATATATTTACCTAACATAAGAAAAGAATGTGTATATCTATATATATATATATATATATATATATATATATATAGCATAATATATATCTAGCAATCCGATCATTGCAAAAAAAAAAACTGGAAAGGTATGCAATTAATAAGGTGTATTTAACAGAATTTAATTGGAATAACTATCGTCATATTGTGTTGCACAATGGTGATTAATGGGACACATTGCGCTATCTGGCAACTCAGCCAGAATAGAGGCTTATAAAATCGAGAAGCTGGTGAAGACTCATTCCCAGCTCGGCTCCAGCCGAGCAAGGACCTCTGGTCCTTCTCTTTCTGGCCCTTTGGTAAACCCCTTAGTGGCCTCTTAGGTTAGGAAAACGAATAATATGCCTTAAAGGCAACTACTCTCTCTCTCTCTCTCTCTCTCCTACAGGCGTCTCTCTCCTCCTTCAGCCTCTCTCTCTCCTACAGGCGTCTCTCTCCCTCCTTCAGCTCTCTCTCTCTCCTACAGGCGTCTCTCTCTCCCTCCTTCAGCTCTCTCTCTCTCTCTCTCTCTCCTACAGGGCGTCTCTCTCTCTCTCTCTCCTACAGGCGTCTCTCTCCCTCCTTCAGCTCTCTCTCTCTCTCCTGCATGTGTAACTACTGCATGTGTACCTCCTGCATGTGTGCGTATGTGTGTGTGTACTCCTGCATGTGTACCTCTCCTCTCCTTCAGGCGTCTCTCTCCCTCCTTCAGCTCTCTCTCTCTCTCTCTCTCTCTCCTACAGGCGTCTCTCTCCCTCCTTCAGCTCTCTCTCTCTCTCTCCTACAGGCGTCTCTCTCCCTCCTTCAGCTCTCTCTCTCTCTCTCCTCTACAGGCGTCTCTCTCCTCCTTCAGCTCTCTCTCTCTCTCTCTCCTACAGGCGTCTCTCTCCCTCCTTCAGCTCTCTCTCTCTCTCTCTCCTACAGGCGTCTCTCTCCCTCCTTCAGCTCTTTCTCTCTCTCCTGCATGTGTACCTCTCCTCTCTTTCAGGCGTCTCTCCCTCCTACAGGCGTCCTCTCTCCTTCAGGTCTCTCTCTCCTTCAGCTGTCTCTCTCTCCTTCAGGCGTCTCTCTCACCTTGGCTCAGCCAACTGGCTGATTCTGGCTGATTAGGAGCCTATAAAACAACGCCAACTCGGCTGAAGTCTTAGTGGCACTTGGCTCCTGCAGGTGAACACCTCTCCTCCCCTTTCTCTTGGGGGATAACGCCGACTCCAAGTTTCATGACCCCCCTTGTTGCACCTGCAGCATCCCCCCTTTGGGGGAATTTTTTTCTTTCTTTTTTCTTTCCTTTTTTTCCTTTTTTTTTGCACCCCCACCCCCTTTTGCAACATTACATAATAACCTGCAACATTCTTGCACTCTCCCCTTTTGCGGCTATACTACTCACGTTGACGTCCTAAATATGTATTAGGGATGGAAAATAACCGAAAAATGTAAAACCGGTTTTCACCGTCGCTATATTCTTAAAGCCGGTTTTTACAGGTTTTCACCGATGGGATTCTGTATGCTTTTAGGGATGTAAATGATCAAAATATTAAACAGAAATAAGGTTTTAATCGATTCAGTCAAGTATGTGTAACATTTGAATTAAAAAGTTTATTATCGAACTTGATTTTTTAAATAAAACTTGAGAAAACAAAGAGCATTAAGTGTCTGATCTGACATTCTTGATCGAATCTTTGTGACGAATAAACCAGCAGCTGAAAACACTCTCTCGTACTCTACGCTGGTGGCTTTTATTGTAAGCAGTGCCTCGTACATTCGATCCAAATTTTCGCTTCTATTCAAAGTAGCTTCAAAATATTTGAATTCATTGTTTACGTCAAAGGTCTCGGAAGAATCTGTCTTCGGTTTCATTTTCAGTTTGTTCATCTCACACATGTACTCGTTCATAAGTTGATCGTCATCATTTACTTCACCACCTGAGCTGCATCGTGAATCTTCGAGTTTCGAAGCAATTGATTGGACTTGGTCGTCTGTTTCTGAAATCTGGCAAGCTTCTGGAAAAAGCCTCGTAAATGTATGATCCGCATACTTCTTAAGTGCTTGTCTTGAAGGAAAGAGGAACGATGCTGATGATTCATTTTTCAAGACCTCTGGATTGTGGAGAAAACTCAGCAAGGCGACAGCTTCTTTTTGTCTCTCGATGAGTCGCGATCAATGAGACACTGACGTAGCTCAAAAGCTAAAGGATTGTTTCGCTTTCAAATTTATCCAAAAGAACTTCATGAAGATTCAGCTTTGAGCAAATTTGCATCTTCGGAAGAGTCCCTTCAAAACAATCAGTGGACGAAGCGTGTCAAAGAGGCTCTTTAGAGCATTCCATTCTTCATCTGAAATCGTCTCTGTTGAGCATATCCTCTGAGGGCCTTGGATGCAATTTTGAGTTTCAAAAATCTTTCTATCATGGCCAAAAAGACTGTTCACCTCGTTCTACAGTCAAGGATAAGCTTCATTTCCTTTCCATTAAATTCATCTTTGACAAAATCCTGCAATCTCTCATTTTTCAAAGACTTTCGAAATATGCGGCAGATTTTTCTCACCTTATTTATTACTTCTAAGTAATCTTCTCGAAGTTTGGAAGACAATTACGTCATCTATGTCGGACTCAAAAATTGTATCAGTGCATAAAATTTCACACTCATCTTCGCTTAACTCATGTGCAGAGTGTTCATCTTCTTCGATGGCTTCATCTTCAGAGGTAGGGTCACTTTCCCCTTCAACTGAATTTTCAGCAGTTTTTTAATACAAGGTATCCGAAACCGCGAGATATATAGCATGTGCAATGCATTGCTGGTGATCAGGTACTATTTCTCTTCCAAATTTGACCATTACTGAGGCACCGTCGGTGGTGCAACCCACGATATGCTTATCTAGGTCCAAGCCAAAGTCTTCTAATCTTTTCCTAACGATTGCAGTAGTTTTGGTGCTATCCAGAGAACCATTTATTTTCATGAGACCAAGAGACCAATGTTGATTTTCATCATGAACATTAATATTAATATATCTTTGGTTTTGCAAAGATGTATACTCATCCATAGTTAATGAATAGCGGATTCCTTGTCTCACCTGATTCTTGAAGTAGTTGACCAATTCATGTTTCTTTTTCTCATAAAAACTAAGCACCATTTTTCTGACACCATTATGGGAAGTTGGATAAGGCTTGTCGTATTTTATCTTTCTTAGGCTTTCTTGAATGAATTCACTTTTTAGCCCGGTTGCACGGGGTGGGAACCCTGCATTGTTTGTTATAAAGCAAATCTTGACATATTTTGAAAGCTTATACCACCCTATTCAAGAATCCATCGGGTATACACCTGACCCCCGCTTGGCTTTTTCAATATGGCCGGCGAAACTGAAAATCCCATATCCTGGTCAATACTTGATGGATTTTGATGATCTTGGTGTCATTTCTAGGGTTTTTTATGGTTTTGGGCGAGACAGTAGTTTATAGGCACATGATAACAGTAGGATATCATTTTGCAACTCCATGGGTCAAGTCAAGGTCATTTGAGGTTAAAGTTTGGCCTTGAAATATGATAATGCACAGTTGACATCACTGTATTTGCTTTATTTCAGTGAAAATTTCTACAATCTAGCTAACTGCTGAGCACTTACATCTTTTCTGCAGATAAAACCAGATCATAATGCTTAAATGACATAACCCACATTATATGGATATGGATATTCGGATATAAACCACAATTTATGCTGAAGTGCAGGGCACATGCATTCTATGGAAGGTTGCAAAGCTACAAGATATGACCTCGTAAGCAAAACAAAGCTCACACCTAGCTGGGGGATTGGCATTGACAACTTTGATGCAGTTATTCACATTAGGTAACCATTTATTGGGGAAAATATCAAAAGACATGGTTGTGTCAGGATCAGGATCATCAGTCTGCTCTTCGTTTGCGTTTTGGGTCAATGGATTGTTGCAATCCAAGCCGCTGCCACATGCACAGAACATTGTGCAAGGGATTCCGCGTCCCTGCAGCCGCAGCGACTCCCCCTGCATGCAGATTGTGATTCACACCCACATCTGATTAGCTTCAGAACTTCATCTGGTGCTAAGCACACTCCTTCACCAACTGTTTTTGGGATGAGAACTCTGTTTGTTTCGTCTCTCTCCCACCCATAATGCACAGGATCAAGTGGTGGTGGGTCACACTTTAGTGCATCGAGCCAGTTCGCCACAGTGTAGTGGGCTCTGAGCACATTTTGATGGAAAGCTTCAGTTGTTGGTGGTAGAGAACATAGTTTGGGTGCAGCAGTTTCCGACTTCCCTGTCTTCTGAGCCCATACTCGCTGACGACACTCGGTAAGAGATGAGGATTTCTTATCCCCATAGCATGCAACAATGAACGCTGTTGCCTCTTTCTCGATAGGGCCAAAGCATGCATCAAGGGACCCCAGCTTGTCTAGCTTCCGACCCTTCTTGGCAGTGGCTTTGCCGATGCCATGTATTGCTGCAACTGTGTGTCAACCACTCAAAGCGTGTGGTTTGAGGACTTGTGGGATGATGTACAACTTGTCCCTTCTCATCATTTTTCAGTTTACACTTTTCTATCAACACATCTTTGTAATTTGTTTTTTTTTATCACCAAGCTTATCGGTCATAAACCTAGATGCTGGAATGCGGTATTGCACCGGAACTTTGATGTCATATTTCTCGGGTAATAATACACTCACTGACTTTCAAACAAAAGATAGTGTTTTTTAGGGTTATATACTGGGCCTTCACTGAGAACAGCACTACGTAGTCTTTTTGGCTCCACTGTAAGAGTATCACATTCTCTCTTTTCATGAATGCTGATAAATTCCGCTTGGACACATAAGTGGAAACACAGTTCTTGTGACAACAAAGGATTTTTGCTCCATCTTCCAAGAGAGGCTCTAGTCTCGCTCGAACATCTGGCTGCCCTCTGATGTCGCTGCTCTCTATGATTTTATGAATCCTCCCACAATTTGAAAGACCTTTCTGACCTCCAGAACAGCTACGCAGGAAATCCTTGAAGAAACATTCGTCTGCAGCTCTTGTAGAACCTGAAAAATAAGAATTTTGTTTACCCATTCTTCAGAGTACAAATCGCATTGAAATAATTTATCCTCAGCAAATGAAAACTAAACAATGCTCACCTGGTATATTCTCCATATTCAGCAGTCAAAAAATAATTTTGGAATTAGCACAACCAAGACGTCATCAAACCACCAATTGGGCAGCACCATCAGCAATAATCTCAACAACCTGAAAAAAATAAGAGGAACAATTAGACATATTGGAATTCACCTTACCATGGGGAAAATAATCCCTGATTTCATTTTAAACCCTATAGAACTACTCAGTCGCCCAAAACCATAAAAACGACAGTAAGATCACCAAAATATCTCCACGACTGCCCGGGATATGGGATATTCCTTATTTCGGGGGGCGTTTGACCTCCAATGGCCTTGAGTATTGACGAATGTGGATCAAAACGACTCCCAAAGTATCTGCAACCCCTCCAGATCGACTCATCATCCAAAAACCCTAGAAATGACACCAAGATCATCAAAATCCATCAAGTATTGACCAGGATATGGGATTTTTCAGTTTCGCCAGCCATCTTGGAAAATGGCGGCCATATTGAAAAAGCCAAGCGGGGGTCAGGTGTACACCCGATGAATTCTTGAATGGGGTGGTTAAGCTTTCAAAATATGTAAAAATTTGCCTTATAACAAACAATGCAGGGTTCCAGTAAAATCAGGGTCTGTGCTACCGGACTATTTAGCAATTGATTGTAAACTCAGTCCATCTACACACGCAAGTTTCGAAATTTCCTCTTCTATGGACTTTTTTTTTGCACAAACTCTACCACTGTTCTTTGTTTCTTCAATGGCTGATTAATCTGGTCGATGTTTATGCCATGAATATTTTTCATGTGGGATGATAAACTTGAAGTAGAACCTCCACAGCACTTTAAAACTTTGTGACATGTCATACACTCTGCTTCTTCTTTATTCTTACGAGTGAAATGATACCAAATATTTGATTTCTTTGACATGATGGAGTATTAAATCTTAGAATCTTAACTGATCAATGTGCAATCATCCACATAACATTCAAGACTGAAGCATCAATTATTTACACTCATGAACAAACAAAAAACGATACGAAACGATGCAAAACGTAATTACTATGTTTTCAAACGTTTGAAAACGTTTGTTTAATGGAAAATGGACCAAAGTGATCGGACACTTGAGCAAAAATGTGAAAACTGGTTCTTATCGTCGGTTTCGGTGATGATTAAAAAATTTTCATCACCGGTTAAAAACCGGGTTCCATCTCTAATATGTATACTAATTTATGAAATATTTTGATAACACCCTATATATATATATATATATATATATAAAATTATTTCACGAAAATGATATATATATATATATATATATATATATATATATATATAATATATATATATTTGCCACAATATTAGTTTTTGGTGTGTAATAAACAAGCATGATATGGTTGGTTTTTGTTATTCCCTTGTCAAAGAAAACGGTTGATTGACAGCAGTAACTATGAGAAAATTTTCGCGAACCCCGAGTTAATGAAGTGCCACTGCAATAGAAAAGTAATAGACTATTTTCTATTATTTGGCTTTCTATTACTATTACAGCCAAAAAAATTATGATCTATTACTATTACTTGAAAAAGTATGTAATAGTTTATTATTATTACCCCATGTCTGATATATAGTATATATATATATATATACACACACACTGGCTGCCTGATATATATTAGGCTATAAGCTATAAATTGGGAAGATGTTGCATCCAGCATGGAAGTAATAGATTGGAAAACCATTTTCGAGGCCAAGACAACGGAAGAGATGCTAATGACTTTTGAGGAGAAGACGCTGGAAATTGTGGAAAGACATGTCCCAAAAATACAAAATAGAAGAAAGAGAAGCAGGTTCGAGAGACAAAAGAGATCATTGTTTCGAAAGAGAAAAAGAGTGACTGCAAAATTTAGTAACTGTAAAGATAACAACATCAGAAGAATATTAAATGATAAACTGCAGAGTATCGATGACGTCATACAGGAACTAATTGAGAAGCATACAGAAAAAGACGACGACGACGCTGTAGAAGCGATAAAGGTTAACTCAAAGTACTTCTATAATTTTGCAAAACGAAAGTCGAAAAACCATGCGACTATCGGACTTTTGAAAAACGAGAACAGTGCTTTATCTGATGATCTAACAGAAGTATCTGAAATATTAAGAGCTCAGTACGAATCATCTTTCAGTATCCCAAAAACTGACAAACTGATATGCGATAGAAACGCGTTCTTTGAAGAACAACTACAAGGGGAAAGTATAACGGACTTCGACTTTACGACAGATGATATTACACAAGCTATAGGGAAACAAAAAACACACACAGCGGCAGGACCGGATAAATGGAATGCCACACTGATCAAAAACTGCAAGAATGCAATCGCTGAGCCCCTATATTGGATATGGAGACGCTCACTAGACAGGGAGAAATACCGGGCATCCTGAAGAGCCGAGCATAGTCCCAATATATAAAGGAGAAGATCGATCCGAGGCCAAAAACTATAGGCCAGTGTCGCTTACATCTCATCTCACTAAAATATTTGAAAGAATAGTTAGACAGAAAATCTATGACTTTTTGGAAACTCAGAAAAAATTCAATGATAACCAACATGGGTTTCGGTCAGGCAGATCATGCCTATCACAACTAATGGAACACTACAACAACATTATTGATGCACTGGAAAGTAATGAAAACTATAATGTAATATACACAGACTTTGCCAAAGCGTTCGACAAGTGTGACCATGGAATCCTAATACATAAACTGAAATATATGGGAATAACAGGAAAAGTAGGGAAATGGATATATAATTTCCTTAGTGAGCGGCGGCAAGTCGTTACAGTACAAGGAGTATCTTCATCAGAATCAGAGGTCCTCAGCTCAGTACCACAAGGAACAGTATTAGCTCCACTACTCTTCATAATCATGCTAACTGACAAAGATGAGGACGTTATCATAGACAGCACAGTAACATCCTTTGCTGATGACACAAAGATCAGTAGAAAAATAAGAAGCCCAGAAGATATAGGATCTCTACAAACCGACATGAACAGAATCTACAAGTGACGGAAGACAACAATATGAAGTTTAACAATGAGAAATTTCAGCTGTTACGGTACGGAAAAGAGAAGACCTAAAATCCATGGAATATTATACCCCAAATAGACAGGAAATTCAGAGAAATTTTAGAGCAAAAGGTTTAGGGGTTGTCATGACTGATGATGCGAAAATTGAAACACAAAATAAGATAGCAGTAAACAGAGCAAAGAGAATAACGGGGCAGATATTGAGAACCTTCAAACGAAGGGATAGGAATGTAATGATTCCTTTACTGAAAACACTGACCATACCCAAATTGGAATACTGCTCGATCCTAACATCCCCATATAAAAAAAAAGAAGACATTAGACAGCTAGAAGGGATTCAGAGAAGCTTCACAGCCAAGATCAATGGGTGCAAAGAACTAAATTACTGGGAAAGGTTACGCGAATTAAACCTTTTTTTCACTGGAAGGGAGAAGAGAGAGATACACCATTATTTACAATTGAAAAATAATGGAGAAACGTCCCTAATCTTACTCTGAACCCTGTAACTCCCCAAACAACGGTGGAAAGTAGAAAAGGAAGACTGTGTCGTGTTCCCAAATTAAAGGCGAGAGAGGGAACATCCTTAACCGTGAAAGAAAATAGTTTTGTTGTGAGAGGACCAAAACTGTTTAATCAGCTGCCCAAAGACCTAAGGAACACGAATGGTGTTGCAGTAGACATCTTCAAAAGAAGATTAGACGCCTGACAGAACAATTCCCGATGAGCCGGGCGTACCTGGCTATGTGAGGTGAGTAGTATAGCCGAAAAAGGGGAGAGTGCAAGAATGTTGCAAGTGATGACGTAATGTTGCAAAGGGGGGGTGGGGGGTTGCAAAAAAATTAAGAAAAAAAAATCCCCCAAAGGGGGGATGCTGCAGGTGCAACAAGGAAAACTTGGAGGCGGCGTTATCCCCCAAGAGAAAGGAGAGAAAGGAGGAGGAGAGGTGTTCACCTGGCAGGAGCCAAGTGCATATTAAGACTTCAGCCGAGTAGGCGTTGTTTTATAGACTCCTAATCAGCCAGTTGGCTGTAAATAGCTTGAGTTGCCAGATACCTCTTTTTAGCGATACCATTGTATACATTATTATAGACTCCTAATCAGCCAGTTGGCTGTAAATGGCTTGAGTTGCCAGATACCTCTTTTTAGCAGTATTATTGTATACATTATTATAGACGCCTAATCAGCCAGTTGGCTGTAAATGGCTTGAGTTGCCAGATACCACTTTTACCCATTATTATGGTGAGTTGTCTCCAATTAAAAGATTTCGTTCCATCAGATACCATTGTATACATTATTATATTTCTTAAAAGAATACCGGTAGTAGGTTTAGAAGGCGTAACATGATATAATTAAGTAAAACAACATTGCATCATTCTGTTTATTATAAATATATAGAAAATAAATATACATTTCAATTGAGGAATATGCATATAACAGTACAGGAAATATATACACACAATTATGGATATATATAAAATAAAATATACATTTCAAATAAATATACATTTCAATAGAAATATGTACATAACAGTACAGGAGAAATATCACGCAAAATATATATAAATACAATTCAATAGAAATATGCATATAATCAGTACAGGAGAAATATCAAGCAAAATATATATATAAATACATTTCACTTTTTTTTCAAAATACTAAACTCGGCCTTAATCGAGTTTACAATTACATCATTATTGCTCTGCATTACGCAGTATATGCGGCTTAATAATATTTCACCGCTTAAAGTATAGGGAAACCTGTACTCGATATGAAGGGCTTTCATATCGCTCAGTACTATTTTTGTTCCCACTTTACAACCGGTTGGTAAGTCATCTTTAAATACGTCTAGAATACAATCAAAAGCACGCACAAAGAGTTCATCGCTAGCTACATTATTAAACACAAGTTTATAAACACGCTTTTCCAATCGAGGGTTTATTTCTACCGACTCGAGCTTTTCAATCGTGAACTCACTCAAAATAGCGGCAATTGAAATAATCTTCTAAATCGTTACAACTGCGCGTTATATAAAGAAATAGTTCTTCAGGGTGAACGGTGTAGGTGAGCTCAGCCTTGTACCGATCAATTGCTTTGTACCAAAGTTCATGGTATTTCAAAGAGTCTAAACTTTTTAAATCAACGTCCAGCTCTAGACCATTCTCACCAGCCCTACACTCGGTAAACCCATCGAGCAGAGCGGTGTAGGCGTATTCAAGTACTGTATCAAAATAAAGCATGTCCGTAACACGCGCGTCTAATATAGGTTTCAGTTTACGGAATCCGACGATTTCAAACATTCTGTCGAGGATGATGAAACGGTTTCGCGTAGGAACAAGAGCGTTATTATCAGAAGCATTCTTCCACATCAGCCGTATATCAATGCACGGCCGATCGTTATTTATACACAACGTACATACAACGGCGTATGAGGGTGCGTCACTAATCTGCTCTCTTCTTGTACCTACGTTAGCAGGTATTTTATAACGATCTTCACTCCACTTCTCAACTATCACGAAGATTCTATTCATCTCCTCGATACTTAAATAAACCCGTTTGTTTGTCGGTCTACATCCCGTTTCCAGTACATAGCTAATGGTACCGGAATTACGCCTTAACACGCGCAACGATTTCGTCACGGACATCGTACGAGGCGTTGAGAATGCTGCTCAAAGGAAGTTCCATCGTATTCGAGGAGCGCACGTCCACTCGGCTCAAGCTCTGAGATAACTATGAGCCGTGTGAGGCACGCAGGTAGGCAGGAATGGTTCGACGGGCGGCTGACTCGATGATACGTGAATGGGCTTGTTCGTATGACCGCGAGTCGAATTGTTGTACATATTTCGGTACAAGAATATCACTACCAGCCTACGCACCAGACAGTTTGGATAAGAACTAGGAACATTTATGTTTTACTAAACATCTCCACACTCCGGCGCACTATTTGAGAGGAACATATGTTCATATTTTTCCTTTCTGCCCATGAAACGATACTCGTCTCTAAACTCTGTTAAAAATTCACGCAGGGCACTAGCCACAACCTCACTACGAACCTCATCATGATATACGTTAATATAGTGATAAAAATACTTAAGATTGTCCATGATCACGAGATTCACATTTTCAGTCGTAGGGTATGAGTAATCGACATGGTGTAGCATGACGTAATACCGCTTGTCACCACCCATCAGCAAGACTCATTATCCATACCTGCTGCTTCTCTTCTGCACGCGTTGTTTCTTTTACTTCACGGTGTATGTGAGACTTTATAAAGTTTACCTCTGCAGTATACTTCAGCACATCGTCTGTGCAACGAAAGCCTTCAACGGTCTCACCAGAACATCCGTAGAGTATTTGTACATCTTGGAACTTCGCACAATCCAATGTGTTTTTAAAAGAGGCATAGGAGGGAGGAATAGGAAGTTTTTCGGTATCCACCACATCCTGGCACTTTACTGAATACCATTTCGTAAACGTTGTACAAGCAATATTAAAGGTAGCCATTTGAATACACGTCTGATCTGAATACACGTCGTCTGATCTCTCGGGCTTACTGCGGTCGACTGACCACGCAGGGACTCCCAGATAGTAGCATGACTCACGGTCTTACAGTGGGCGGAGCTTAGAACTTTCACACACACACACACACACACACACACACACAAAGGAGAAAGTGAAACGCTATTTGAAACATGATTTATTTAACAAACGAGATATTCAAGTTATATATATTTACAAATACGATTTAATAAACGAGATAGTCAAGTTATATATATATATATTTAAAATACGTGTAATAAATCAATTTTACAAATACGATTTAATGAACGAGATATTCAAGTTATATATATATATTTACAAATACGTGTAATAAATCAATAGATACGATTATATACAAGACGTGTGAGTTAACAATAGAAGCATCATTGGTATCCAAAGGGTACGGTATCATAGGTACCAGGTATCTGGTAACGTTTCCTATAGGTGTTACGGCACACCTTCGTACCCCTAAGTTCCTTCACGCCCCCCAGCTTCTGCGCCCGAAAATTGTGGGTGCCTACAATTAGTTGGGGAGGTTGTTCATCATCGTCCAAACATACTAGATCCTTCAACGACTCAAAGTTAACAACCTCCCGATTCGCATGGTTGAGCGTAATACCCTTTGCCTTCACGATATATTTCATTTCCTCCCCCACCCTGACCCGTACCCCATAAGTCTTAGGTCCTGTTGAGGCAAAAGAGTCGGCGTATGCGTTGTCCCCATACTCATCCTTGATCTCATCAGTGAGCTCGCCGAGGAACTCCCCAATAGTGGGCATGTATTCACCCTCCCTCTCTGTGAATATCACGCTATCTGTATCGGCATACAATACTCTCCGCCCAAGAGAATGCAATAGACCCCAAAGTTTTATAGGGCATAGGCTGTTGTGAAGCTGGCCACAGGTATGTTTGTAACCCTTGAGGTATCTGTGGCAAATTCAGTGTTGTACTTTATTACGTAAGTATTACCTACATTTACGATCTCCATGACCTCTTTATCGGGGGCATTGGCATAATCCCAGACATCGCTATAACTTTGTGCCAAATGAATGCTCCCTCTGCCGGTATTCTGCGCAAATTTCCCCATAGACTGTTTAGACAACTTTGCACTAAAGCGCTTGCCAGGATTCTTACAATTTGGACACGATCAAGTTGTATACCTTCGGTCGCGGTAACGTTGAATATAGGCAGACTTTTCATCTTCGGTATCAACTCCTCGCGGATACCCTGATGCCTCAACCTTATCCTTCAAAAAGGTGTTTATATATGGTGTGAAAAGGTCGGGTAGCTTCTGAAACCTCCACACCTCATGTATCTTCAGTATTCTATAACCATGGCGTACGGCTAGGGCCAACTCAGGACTTGTATATACGCCTCTGATCTTACGCTGGTGGGGTATATGGTTACATTCGCCGTTATCCTCTTCCGCGCACTTCACGCACAGGGGAAACATGAGCTTGTCGATAACGACAGGTAAGATCGGCATCCATAAATTGCGTGGGGGGAGTACGTCTACGAAAGAGAGCCCAAAGTAACGATTATTCAAATTTTTTGAAAATTCATTGATGGAGGGTAGGCTAGGTCCCACCAGTTTCTCAGGAGCGCCCACCGGGTACGGATTGCTCTTCATCACGTATGGGTATAAAGAACAGAAATCGTAGTAATGGAGCCTCACGCCCTCCGTAGGTGGAAAGTATAGTCTGAAAGGATTTGTACGTCCTCCAAACAAGCTACCACCACATTTGAGAGGATCCAGCACCATTGAACGCTTGATCGTTTTTATTTCCTCACGGTACACCTCGTCTGTCTCCATCCGTGCATCATATTCATGCTCCCACAAGACTTTGTGAGTGAACTGTGATCCTATAAGTTGATCGCGGGTGCGGGTCGATGCAAGACAGTCGGCAGGAGACCTACCGTGGAGATATCCGGTGATTCCGCACTCAGGACGGGGGCATCCATGCCACCAGCAACCGTTAAAGGAGTACACAGTCTTCACACCAGTGACACGGTTTTCACTTAACCATCAACCCAAAAAACACGTCCATTAATCTTAATTGGTACTTCACCCGTGTTGCGGGCGTGCTTTATGTATACACCTGTCTGTTGCTGTAGGTGTATGAGCCAGTAAATAGCCTTGTGCCCGTAACTGCGGGGATTGTTTCGGTGAATAATGGCTAAGGTGTCTTTCGGCATGAAGTTATTCTTGAACACCGTAAAACATAATGATGCGATGGTGGTTGCGACTTGCAGTGGATCGCATTTGAAACGGGCTATGTACATCCTTCTAAAGGCCTGGAAACATACTCTAAGCGCGCGCACATCATTCACGCAATAACGCTCACATTCATCAGCTATATTATAAGGGTTACTTTCATTAAAACTGTCGTAGTATCGATCAAAGTCTTCACGTTCATCCATACAGTCAAAATAATGTTTGGGGGGTGGTGGGCCTACGTAGTTTAAAGTCTCGCTGGTGAGGAAAGTGTAAGGGAAGTATCCTTGGAAACTTCAGCTGCTACTCCATCACCTTGGGTAGCTTTGCTAATTTACAAGGTGTGAATAATAAAGTATCTTTAAATTGTACATTGCCTCTTATCTGCATCTGTATTAATTTGTTGCCTCTTTTCAATGGATCACCTGTAAATATCTCAGAGGATTCGTGTTCAAGCAACTCCTTATAAAGGAACTGCGTGTCAAACTTTGCCCCGTTATGGGCGAGAATATACAGTCATTTTTTTGAACTTGTCGGCTAACTTGACAATATAGGACACAAATAGTTTCACAGGACTATCGCTGACATTCGTTTTAAAAAACGTTTGTCCGTTTACCACATTTGGGGCACTCGTCACATTCGATATCCATACACTCATCACAGATAGTCTGGCTCACAAGTAAATGTGGAATTACCTCTTTGGTTTCAGCGTTCGTATATGTTTCTATATCGTAGTATACAGTTATACAAGGGTTATTTTAGGCTTAGCATCTTTCATATAACACACATGCTTTACTCCATCCGCCTTATATTCCTCCTGGCATGTAGGACAGTGAATTACGTCACACTTGTGCTTAAATTTTTCCCAATTATCCATTGTGTGAAACATACCACATTCACAGATTCTCATTTCCTGCACGTGCCAATTGATTTATGGAAATCAAAACAGCTATTATTCAAAAATGTGCGTCTACACACATCACAGTCTCTCTTCTTAGCTTCAACTACACGGCTTTCACATTTGGTGCTTTTACACTGCTCACATACCATGTGACATTCTTTACAATGTCTCACTATATCATCCGCAAACTCGAGGCACCCCTTACACAAATCATGATGTCTCCCATATTTTCGACTTTTGTCATAACTCGCGTAAAGCCACCTTATATTACGGATGGGGAGATACGTTGTCCCTGACAATCCTAAAATAAGTAGGGTCTTGTACGATCTCTCACACAGCTTTTAAAAACATACACAGTCCTACGACGATCATCCAACCCAAACACAACTATGCGGACATTCATTCCTGTTCTACCCTTCTCAGCTCTTCAGGACCCATATTACAGTCAAATTCAAGTTCACAGTCTACAGCTAGTTTACGGGCACGCTCCACGACTGTAGGCAACCAAATTTTTTGAGTTCGTGTATTTTGTACAGTAAACATACGTGCTAAGAGTACTGCTATAAAGCCGCAACCACGATCGACGTTTATATGCCGTCTATAAATAGCTTGAGAATTGAGGTTAAGAGTATACGTATGGCACTATGGCCCGCAACACGGAATACACGGTCAATATTTACCGTGTGAAGTTGTCCATATTGAAGGCTATACTACTTTGGGCAGCTTGCATTATACGTCCTAATATATATTCTACATCTTCAGCCGCCAAACGTCTAAATGGCACTATCACACAATAATCGTCTACATCACCGTCATCTGACCCGAATCCAAAGGACAGACTCGTCCTGACTTCACGCTCGTGGCGATTCTGAAGAGCAAACTCTATAATACGCTCTACAACCCGGCGTAGTCCGCGCTCAATACCATTGCTATACATGACTCTAGGGTCGACCCTGACTCTATACCGATTTCTAGTCAAGGCTGGGGTGGGGGCTGCGGAGCGCACCAATTCGAGCGTTATATCTTCCTCAACAGAACGGGGGGCGGCGGATGAATTAGGGGTATATTAGCGGAAGGTGCTTCTGATGGGGGGCCTGTTGCGTAGGAGGTTGATGGTTGGGGCTCTATTATGTAGACTTAACAGAACGGGGGGCGGCGGATGAATAGGGGATATATTAGGTGCTGCTGGGGTGTTGTTGCGTAAGAGGTTGAGGGTTGGGGATCTATTACCGCTGCAACAGACGCGTATTTCGGTCGCTTTATACCTGACGTGGGTATCTCATACCTCCGCTTTGGACGTGTTACCGGTATCGCTGGTGAGGGTTCAGGGAGGAGATCACAACTACACTGTCGTCGAGGTCATCCGTAATGATGGGCTGCTCTACCTCATCGTCATTCACGGTTCTGTGGGAGAAGAAATATAAGGAACAGCACTCAAAATTTGTAATATTTTGTAAATGACCCACTTAGGAGTGTGACGTGTTAGAAATGGACTCTGTAGAAAAATTCAGATTCACGAGCCCATCCACATGTATTATATCTGGACCTACAGGATGTGGTAAAACTGTGTTTATGCTTAAAATCATTAAAGAAAAGGGGAGATGTTCTCGAAATTTGTGCATAAAGTTATATGGTGCTATTCGACGTATCAATCAGTGTTCAACGAGTACCAAGATGATATTTTGTTCCACAAAGGCGTATATGACGTTAATTCGTTAAAGGGAAATGAACATACAATCATTGTAATTGACGATCTCATGTTGGAGATGGATAAAACGTTTGCCGAGACATTTACAGTATTCTCCCACCATCTTAACATAAGCGTGTTCTTCATCAATCAGAATCTATTTTAAAAAATAGATACATGCGCGATGTGTCGTTAAATACGCAATATCTAGTCTTATTCGCGCAACGTAGAGATGTATCACAAATTGGGGTATTAGCCAATCAAATGTTCCGAATCAGCGTAAGGAGTTTTTGGAAGTTTATAAAGAAGCTACAAGCACGCGTTACGGATATTTGCTTTGCGACCTTCATCGCGAAACACGTTTAGAGTGCTTCTGCGAACGAATATATTCCAAACGAGCCTGAAACGGTGTATATTCCAGAATGACAGAGACTAAAGAAAATACCGTGAATTAATAAAAATCTATCATCGACTGCCCGGGCAATGCAGCAGATGTTTATTAAAAATATCGATGCCGACTTTTTAAAATGCATCTGTGAAATCTGTCTTAACGTTATAAATTGCAATGTATCAATGAAAACCCATCAGAAGGCTCGCCTACGCCGCTACAAGAACATAATACGTGCACTCGCTCGTAAAAGCCAAACTGTAGCGAAGAAAAAACGAATATATTGTACAAACAGGAGGGTCATTTTCCCCATTATTTTCAGTTTTGGGTCCTTTACTGACTAGATTAATATAATGAAGAAAGTGGTAGTGATTCCCCCACGAGGTGTACGCCTCACTGCAAAGGAATCCAGACAGTATCTAGATCCCGTAAAAGCAGACTTAAAAGAATGGAAAGCGAATTGTTAGCCCTATTAAACAGTGAAAAAAACACCTGATGAGAAAAGAATCTTATACCAAGAAGCTCTGCAGAAATTTCTTCACGAGTACGAAAATTATAAGAGCCCTACAGAGATTCCTGTGGTTATTAGGCACAGCACGGGGGACGAGGTACATGGCGACATAGGATCTGAGACCGACGATACAGCTGACCAACCAAAAAGATTAGCCCACACAACATATCGAACATGTATTAAAAAATACCCTCCCACTTACATTGAGGAGTAAAGGCTTAAGTCTTTATAATCTATTGAATGAGGATCCCGCCATACAAGGACCGATACAGGGGAGATCATTTGGAAGGATCAAAGGTACAGGGATCGAATATCGTTAGACATTGTCCATGACTGGGTGAGAAAGTGGGATAGAGCCATCACCATCAGGATGGAAGCATATTAAAGCAAGACTAAACAAAATAAATGTCCCTAAAACGTTGATAGGAAATCTGAACAGGTTAAAAGACTTGGAACATGCAACGCCTGTGACACAATTGAAGGCGCCGTCACCCCCGGCGGTAACACCTTTGAAGAGGAGCAAGAAGAGGTTAAACCAACTACCCACGTGCCTCTAAAATACGCAAATGGCTAACGTATTAACTAACGCTATTATGACATTTCTACCCATCCTCTTACGGCGGCGTAGATAGATGTACAGAAGTGTTTACGGAGTAGGTAAAAAAGATGAAAGATTTTTGAGGGAGCAGGACGCTTATACTCTTCATAAGCCTGTGAGAAAAAGGTTTAAAAAGCCAAGACAACGGCTTCCTCGATTGATTCTATTTGGCAAGCAGATTAACAGACATGCAAAGATATCTGTGTATAACGATGGTTACCGCTACATTCTATTCATAATAGACGTATTCTCTAGAATCTGTGGTAGTTCCTCTGAAAAATAAATCACCTGAAACAGTTGCTAAAGCCACCAAAATGCTAATGTTAAAAGAAAAACAGGGTTCCTGGCTATTTTTGTACGGATATGGGGAAGGAATTTATAGGCCGTGCTTTCAGAACATGTTGACAGAGTTTAATATCAGCTATTAACAACCAATTCTATACATAAGGCTTCTTTAGCTGAAAGAGTCAGCGCACATAAAGGAACGCATGCACCGTTATTTTACACACAAAAACACATACAGATTTCTAGACATTCTGGAAATCATTGGCATCATCCTACAACCGCTCACCCCATTGCACGATTGGGACAACACCTAACGAAGTTTTAGAAAGAGGTACGCTCCGAGGAGAGATGGATCACCACCACCACCACCACACTCTGCGCGCTTCAAAATCAATGATTATGTAAGGCTGTCGCGTTCGGGGAACAAATTCGCAAAGAGTTTGAGCAAGGCATGGACACGCGAGATTTTAAAGTTAGGGCATAAGACCTAAAGGTGAGATAAGATGTATTACATTGAAGATTTGAATGGAGAAGAATCTCAGGAGGCTTTTACCGCGAGGAATTGCAGAAAGTTGCGTTTAATTTAGAAAAAAATGTGTTTAAAATTGAGAAAATTTTAGGAAGCAAAGGTTCAGGAAGGAGAAAAATGTACCTGGTGAAATGGCTAGGGTACCCAGAAAGCTTCAACACCTATATAAAAGCTGATGCAATAATGAAGCTTAAATAGTATGCAACATGGCTCCTAACCATTTCTACGTCACACTCCCGTCCTCCTCGTCCCTGTCTGTACACCCTAACAACACACTAGCCAACTTTGTAACAGAACTCCATGGGCACATTGAATTGGGTCGTGATTCGTATGAGGTGGGGATATGCGAAATTCAGCTGGACACCGTCTTTTTAAATATTGAACATAAAGAAACCGTTTTTACGATTCTTAGAGACATTGACGAGTGTGAAAAAGCTGGGGTAGCTATGGATGAAACTATGCGCATCGCTCGGACTAAGATTGCACGGTATTACAGTACAGAAGTAAGACTAGGGCCGGGTCAATATGGTTCGGCCGAGGATGTTGTGAGAGGCTTAAACGTAAGTTTAAGAAACTCAAACCTTACGAATGATTTAGTATACGAAATCGTAAACAACCCTGCACATACACTAATCCTAAAATCAAAGACTAACAGACGTCTTAAAGAACATAGAAAGTTCAAAATTCTAACCAACGGCCGATATAGCGCAGCCTTCCAAAGAGACACATTTCACGAGACACAGTATAACTTGTCCAGATTAATGTATCAATTGAAGATGGAGAAATTGGCTGAAAGGTCCCCAGACATGTGCTATATTTACAGTAATATAGTGGAGCACCAGTTTGTTGGGGATACCCAGGCACGCCTGCTGCGCATTGCTCACATCCCCAACCATAGAGGAAGGAGTTTGAGTATTACATATGACAGACCCCATTATGTGAATGTCGCAACTAATTTAATAACCAATATCACAATATATATAAGAACGATTGAGGGAAAACTTCCCATTCGGTAACGGGAGCTTAACAGTGAAGCTACACTTTCGACGCACTGAGTTATAATGGATAGAAAGCCTTTCACCGTCTATCGAGGGATGCGATACCAGCGCGGTAGTGGACTTGGATCCATTTTTTCATCCATACTACGTACGGCTGTTCCTTTGCTGAAGAGGGGTGCCAGATACCTTGGAAGGAAAGCGCTACAATCAGGCCTTAACACTGCAGAAGACATATTGGCCGGGGCTAAACCTAAAGAAGCTCTAAAAAAACATTTAAAGCGTACACGGGACGAAATCATCAAAGATGCAAAGAGAAAAATGCGTGGTGGCGGGAAGAAGAAGAGGGCTCCCCGGAAGAAGAAGGGGTCACGTGGTATTAAACGTAAAAGGCTATCAAAAAAGAAGTGCTGTAAGCGAATGAAACCTATGGTTGACCACTTTTTTGACTGATATAAGCTAAGGACATTGATCTCATGAATCATAGTTTGTTTACCACTTGTCGAGAGAGGAGTCACTATTTCGCCATGGCACGCTTCATCCACCCATGTAGTTCACAATGCTGTAAATCGGAGCTGTCCCTTTTTGAGCTCCCGCCAACCCAAGTTTCTATTGAGCACAGTGACTTTATTACAATTAACCCTTTAAACACAATTAGTTCCCCGAGTGCACCTATAGAATTCGTGATACCCAGCTCAGGTCCTTACTTTTTTGATCCAAGCTGTGTGCACATGTACGCTAAGCTACGTATAGCCCATTCTGATGGAACGGTCTGCGATGACAAATATGCTGTATACCCTGAAACAAACTTTCTGCACGCCATATTCAACCAGTGTGACGTATATTTAAATCAGACCAACATATCGGCAGGCACGGGGTACTATCATCTACGAGCCTATTTGGAAAATGTCCTCAACTTTTCCAAAGAAGCGAAGGCTACCTTTTTAAGTGCGGAGGGATATTATCAAACTAAAGATGAAAATAGTATAAAGGACAAATTTAAAAATTCTAAAAAGAAAATATACGAGTGTTTTGGACGGTTGCACACAGATTTCACTTTCCAGGAGAAGTTGCTTGTGAACGGGGTGGATATGAAAATAAAGCTCACCCGCACGAGTCCTGAGATCTGCTTAAATCTGGATGCGAATCAAGAAGAGGGTGCAAAGCCCGTTGTGGTTCACATTATGGACACATACCTCCGCGTACGGCGAGTGAAATTAAGTTCACCAAAACAACTAGAAATTGAGAAAAATTTACTAAACGCTACAGTGAAATATCCTATTAACAGAGTGCAGATCAAACTATATACGGTTCCTGCAGGGTTGGCATCGAAGCAGATAGAAAACATTGCCCTGGGAAATCTTCCTAAAAGGATATTAATCGGCATGCAGGACCACGCTTCGGTGAATGGAAAATATAAAAAGAGTGCCTTTAAATTCGAGAATTTCGGACTTAAAAATATAACTCTATACGTTAATGGCACTGCTTTGGGTGGAACAATGGGTACGGACTATTCATCAGACGCTGTGTTACCTCTTTGTGCCAGAGCCTATAGTAATCTGACCCATATTGCAGGTGATTGTGATGAGCTTGGTAATGGGGTAACGCAGGAAGAATTCATTGATCAATTTAACCTTTACCCGTTTGACATTACACCTGACTTATCTGCTAGCGTAAATACCCATTTAACCCCACAGCAGAGCGGAAACATCTCAGTGCGGCTGGAATTCGCCAAGCCTATAGACGCTCCTATTAGTGTACTAGTATATCTCGAATCGCAAGCCCTAATAGAAGTAGATAGATTTAGGAGCGTTATCACTGACTTTTAAAATGGATGCTAATACACTTCAGAAAGTAATGGAGCGAGTCACACGTTCCAAATTTATCGGCGTGTTTGCGAAGAATGAAACATTGAGTTTGCCAAGTACGCGAGAATGCGGTAGTCTTATTGTGAACACAGACATCATCGGTAATGAAGGGATTCACTGGATCGCTGTCTATTTTAAAAATAGACAGCGCCTGTACTATTTTGATTCACTCGGTACTCAACCCTGGAGTGACCCTATTATTGTAAAATTTCTCGCTCAGTTACATATTCCCGAAGTTGTATGGACCCCATTTCGCATGCAAGGATATTTTACTAATGTTTGCGGAATGTACTGCGTCTCATTTCTCATGCATATGTCAAATGATAAAGAATTTATAAATTTTTTAAATTTATTTGACCCGTGTCACACTCGCCGAAACGATGAAATGGTATGCAGACAGATAAAAAACCGTTTTCCAATTGTACGTACTCGTTGTATATTATAATGTTTTTGTTCGTATATTTGTAACGATATATTCTGTAGTTGTTTATTGTACTGATTTCTTTCATTTAATAAATTTATGAAAATATATTGTCTCTTCTTATCCCAAAAAGATCGAAAAACAACATTATTTCGGTGTGACATTGTTGACTGATCAGTATATCCTCCCTATTCCGAGATTCTTCAAAAGATTGTATAACACGTGTCAAATCCTCATCGGACCTTAAAGGAATAATGCTTTTAAAACATATACAGAGTATACAGACAGATCCCCATTATGTGAAGATATCTTTGGTTCGAGGAATAACATTGAATGCCATAAAAATTTCGATTTTAGCATAATGGGGTAACAAATAACATTGACATTTTTGGCGAGTATCTATTTGACGAGATACTACACCCCATCCATATATATATATATAAAATTCTAATTATAGACACTTACATTTCTATGGTAGTCCCTTGCGTCGGATTGTAAGGAGCGTCACTGCACATATCTTCTACGGTTTGCGTTGTAAATAATTCATCACGGTCAACCGCATTAAAAAGGCTAATTGCGTTAATGCTGCAGTATCACTCTCTTCATACAAGTCTGGGGAGACGTACAGGTCCATGGTGGAGGGAATGATTATTCACTGACGCGAAAATAGCTACTGTTACTCCAAACTGAAAAATATCCCCTTTTATATGCACAATCGCCAAGCTCCGCCCCAAAAGACCAGATGTTCGTAGTGATTGGCTGCCGATGTAGCTGGGTGGAGCTATGACGTGTACCAATCCGCTATAACGGGACCGGACGAGTAACATATATATATTTTCACCAATAGATTTAATGCTCGTATTCTCCTTTGAAAATTATTTGGTGATTCGTATAGAACTTTTGATACTGATTCCAAATATGGTTTCAGAATTTTTCTATCACCCATAGTTTTCGAGAAAATATTTACTCAGAGTTTCCCGCATCATTAGTCACTAATGTAATCGAGAGGATATAAAGAAATATATCCTAATTATATTTTAAAAGAACATTCGGTTTCAACGTTAAACTGTGGGTCTAAGGTGGGGTGAAAACCTTTCCAATTGCGCTAGGGGACGAAAATTATTTGGTGTTTCTTATAAAACTTTTGGCACTGAGTCAGGTTTCAGAATTTTCTAATGTTAAACTGTGGGTCTAAGGTGGGGTGAAAACCTTTCCAATTGCGCTAGGGGCAACGAAAATTATTTGGTGTTTCTTATAAAACTTTTGGCACTGAGTCAGGTTTCAGAATTTTCTAATGTTAAACTGTGGGTCTAAGGTGGGGTGAAAACCTTTCCAATTGCGCTAGGGGACACGAAAATTATTTGGTGTTTCTTATAAAACTTTTGGCACTGAGTCAGGTTTCAGAATTTTCTAATGTTAAACTGTGGGTCTAAGGTGGGGTGAAAACCTTTCCAATTGCGCTAGGGGCAACGAAAATTATTTGGTGTTTCTTATAAAACTTTTGGCACTGAGTCAGGTTTCAGAATTTTCTAATGTTAAACTGTGGGTCTAAGGTGGTGAAAACCTTTCCAATTCAATATAACGTCGAATAATTCGAACAACTGTTTTTCGAACAATTGTGTTCGAACACAATGATAAAGATACAAGCATATCCCGTTATTTGAACAAAACTCTCTCTCTCTCTCTCTCTCTATATATATATATAATATATATATATATAGTTGTGGGCATATCTAAGAAATGGAGTCGAGAGAGGTTTTGTTCAAGCTGTCTAGGAGAAAGGTCATTATGGTCATTCGAGTTGGGCAGATTCTCGAATTCCTTTCCTCTAGCGAATTGTGCTTTGGTTAATTTCAACTTTTATTGAATTGTTTCGTAAATTTTCATATTGTTTCAATTTTTTTCGCATGGAAAGAGACTCGTGTGTTTCGTAAATTTTCATCTCGATACAACTTAGATATTATATATATATATATATATATATATATATAATATATATAATTTATATATATACGGGTTTGGGGAATGACGATCGTCGAATTGTTTCATAAATTTTCATTCCGTTCGTTTTTCCTTACGTATGACTTAAAAATATATTATTGATATGCCTAACTTAAGATCAGGATGCTTTTATAGTTTACAGCATCTTTTAAAAGTTAACTCCCAAGTTAAAGTAATTATCAACCGGATTGATTAAAAGTAAAAGCAACTCAATATATTTTAGTTATATAACAATTAACAAAGTTACCCAATAAATAATTCGTTAGACAGAAAATGAATTTTTATAAGGGATACCCAACTAATTATGACGCTATTAAATTAAAAAATAATAACACGTAAATAAAGCGTATATTAAAAAAAAATTTCGTTTTATTCTTTCCTTCTTATTGATAACTTATTTAAACTAATCTCTGTATGTGCTTATTTAATCACAATGATTTAAGTTTAAAAGTAAAAACTTTTCTGTGAAAACATATGATGATAATTATTTTATTCTGTTCTTCGGAAAGAGCTTCAATTCGGTTGCCAGATACCACTTTTTACCATTATTATGGTGAGTTGTCTCCAACTAAAAGATTTCGTTGTGAACAGCAACTCATAATGAGAGACCTTCCCCCAATCCCTGATAAGTCTCCCTTCACTTCAATCCACTTTTTACCATTATTATGGTGAGTTGTCTCCAACTAAAAGATTTCGTTGTGAACAGCAACTCATAATGAGAGACCTTCCCCCCCAATCCCTGATAAGTCTCCCTTCACTTCAAATGAAGAGAAATTATAAAACACACGCTTGTCTGTGCACAAAGCATATAAAAAACCATAATATATTTATTTTATATAGTAATCAATCGAGCCCCATCTATGTATATATATATATATGTATCATAAGCTGTTTAAAAGACTGTATATATATAATTATAGTAAACGAAATAAACTAGTTAACCATAAAATTAATTATTTTCTATTATGAATTTTTCGAATTGTGTGGTAAACTATGTTATTTGTTTCGAAAAGTTTAGCTTCAAGTTCAATGAAGTTCAAGTTAATGTTAAATTGCTTCTAAACGTTAAACTAAAATTAAATGTTATAATATGAAAAATATATATATATATATATATATATTATATAATATATATATATATATATATATATATATATATATATATATATTTACCTAACAAGAGTTTAAAAGAATGTGTATATATATATATATAATAATATATATCTAGCAAGAGCAATCCGATCATTGCAAAAAAACTGGAAAGGTATGCAATTAATAAAGATTGAGTGTGTATTTATTTAATATACAGAATTTAATTGGAATAACTACCGTCATATTGTGTTACACAATGGATGATTAATATTTCTGGAATACATGGCGCTATCTGATGGTGCGATCTGGCACATCAGCACCCGATTACATGGCTTGATGTGGCAACTCAGCATCTGCATACATGGTGCGATCTGGCAACTCAGCCAGAATAGAGGCTTATAAAAGACCGAGAAGTTGATGAAAGACTCATTCCAGCTCGGCTCCCAGCCGAGCAAGGACCTCTGGTCCTTCTCTTTCAGGCCCTTTGGTAAAACCCCTTAGTGGCCTCTTAGGTTAGGAAAACGAAAATAACTTGGGGGAGAACTCCTCTCTCTCCTTCAGGTGTCTCTCTCTCCTACAGGTGTCTGTCTCTCTCTCTCTCCTTCAGGTCTCTCTCTCTCCTTCAGGTGTCTCTCTCTCCTACAGGTGTCTGTCTCTCTCTCTCTCCTTCAGGTCTCTCTCTCTCCTACAGGTGTCTCTCTCTCCTTCAGGTCTCTCTCTCTCCTACAGGCGTCTCTCTCTCCTTCAGGTCTCTCTCTCTCCTTCAGGCGTCTCTCTCTCCTTCAGGTGTCTTTCTCTCCTTCAGGTGTACCCCTCCCCCCTTGGCTCAGTCAACTGGCTGATTCTGGCTGATTAGGAGCCTATAAAACAACGCCTACTCGGCTGAAGTCTTAATATGCACTTTGCTCCTGCCAGGTGAACACCTCTCCTCCTTTCTCTCCTCCTTTCTCTCTGGCCCTTTGGGGGGGAATAGCTTGGGGGAGGCCCCCAAGTTGCATGCCCCTTGCAACCTAGGTTGGCAACAAAGGCCAGTACTCTTTTTTTCTTTCTTTTTTCTCTTTATTTAATTTTTTTTGAACCCCCACCCCCTCCCCCCTTTGCAACAACACCCACCCCCTTTGCAACAACCCCACCCCTTTGCAACATTACATAATAACCTGCAACATTCTTGCACTCCCCTTTTGCGGCTATACTACTGAGGTGGAGAGTACAAGAAACCAACTCACTACTACACCAGGCCAAGTCGAGAGGAGGGGCGACAAGCTTGACCTTTGTGAAATGAGGATTAATCGCACGGAACCTTTGAAAGGTTGAAAGGTACATACATATATTTGTATAGAATTAGGGAAAGCAAGGTTTCCATGTTCGATTTAGCCTGCTGTTTGCAGTCTGGATCGGAGGAGTGTGAAATTAGCACAATACGTATACTTTTCTCCACGGAATTACTTTGAATGGCGGAATTTTTTCTATTTGTACAAGCCACGCCTTCGGCTTCCTACCCTACGGGCAAGGCTTGTGATCACTTCGTGATCTTTAACGCCGCTCATCTTGATAGATCTGACCTCAACGGGCGACTGAGCGAGAGACATTAGCTCCACCCACTGTAAGCGAGTCAGCCAATCATAACAGGCGACTGAGCGAAAGAAATATTTGCTACTCCGCTCAAAACCGCGCAAAGTTTTTTATTTATAAGCGAAGATAAAAGGGTGTCTGAGTGAAGGTTCCAGGTTTCAGAAATTGCTCACTTGATCCTGCGGATCAGCACACGTTTCTGGTGCGGAGCCTCTGCACTGTATCTCCTGTTATGTAGTTAAATCTTTACCGTCAACAGTCTTTTTCTAATTTCTATTATTTTTGCAATATAATTTTTGATACTTTCTGGTTTTTTTTATATTCTCTACTCCCATCATCTCCCCCACTATGTTTCTTAGTTTTTCACAATGAAACAAGTGTTCTGTCGTATCATTCTCTCTCATTCTGTCGTATCGTTCCTGCGAAGCAATGTATTTAGAGTCAAGCATAATCTATAACAATAAAACGAAGGCGAGGCACAAAACTAATTTCCAAGGAATAAAAAATTATTTCAATATTTTTAATACATTTTTCACCGATTTTCCTGAGGTGAACTTTTTTTCTGAAACTGTACTTGTAACTCCCGAATTGTCCTTTATGCTGAAATACAGTTCACACTGCATATATTTCAAGCGAAAAAAGTGCAGAAGTGGCAGCCAACCATTTTTTACAGTTGGGCTAAAAATTAAAACAAAATAAAGATGGATTCTCACAAACTATATATATATATATATATATATATATATATATATATATATATATACACACGGTGAACCAACGTAGGTGGACAGTAGGTTGAATACGGTTTGTTATATTATATTATAACTATGGTGTTCATTATAACTATGGTGTTTGTGTTATATTATATTAAATATTATAACTAAATTTATTTAAATTTTATTTTGTATTATAGTATACAAAAAAAATTAAATATGTATTCTCAAAATAAACGTTATCATTTACTGTCCACCTACATTTGGTTCACCCTATATATATATAACTTGGTTGAATGGTTTGTTCTTAGGGAAGAGTAGCTTAGCGAGGAATAGGACGAAAAGATGGTACATGTTTATTTTAATTTATTGTTCGTTTTTATTTATTATACTTATTTATTTTTATTTGTTTTTAAACTTTTTAGCACTGATGATGGAAATTGAATTTTTCCGAAACGTCTGTTAATAAACATGTACCATCTTTTCGTCCTCCTATTCCTCGCTCTATATACAGTATATATATATATATATATATATATATATATATACACACACTTTTGGTGAGTGAACGACGTTTCAGGATCGACCTGCGGTCGACTCATATATATTAGTGGTGGACCGGATATCCGCATCATTTTTAACATCCGCATCCGCACTTCTGACTGCGGGTGTTATGCGGATATTCTCTCTAATAAATTATGCAATTTACAATTAAATTAGCTTATAAAGTAGCTTATAAGGCCCAGTCATGCACATTTCACGTAAAGTATTAATTATTAATGAACAAACAAATATTTAAACCTCAAAATATAAATACGTGGTAACAGAAAATTGAATAAAACTTGTTTCATTGAATTTTCTGTGGCTGAAACTCTTGAGAAAGTTATTATTTTTAGCATAATGAAAACATTAATATTAATTTTAATTCTTATGCATTGCCTGCCATAATAGCAATATCACGAAATTTGAAAAATTATGTCATATATTGATAATTCTATATTATATTGATAGATTAACTAAATATCCGCATCCGCGGATATTGAAATTAAAAATCTGCATCCGCAGATGTTGAAAAACTGACATCCGGTCCACCACTAATAATATATATATAATATATATATATATATATATATATATATATATATATATATATATATAAAAAATAAATAATTTACTGAGTTAATTTAACGCTAAATTGCGAAGAGAATTTTATTTTCCTGTAGTTTTTGGGTGCCATGTTGGTTTCATGGATAGAGGATCTTAAGTTCACCTCCTTCCCGGCAGATCCTTTGTTCTCTACATAAAAGCAACTTATTTATTTATGTATAAATAGGTCTGGTTCGTTGAAGGCCTTAATACTTTATATATAGCTATGAATTGATGGATGAATGGGCAAATGGAAGGTAGAGGCAATTCTAAAAGCTCTCCCAAACATAAATCAGGCATAAATTTTCGGCTTAAAACGTCGAAGCGTCTCTTTCGTTGATGTGAATGTGACGCATTGAATTTAAGAGCCTTCAGTGTAATTACGTTCTCCCTTTAAGATAGATTTATGAAACTGATGTCCGTGAATTAGATTTTAGATACTCTGTTCAGTGGATTCTTCGGTTTGGACGGTACTTTTGATTCACTATAAATAAAAAACTGTTTTTGTTATTAGTTTTGGTTAAATTAATATTACGTACGTTTAAATAAAAATGGTTCATTTCGTAATTAAGAGATACAAAAAAGTTTGGTAACTCTTAAAAAACCTGTAGATTTTACAATGTAAAACTGTTCTTTTGAAAATGTATTTGTTTTAATGTAAACATTTTTGAAAGTATACAAGTTTTTAAACAGTAATTCATTTATGATATTAACCCTTTATTGAAAGAGGGTACTTCAATAAGTATCCGCACTTTTTATTTTAGTGATAATATAATACTGTCGCCGCCGGACTTTTGACCGCAAGGAATTTTATCCGCAAGGAATTTTGCCGCAAGGAATTATGATATTAACCCTTTATTGAAAGAGGGTACTTCAATAAGTATCCGCATTTTTTATTTTAGTGATAATATAATACTGTCGCCGCTGGACTTTTCGCCGCAAGGAATTTTCGCCGCCGCAAAAGAATTTTTAAAAAATAAGTTGACGATTGGTTAGGTTAAGTCGTAATATTTTCGTTAGTTTTAACGTTTGATGGATTCATTTAAAAAATGTCTCCTAAAGATCCTAGCGTAGTTTACGTTCTATTATGTACTTTTGCAACATGTATTCTTTTGCCTCCATTTTCTAATATTTCTTGAAGTTGCAATTGATGGCATTAGATAACAACCTGCATCATCTAGGCTTGCAGAAGCATCGGCAATTAGTGATCTTGCAGATAATTGGGAGTTAATAGCAGTCGTTTTCATACTTGCTATTGTGGCGTACACTTTAGGCTTTGATGGGTTTGCAGAATGACTATGCTCACCAAATGTTTTGCAAATTACTATTTTAGCGTCACTTTCTAAAATTGTATGCACTCTTGCCTTGCAGTTTTTTATTTCACACTTCTAATACGATTTTATAAAACTTTGACAGTATCTGTTATTGCATGTGCAGTATCACTTTAAACCATCAAAAATGGTTTTTAAAAACCTAAGGGTTCAAAACCTTTGAAGTACATGAAATCACTTATTTAAGAGAATGAATAAATGAAAATTTCCAAGTCATTCAAACCCGACGTATTAGAGAGTTCAGAAAATTTGGTAGGCTTATATTTATATATCTATACAAATTATATTTTTTGCGGCGAAAATTCCTTGCGGCGAAAAGTTCTGCGGCGAAAAGTCCGGCGGCCAAAAGTCCTGCGGCGAAAATACCTAGATTGTAATACTGTATATGTGATATATACTCGTAATAACGAGCCAAACTGAGATCTATAGGCTTATTTAGGCTACTCGTAGCTGTCACATATCGTACGAGTAGTGAGCATGGCTGCGCTGCTTTCAATTTGTACTCTGGAAGAACAGAGATCCGTGGTTCGTTTTTCGTGGGCAGAAAGGTGTGAAAGGAGCCGAAATTCACACGCGTTTATGTGCTCAGTATGGGAATAATGTGTTACTACGGCGAAGTGTGTACGAGTGGATTCAAATGTTCAAGGAAGGTCGGACATGTGTGACAGATGCTCAGCGCTCAGGACAACCGTCAACATCAACCAGTGGTGAGAAGCAGGAAGAAGCCAGAGCCATGATTTTCGATGACAGAAGATTAACAATAAAGAAATTGCATCTTCATTAGACATCAGTCAAGGGTCAGCCTATTCGATAGTTCATGACATTCTTGGCTTTCACAAGGTTTGTGCAAGATGGGTACCCAAACAGTTGACAGAAGAGCACAAGCGTAATCGTATAGACGTCGGCTCACGTCTTTTGGCGCGGTATCATAATGAAGGTGAAAACTTTTTGGAGCGCATTATCACTGGAGATGAAACCTGGATCCATCACTGTGAACCAGAAAGCAAACGACAGAGCATGCAATGGAAGCATCCAACATCTCTCGTTGCAAGGAAGTTCAAAGCGCAGCCGTCAGCAGGTAAAGTTATGCTAACACTGTTTTGGGATACACGAGGCCCTATCCTTGAACATTATCTAGACTCTAGAGCGTGGAACTACAGTAAGAAGTGCATCGTATTCTGACATGCTTCGGAATGAGTTAAAGCAAGCAATTCGCACAAAACGGAGAGGGAGATTATCGGAAGGTGTTATTCTGTTACACGACAATGCGCGCCTCATACCGCTGCACAGACTATGCCTTCAAGAACTTAAATTTGAAGTTCTCGACAATCCAGCCTCCAGTTCAGACCTCGCACCTTCGGATTTTTACCTGTTTGGATCACTAAAAGACGCTTTGAGAGGTCAGCGATTCCAAGGCGATGATGACCTGAAGGAGGCGGTGCATGACTGGTTACGCACACAGCCAAAAACATTCTTTTGCGATGGCATTAGGAAGCTTGTAGATCGCTGGACTAAGTGTATTGAGAAACAGGGAGACTATGTTGAGAAGTGATGTGTTTATAATCTATCAGATCTATGTGAAAATAAAAAGCGCGGATACTTATTGAATTACCCTCGTGTATATATATATAATGTAAAGAACGACGCTTGTTTAGAAGAGCGTTCCGCATAAGATGAGGAGGGGGAACGAACAAATGAAAAAGAGTTACCTCCCAGGAATCGAACCTGGGATCATCCAATTGCCGGTCGGATATGCTATCCACTACACTAAGGTCCTCGATCAATCAGAAGTCGTAATTCTCCTACATACGAGCGGAATCAAATGCCCTGAGGGGGCACATCCGCATGCCGTACATATATACATTTTAACTGCAAACAACATAGAGTATAATTAATGCTTTCCGCTCGTATGTAGGAGAATTACGACTTCTGATTGATCGAGGACCTTGGTGTAGTGGATAGCATATCCGACCGGCAACTGGATGATCCCGGGTTCGATTCCTGGTACCTCATTTTTCATTTGTTCGTTCTCTCTCCTCATCTTGTACGGAACGCTCTTCTACACAAGCGTCGTTCTTTACATTAATTATAGTGTGTGTTGTTTGCAGTTAAAACGTATATATGTACGGCATGCGAATGTGCCCCCTCAGGGCATTTGATTCCGCTCGTATGTACGAGAATTACGACTTCTGGTTGATCGAGGACCTCAGTGTAGTGGATAGCATATCCGACCGGCAATTGGATGATCCCGGGTTCGATTCCTGGGAGGTACATCATTTTTCATTTATTCGTTTCCTCATCATCTTGTGCGGAACGCTCTTCTACACAAGCGTCGTTCTTTACTTTCATTGTACTGTGTGTGTTGTTTGCAGTTAATATATATATATAATATATTATATAATATATATATATATATATATATATATTATATATATCAGGTCATCCCATAAGTAATGTCGTTTTTTACGATAGATTAAGTTTAAACTAGTTCTACTCGGTTTAAGCATAAATTTTCCGAAGGTTATATCTAAGAGGAGATCTATCGTGTTTCGTTACATACTTTACAGACCTTGACCAGTGAAGACGTGTGTGTTTTGGTTTATGTGAACCCCTCATAAACATGCCGGTATCAGAAGAGCATATCAGGCATATAATGCATTACGAGTTCAAAAAAGGGAATAGTGCTACTGAAGCAACGCGAAACATTCAGGACGTTTATGGCAACGATAATCTGCATGTGAGGAAATGTCAAAGATGGTTTCAAAAGTTTAGGAATGGTGACTGCTGTTTGACAGATGCAGCACGCTCTGGACGCCCTGCTGAGTTTGATGATGACCTGCTGTTAGCCGCACTTGAAGTCTGTTCAACAACTGTCGAAGAATTGGCCCAGAAACTCATTCATCCCCGTCCCCCATCCATCGACATTTGCAACAACTCGGGAAAGTGCCTAAGTTAGGAAAATGGGTGCCACATGAATTGTCGGTCGACAATCTGAGGGTGCGGGTAAACATTAGCACAGCTCTTCATTCCCGTGAACTCCAAGATCCGTTTTTGCACCGTTTAGTGACTGGTGATGAAAAGTGGATACTGTACCAGAATGTTAAGCGCCATTGACAGTGGGTTTGTGCCGGAGAACCAGCGACACCACAGCCAAAACCAAATCTTCACCCTCGGAAGGTGTTGCTTAGTGTTTGGTGGGATAAAGGTGGTGTAATACACTTTGAAACCTTACCACACAACCAAACAATCACCGCTCAAATCTACTGTCAACAACTGGATCGATTGAACACTGCACTAAAAGAAAAGAGACCTTCTTTGGTTAATCGGAAAGGAATCGTGTTCCACCACGACAACGCACGTCCTCATACCGCTCGGATCACTTCTGCAAAAATTGAGGAGCTTGGGTGGGAAAAACTTCCACATCCTCCATATTTTCCGGACATTGCGCCTTCAAATTATCATCTCTTCAGGAGTCTGCAAAACTATCTTGACGAGAAACAGTATACTTCTTTAGATGACCTGCACACCAGTCTTTGTACGTTTTTTGCCTCAAAACCGCCTAAATTTTATAAACATGGCATTGAAAAGCTTGTAGGACGTTGGCAGAGTGTCATTGATTCCGATGGAAAATATATACTAGATTAAAAAGTTTCAGTTGAGTTTTTTTTGTCCTTCAAATTCCGATTACTTATGGGATGACCTGATATATACACACACCTTTCCTTTCAACCTTTCAAATGTTTCGCGCGATGATTCCTCATTTTACGAAGGTCAAGCTTGTCGCCCCTCCTCTCGAGTTGGCCTGGTGAAGTAGTGAGTTGGTTTCTTGTACTCTCCATCTCACATAGCCAGGCACGCCCGGCTCATCGGGGATTGTTCTCAACCAAGCGTCTCATCTTCTTTGAAGATGTCCACTGAAACACCACTGGTATTTCTTAGGTCTTTGGGCAGCTGATTAAACAGTTTTGGTCCTCTCACAACAAAACATTTTTCTTTCAGGGTTAACGATGTTCCCTGTCTAGCCTTTAATTTGGGAACACGACACAGTCTTCCTTTTCTACTTCCCAATGTTGTTTGGGGAGTTACAGAGTTCAGAGTAAGATTAGGGAATAGGTTCTCCATTATTTTCCAAGTGTAAATAATGATGTATCTCTCTCTCCATCTTTCCAGTGAATATAGGTTTAATTTGCTTAACCTTTCCCAATAGTTTAGTTCTTTGCACCCATTGATTTTGGCTGTGAAGCTTCTCTGAATCCCTTCTAATTTTTTCTGAGTTTCCAAAAAGCGATAGTTTTTCTGTCTAACTATTCTTTCAAATATTTTAGTGAGATGAGATGTAAGCGGCACTGGCCTATAGTTTTTGGCCTCGGATCGATCTCCTCCTTTATGTATTGGGACTATGTTCGCGCTCTTCAGGATGCCCGGTATTTCTCCCGTGTCTAGTGATCGTCTCCCTATCCAATATAGGGGCTCAGTGATTGCATTCTTGCAGTTTTTGCTCAGTGTGGCATTCCATTTATCCGGCCCTGCCGCTGAGTGTGCTTTTAGTTTCCATATAGTCTGTGTAATATCATCTGTCGTAAAGTCGAAGTCCGTTATACTTTCCCCTTGTAGCTCTTCTTCAAAGAACGCGTTTCTATCGCATATCAGTTTGTCAGTTTTTTGGGGATACTGAAAGATGATTCGTACTGAGCTCTTAATATTTCGGATACTTCTGTTAGGTCATTAGATAAAGCACTGTCTTCGTTTTTCAAAGGTCCAATAGTCGCATGGTTTTTTGACTTCCTTTTTGCAAAATTATAGAAGTACTTTGAGTTAACCTTTATCGCCTCTATAGCGTCACCTTCTTTTTCTGTATGCTTCTCAATTAGTTCCTATATGACGTCATCGATACTCTGCAGTTTATCATGTAATATTTTTCTGATGTTGTTATCTTTACAGTTACTTAATTTTGCAGTCACTCTTTTTCTCTTTCAGAACAATGACACCTTTTGTCTCTTGAACCTGCTTCTCTTTCCCCTTTGTTGTATTTTTGGGACACGTCTTTCCACAATTTTCAGCGTCTTCTTCTCTAAGGTCGTTAGCATCTCTTCCGTTGTCTTCCAATCTATTACTTCCATGCTGGATGTAACAATTGTAACATCTTCTCAGTTTATAGCTTTGAAGTGAAAATTAAAAATTTCGAATTTGCTTCTTTCTGTTGTTCGTGTTCTTTCCTTTCTTGTTGCATTTATATTGGTTGTTATTTCAATAATATTGTGATCCGATATTATAGTTGGGGATATTTCTACATTATCAATTAGGTTGCTGTTGTTTACCAAATCTAGGCAGTTGTTTTTTTCTTGTGTTTTCTGTTATTTCTTGTGTTAACATAAACTCATCAGCCGGAGCTAGTAGCGTTTTTACCTGCTCCTGGTCTTCCCGTGTGCCCCCCTTGTCCTGGTGTACACATATATTTTTTCCTGCCCCTTTATATTTCATGAATGGAAAATTAAAATCACCACAGAGAAAAATATTTCGGGTTGGAGAGTGTAGATTTTTTACCCAGTTTTACCTCTGTAATGGAATCAGATAATTTTGAAGTTGGCGTGTTCGGGGGTCTGTACATTACAATCAGTACCATATTTAATTTTTCAACTTTTGCTGCTACACATTCTACGTAGCTGTTTGGGGTACTTATAGTCATTTCTGTCACATGCCTTTCGCGTTACGTCTCACCGTTCTGTCGGCTCGGAGGATGTTATAGTTGTAAATTTGTATTTCTTTTTTATCAATACAGAACTCACAGTGTTCACAGTTCGCTTAGCAGTCCTTTAGATGGGTTTCCGTGAGGCATGCAAAGTCTGCTCCGGTTTCTTGCATGAGTCCTTTCAGGTATAAAACTTTGTCCGGGGAATGATTTGAGTTAAGACCCTGAATGTTGGCTAGGATTATTTTTATTTTTTATCTATCATTTTCACATACATTCGATTCGTTTTCCAATAGTGGTGCCGGTTTCGTCGTCTTCTAGTCGTCCGAGAATTTGCCTCTCTTTATCTTTGTCGATACCTGTTGTCCCGATAACGCATGAAGTGGCTTTGTGAGTGCCTTCTCTCCGGCTCTCGGATTCCTATATTTGTCAGCTGACTTTGTATTTGCTGTATGGTATTTAGCAACTGAATTGTGTTGGTTACGTCTAAAAAATTGGTAGCCCTCTTTGATGTTCGTTTTTCCTGTTCACCCGTTCACGTCATTTTTGTCCGTATTTGTACCTCCCATATCTTGCATAGGTGTTGCCAACATCCTTACACTTTTTTCAAATTGCAATATCCTCTTGTATAATGTGTGTTATATAATGTGGGATGTGCATAGATGCATTGCCCATCCCCGATATCTGCAGTACCCTTTTGCGTAGTATTTACAAATGGTATTTTCCATACTACTACTTCTTGTTTTCTGGTTAGCTTCTATGTTCTTAATTTTGATATTATCATTATTTTTCTTTAGCTGTTTATTTCCTACGTTTTTATTTTTTATCTTTTTATCATTTTGTTGTTCGTTAGGCAGTTTTACCACCTCGCAACTTTTACCTCTCTCTTTTCTTTCATCTATGTCTTCATTCTGTATTATACTTACTGTTATTCAGTATTATTTTGTTATTTCGTCTTCTCTCTCATCCACCCGAATTGTTGTATATATATATATACACAGTCAAATATATATATATATATGCAAACAACCACAGGGAAAAGGAAAAGGAAACACGAAGTCCGAGCGCTTTCGTGATATATTCACATCTTCAAGGAGATGTGAATATATCACGAAAGCGCTCGGACTTCGTGTTTCCTTTTCCTTTTCCCTGTGGTTGTTTGCTTATTAATAAGATTACGTGTTATTCTGTGATTTTAGTGCATATATATATACATATACACACGAGTATATACTGTACAAATATTTGTGTTCAAGGAAATTTTTTTTGTGGGTGTGGATTCTACGCACTCCGAGGTTGAACGCAAGAAGGGCATGACGGCGTATGCCATTTTTCTTCACAAAATTGCAAAACATGTAAAATTTCGGTTCAATTGGGTTTAACTTTTTTATTTAATATATTTTCAGTTTTCTGCTACGCTGAATTTCTGTCATTCTAGCTTTGTCTGGTATGCTTCACACACACACACACCACACACTGTTTGATATTTCCACTCATTTCATAACTAATCCCTTTTGAATTCACACTGACTGTGCCTCATTTCTAAATGTTTATGAAAATTGGGGATTATTCCATCCCATATCTACGAATTCAGAAGACTTAATTGATATTAACCAGACTTATGTATGCAAATTTCTGTCTATTCGACCATCATGCGTAGAAAGTTCCACAAATTTCATTATATATATATATATTTTAACTGCAAACAACACAGTATAATTAATCTAAAGAACGATGCTTGTATAGAAGAACGTTCCGCACAAGATGAGGAGGGAGAACGAACAAATAAAAAATGAGGTAACCACCCGGGAATCGAACCCGGGATCTTCCGATTGCCGGTCAGATATGCTAACCACTACACCATGGGCCTCGATTAATCAGAAGTCGTAATTCTCTTACATACGAGCAGAAACCAATGCCCTGAGGAGGCACCTCCCGCATGCCGCACATATATACATTTTAACTGCAAACAACACAGTATAATTAATGTAAAGAACGACGCTTATATAGAAGAACGTTCCGCACAGGATGAGGAAGGAGAACGAACAAATGAAAAATGAGGTAACCACCCGGGAATCGAACCCGGGATCCTCCGATTGCCGGTCAGATATGCTAACCACTACACCATGGGCCTCGATTAATCAGAAGTCGTAATTCTCCTACATACAAGCAGAAACCTCAGTTACCTCATTTTTCATTTGTTCGTTCTCCCTCCTCATCTTGTGCGGAACGTTCTTCTATACAAGCGTCGTTCTTTACATATATATATATATATATATATATATATATATATATATATATATATATATATATATATATATATATATATATAATATATATATATATATATAATATATATATATATATATAATATATATATATATATAATATATATATATATGAATTTCACACTTAAACACCTGAAATTAATGAATGTACCACCCAGAAGGAAAAGGAAAAAATTATTCCAAAGTCTTTCGTGTATTCAGCAGTACACCTCGTCAGGAGGTACGCCCGGTTTATCTGGCATTGTTCTGAGCCAGGCGTCTAATCTTCTTTTGAAGTTGTCCACCGCAACACCACTCGCGTTCGTTAGTTCCTTGGGCACCTGGTTAAGCAGTCTTGGTCCCTGTCTAGCCTTTAATTTGGGAATACGACACATTCTTCCTTTTCTACTTTCCACTGTTGTTTGAGGGGTTATATGGTTCAGAGTAAGATTAGGGGTTCGTTCCTCCATTATTTTCCAAGTATAAGTAATGGTGTACTTCTCTCTCTCTTCTTCTTTCCAGTGAATAAAAGTTTAATTCAGTAACCTTTCCCGGTAATTTAGTTTTTAGAACGAGTATCGTCAGTCAATTGAATCTTTATTTTATTTAATTTGGCCCTTAAACTTTATAGGCTTTACTGGGCTCTTAATTGTAGATGAAGCAGATAGTTGTTGTTATTCTTATTAATTAATAATAATATAATAATTAATAATAATAATATATTATGAATAAGTGTTATTAATTAAGTTCAAATACATAACTGAATTAATAATTGAAAATTAGACAATGAATTTAAATAATTGTGAAGATATTTATTTTTTAGTTATTTACATTTATAAATTTATTTATAAATTAAATATTATAATATTACAATTTCTGTTATGTTGCAATAATACAAATAATATTGCCAATTAGACTACTTGTTTTATATAATTTGGCCTTTAATACATGATATATAATTCACGTTCAAATTATGATTGATACACAAACGAACTGGTATTGTAAATACAGTGTGTATATACGAGTGTGTGTATACGAGTGTGTGTATATATATATACACACACTGTATTTGCAATATATGCACTGATCCTATAATATGTGCACTGATCCTAAGTTATTATTGTAGCTATGAAAGAAATACAAAGTTATATTTTAATATATGATAAGAATTCAGTTGTTAGATACGAGAAATGAGTAAGTAATAGAGCAATGTACATTTAATCCTAGATTTTTATTAGTATTCCATTATTAATCGAGATTTCAACTTGTTTCTGAAGAAAGGACGATTATGGACATTTGTCTTACAATTTACATGGGAACACTTCCTCAAATAAACGTTATCGTACGATTTTAAAATTTATTAAGTTTATTTTTAATAAATTTGTTTATATTTGCTCGTAAATTCCTTCATATCCAGTCATCTTTAAATAGGATCAAGAACACAAACTCATTTCCTGGTCTGGCAAGATTTATTTGAACTCGTTGAGGCGCACAAGGTAACACTGTAACTGTGGACAATTAATTTATTCTCTCAGTCACTGCAAAGTTCATTTCTTAGCGCGCCCTTTTTGCTTTCCAGAAAATTAAGGCCTAAACAACCAGCACCCGTGGCTCAGTGTGTGACGCCAATTCTCTATAAGCGAAATGAAGACACTGAGGTTGGGGGGTTCGACTCTCGATAGTGCTGGCAATAATAATCCAGGAGTTATCACACTGGGTCAGTTTCTGGCCGTCCTGACGTAATTATTATTAAGGCTTAGACCAACGCGTTTTACCATATAAAGTGGAGGTTCGCGTTTATATTTCACTCTTCACTAATCATGAGGAGGTTGTTTAACCTCCTTCGCAACCTCTAAGGTCATATGACACAGGGGACCTCGTACAGCTTTACGTGAGATCCGAACCACGGCTCGCTACATAGTTTGGACGCGGAGGACGGTCTCCCAGCCAACTACTATCCAACTTAATATCGTTTAATTTTGCTGATCAATGAGAAACGATGTTACGACACTCAGACACTCTGGCGCGACGCGACGTAGCCCTTTCACTCTTGAGTTGACGCCGTTCATCGTTTGCTTAATTATCAAACAATTAATCAAACGCGTTGTCGATTGTTGGAACGATTAGTGGATTTATGAACCTCGTCCTAATTTGAAGTCAGCTGTTTTCATTATTTTCGTGTGCATTTGCTCTCTGTCACTCTCTTTATTGCTCGGTTAGTCTGTCACAGGCGCCGCGGACCGCAATGTGGAATTGTGCTAATGAATACTTTGTTGCAGTTAACTTTATTTTTCCCCCAAATAAATTTATCCTTTCAATTTTCTTTCAAGTATTGATCTTATATATATATATATATATATATATATATATATGTGTGTGTGTGTGTGTGTATATATATATATATATGGGATGAATTTCACAAACACGTGAAATGAATGAATGATGCAAACCCACAGGGAAAAAAAATTATTCCAAGGTCTTTCGTGTATTCAGAAGTACACCTCGTCATTGCTGAATATATGAAAGGTCTTGGGATAATTTTTTCTTTTTCCTTGTGGGTTTGCATAAAACACACACACACACACACACACACATCCTTCTAAGGAGGAGATTGTAGACACCAATCGACCAGGGAAGTACTCCAAAGAGGGATGTTAGTCAGGAAACAGGGAGTGCTGGAACATCCGTTTCTTCTGTCACTGTCCTCCTTAGCTGTTCTTTTTCCTTGTCTCGTCTACCTTGTGAGCAGTCCAGCATGCTCTCAAACACACGCTTCTCCTTTTCCTCACTACACATACATGCATCTTACATCTTACACGCATCTTACTACGCAATCTTTTCAAAATTTACATTAAAAAAAAAGAAGAAAAATAGCATCATCGAGCCTTGGAGACCTTGTATTTGGCTCTCTCCTTCTGCGGAGGGGTCACTTTTGTGGGCGCTCGCCCGTAGACCCCCTCCTTGTATATATATATATATATATATATATATATATATATATATATATATATATATATATATATATATATATATATTTTGCTTGCACGGAATAATTAAATGTTTATAAATTCCAAATGAATTTATTTATTATACATAAACAACGAGAGATATTTGTGTTAAGATTATAATGCAGAATGCGTGTAAATATGTAAAAATTATGCTTTATTCAACGACATTACGAGAATAGTGTGGTAACATAATATGTTAATATAATTTTTCATGAATAAGTTCAACGACTTTAAAACAAGAAAACAAAATAAACAAGTTAAATTAAGCATATATATATATATATATATATAATATATTATATATAATATATATATATATATATATATATATATATATATATATATACAGTAATATATATATATATATAATTATTATTATTATTATTATCATCGCTTGTACTCCATTATTGAGAAGGGAGATTTAGGTAAATAAAATTACCAGGTCGTCCCATAAGTAATGTCGTTTTTTCCGATATATTAAGTTTAAACTAGTCCTACTCGGTTTAAGCATAAATTTTCCGAAGGTTATATCTAAGAGGAGATCTATCGTGTTTCGCTACATACTTTACATACCTTGACCAGTGAAGACGTGTGTTTTGCTTTATGTGAACTTCTCATAAACATGGCGGTATCAGAAGAGCATATCAGGCATATAATGCTTTACGAGTTCAAAAAAGGGAATAGTGCTACTGAAGCAACGCGAAACATTCAGGACGTTTATGGCAACGATATTCTGCATGTGAGGAAATGTCAAAGATGGTTTCAAAAGTTTAGGAATGGTGACTGCTGTTTGACAGATGCAGCACGCTCTGGACGCCCTGCTGAGTTTGATGATGACATACTGTTAGCCGCACTTGAAGAAGACTGTTCAACAACTATCGAAGAATTGACCCAGAAAACTCCATTCATCCCCGTTCACCATCCATCGACATTTGCAAGAACTCGGGAAAGTGCCTAAGTTAGAAAAATGGGTGCCACATGAAGTGTCGGTCGACAATCTGAGGGTGCGGGTAAACATTAGCACAGCTCTTCATTCCCGTGAACTCCAAGATCCGTTTTTGCACCGTTTAATGACTGGTGATGAAAAGTGGATACTGTACCAGAATGTTAAGCGCCGTCGACTGTGGGTTTGTGCCGGAGAACGAGCGACACCACAGCCAAAACCAAATCTTCACCCTCGGAAGGTGTTGCTTAGTGTTTGGTGGGATAAAGGTGGTGTAATACACTTTGAAACCTTACCACACAACCAAACAATCACCGCTCAAATCTACTGTCAACAACTGGATCGATTGAACACTGCACTAAAAGAAAAGAGACCTTCTTTGGTTAATCGGAAAGGAATCGTGTTCCACCACGACAACGCACGTCCTCATACTGCTCGGATCACTTCTGCAAAAATTCTGGACAACACAGAACTAAGTGTAGTGTACCGAGTTTTTTAATAAAGATAATCATGTCTAATAAGAATTTAATAATGTTTTGTTTAATAAAGAAGAAAATAATGTTAAATAAGAAATTTAATTATGGTTTGTACGTAAATAAGAAATTGATAGTTTTGTTTGAAATTAAAAATATAAAAATACAAATTGGCAACATCTGAGATGTGCCCAAGCTGGAGGCTGAGTAAAATGCCCAATTTTGGCAATTCAGTCTTTGGGCGGGATGTGTCTAGTTAGGCGGTTTTCGTATTAGTAATTGTGTTTCCGAAATACTTAATTGTCTCTCTCCATTACAAAATGTTAACGCTAAATTCCGCACTCGCATTACCCCTTTTGCCTAAATTGTTTTGGTATAAATAAAAAAGTCAGTGAATAGTAAATAAAAGCGTGTAATTATCCCGGTCCTTTTGCTTTGTTCGAAAGTTTAATGGCGGCAACGTCTACCCGTGTGCCCGTGTATATAAAGTGAAGCGTGTGTAAAGGGAAGAATGAGAAATGATAAAAGAAATTCAATAAAGTAAAGTAAATAATGGATTGTAAATGAGGTACGCTACAGTGCATTGAATTAGGGACTCTACTGGGATATTTTAATCCACTCTTATCCGAATAATATCCCAGAAGAGCCCCTTCTTCCATGCACATTAGTGCTGTGTTTTACATTAAAATTATCTCAAGCTGACCATTGCATTATGACGAGGAAAAGAGAACATAATCTGACGCATATTTTAATACCCAAGAGAAACCTTAACGCTTTCCCATCCAGAGATGTTTCTCACTCGATTGGGAACTTCTGTGTTACCGTATGTCAAAGAGATTTGAATGAATTGCTGCCAATGGCTTAAGTGTTTGCGAGGGGATTGACGCGTAAGAACATTTTTGAGAGCGAAAACGTTAGTATTTCCCTCTGGTGATGAAATATGGGGCAGGTTGTGGTAACTTCTTTTTATGGTAGTCAGGTGGTCATCGATCGCGATTTCGCCTCAAAAGTTTCAGGATTCCTGGATTTTTGCATTATGCAAAATCATGGGTGATGTTCCCTTATTCCATGTATACGGTACCTCAGTAATCTTAATTTTGCTTCCGCCCGAATTGTTCATTCTGACGAAGGTCAAGCTTGTTGCCTCACCTTAGACCTACGGTTTAACGTGGAATCCAAACTCCGATGCACCACGAGCGGTCAGAAATTACAAAGTTTTTGCCCGGACTCGATTTTACGACCTTCCGATCAGGAGCCTCACGTCTTAACCACTAGGTTACCTAGGGTACCTATTTATCTACCAACCAATTTTCTTGTATGGAAAGATGAACAGTGGGGTGAGCTGAGCGCCGCCTGCCATCGCCTGGAATCGAACACGGATCCGGTAGATTCGTAGTTAGGGATGCTAACCACTACACCACCGAGGCGTATCGTATTTGATATAGTATATATATATATATATATATATATATATATATATTATAAAACGCTAGACAGGAAAACCCAGGTGTATATTATTCTTATTTGCAAAATATGACAGACACGTTTCAGAAATACATTCCCATTCAGCGCTACAAAAAGTATTAAACTTTACAATGTTATAAGTTATAAGTTGTAAAGTATAATACTTTTCATAACACTGAAGATGGAAATGTATTCCTGAAACGTGTCTCTGTCATATTTTCCAAAGAAAAATGATATACACCTGGGTTTTCTTGCTCATCCTTGAGAGAGAGAGAGAGAGAGAGAGAGAGAGAGAGAGAGAGAGAGAGAGAGTTACAAGGAGAAAAAGTACCTCAAAAGGCCTTGCGGCCCATACCGAGGAGGTACAAATGGCAACGGGTGCCAGGGAAAATTTTCTACACCCTCAAATAGTGTGCAAGATTTGGTCTAACCTTTTCTTGAAATGATCCACAGAGGAACTGTTCACAACTTCTGAAGGTAACCTGTTCCACGTGTCACAGATCTTATACGTAAAGTAATTCCCACACACACTAGTCCTAAACCGTTTCAAATCTAACTTCCAACCATTGTTGCGAATTGAGTTATCATTTAAACTAAATATGCTTCTAAAATCGACATCGTTGAACCTGCGCAAGAGCTTGAAAACCTCGATGAGTTGACTGCGCAGCCTCCGAGTTTCCACCGAAAACAAGTTCAGGGCACGTAAGCGTCGATTGTAGCCCATATGCCTAACGGAAGGGATTAACTTTGTGGCCCTCGCCTGCACTCGCTCCAGCCTCTCAATATCTTTTCTGAGGGTGGACGACCAGAACTGCACAGCATACTCCAGGTGCGGCCGAACCAGGGAGTTGTATAGAGAGAGCACAATCTCCTTGTTCCGAAACTAAAATTGCCTCCTGATATAACCCAACAGCTTCTGGGCTTTCTTTTCCACCTCTACGCACCGTTTGGTAAACTTAAGGTCGCTGCTAATTAGCACACCCAAGTCCTTTTCCAAATCAGTCGCCTCGATATTGTTCCCCAACATCGAGTAGTCCGACTTGGGATTGGCATAGCCAATGTGCATCACCTTGCATTTACCCAAGTTAAACGGCATTTGCCATTTTTCGGACCACTCTCCTATCCTACCTAAGTCCGCACGCAGTTGCTCGATCGCTTTGGGCGTCCCAACATTGGCCCCAAGCTTGGTGTCATCAGCGAATTTGGCGATCCGACTGACGATGCCACCGTCGATATTATTTATGAAATGATAAATAACTGCAGCACCATAAACTGGCCTGGAATGCACTGCACACTCCCTCAACATCGCCGCCGACCTCTAACCTCATCTCACCTACGCTATCCCGCAGGCTAACAAAGTCCGCCGCTGTAGATCGAGCTTACTGCCTCTCGAGTTACTACGCTTCACCCGAGGGGACGCACACACGGAACCTAATCAGACCGTGATCACTCCCGCCCAACGATTCGTCAATGGTGAGGCCAGTGACGAGGTTGTCTTCGGTCGTGAATACTAAGTCTAGAACACTTTCGCCTCGTGTAGACTCATTGACCCACTGAGTAAGGAAGTTCTCATCAGCAAAGTCAACTAGCCTCCCCTTCAGCATCAGCAGTCCTGTCTTCCCACTTTATGCCGCGACAGTTGAAGTCTCCTAAAACTACACACACCCTATCCCTAGCAGGCTACGGAGTTCGGTGTACAGGGCTGTATCCTCCTCAAGGAGGAGATGCGGAGGTCTGTACACCAAGATTAACCTATAGTTTGTCCCTCCCACGTTCAGATCGACGCCAAGCAGCTCCCGTTCCGATCGGAACTGGCAGTCAACTGGACTCAATCAACGTGTCCCTTACGTATATTAGTACCCCCTCCCCCTCCCCACGGGTGCGGTTCTTTGCGAAACATTCTATACCCGCGAATTCGAACTCCCAACGTAGTCCCTACGATCAGTATGAATCAGGGACTCGGTGATAGCAACGATTATCCTGGTATCTGATGGCTAAGAGCGCTCGTAGCTCCAAAACCTATTCCTAATCGACCTAGCATTAAAAAGCACTGCACGAAGGGAGTCCCTTCCTCCCTATTCACCGCCCTCTAGCACGACCCGTTTCCCGAACAGCCAGGGCTGTCGGGAGTTGAAGATCACCTCACCAAACGAGGGGCAACTTCCGCAGGAGCCTGAGCCCCCTCCAACGTGGAAGGAGGGTCACCCACTGTACATGGATGCATCCTTCAGTGAAGTTACGTCCGCCACCGGCTCAGCGCGTGGTCACTGGCATTCATCCGCGGTAAAATACCCATCAACATTCCCATGTCTGTCTTCAGTTTTAGATCATCCGCAAGAGACATGATCTCGGTGATGATCCCTTCTGTAAGACCTACCCTACCGCCTTTGAGGAACAGGTCGTTGCCACCAGCGTGGACAACGATCGCAGTCCTCCGACTAGCCACACGCAGCTTCTCTAGCTCCTTCCTTAAGTGCGCCGTTCCCCGCCCAGGTAAGCACCTTACCTTCCTCCTGTCCCGGTTTGCAGAAGCAAAGTATTTCTGCGAGTCCCCAATCAAAACGGTGACTTCCTCCTTCGAGCACAGGAGACTAAAGCGGTTGGAGGTCCTGACAGGGGCAACCGGGGTCTCAGGCTTCGGCTTCGCAGCCTTCTTGCCCGAGACCTTTCGATACCCGTCGCCACCCATAGACTCAGCCGCACTTACAGGTCACCCAACCCACTCCGACCGGCAGCTACATCCTTCGGTTTCTTTGGGCCATCAGTAGGCCCCTTCCCACCCTTTTTCTTTATCGGCCCCTTCCCACCCTTCTCTATCGGCCCCGTCTTTGCGCCCTCCACCTTGCGCCGCGGTTCCGTGCGTTCCACGTGGGTCGCTGGCGATTCCTGACACTGATTTTGTACCCTGGCCCCCGGTTGCACCTCTACCCTTTCTCCGCGGTCCCGATCTCTGTCCAGTCCATCGCTGGACCGCCTTTCCAGGGTAGCTATCATATCAATGAGCTCAGGGGTGGAGGACGCAGCCGCGTCAGTGAAGCCGCACCTCCAACAGCTGATCTGGACGACTCGAGCCGCCGGACCCTATCCTCTAGCTTCTCGTAAAACTGCATGAGTTCGCAAATAGTGTACAAGATTTGGTCTAACCTTTTCTTGAAGTGATCCACAGAGGAACGGTTCACAACTTCTGAAGGTAACCTGTTCCACGTGTCACAGATCTTATACGTAAAGTAATTCCCACACACACTAGTCCTAAACCGTTTCAAATCCAACTTCCAACCATTGTTGCGAGTTGGGTTATCATTTAAACTAAACATGCTTCTAAAATCGATATCGTTGAACCCGCGTAAGAGCTTGAAAACCTCGATCAGTTGACCGCGCAGCCTCCGAGTTTCCAGCGAAAACAAGTTCAGGGCGCGTAACCGTCGATTGTAGCCCATATGCCTAACGGAAGGGATTAACTTTGTGGCCCTCGCCTGCACTCGCTCCAGCCTCTCAATATTTTTTCTGAGGGTGGGCGACCAGAACTGCACAGCATACTCCAGGTGCGGCCGAACCATGGAGTTGTATAGAGAGAGCACAATCTCCTTGTTCCGAAACTGAGATTGCCTCCTGATATAACCCAACAGCTTCTGGGCTTTCTTTTCCACCTCTACGCACTGTTTGGTAAACTTTAGGTCGCTGCTGATTAGCACACGCAAGTCCTTTTCCAAATCAGTCGCCTCGATATTGTTCCCCAACATCGAGTAGTCCGACTTGGGATAGGCGTAGCCAATGTGCATCACTTTGCATTTACCCAAGTTAAACGGCATTTGTCATTTTTCGGACCACTCTCCTATCCTACCTAGGTCCGCACGCAGTTGCTCGATCGCTTCGGGCGTCCCAACATTGGCCCCAAGCTTGGTGTCATCAGCGAATTTAGCGATCCGACTGACGATGCCACCGTCGATATCATGTAAATGATAAACAACAGTGGCCCCAAAACGGAACCCAGAGAAACCCCACTAGTGACCGAGGCCCAACCCGAACTAACCCCTTTAATTACAACTCCCTGCCGCCTATTATTCAGCCAGTTTTCAATCCACCTACCTATTTCCCCACCGATACCCAGTGCGCACACTTTCGCCATTAGCCGGCGGTGAGGTACCTTATCAAAGGCTTTTTGAAAAGAGAGAGAGAGAGAGAGAGAGAGAGAGAGAGAGAGAGAGAGAGAGAGAGAGAGAGAGAGAGAGAGAGAGAGAGAGAGAACCTCGGACGGAACATTTAACACAATCATCCAACGATGAAAACTATAAATTCTCCCCTTCAGAATCCAATGAAACTTGAAATATCGTAACTCCCAAGTAGAACTTTTGTTTTGGCGATGTATGTTATCGCCATTATAAAGGTATCTTAACTGCAAATTCACATCGTATAATGCAAATACGAAAGGAAAAAACCCAAACTTTTCCACTTGTTTTGTGGACGATTTTACGCCTTCGACCATTCACCAAATAAATGAGAAGAAAACATCCCGAAATGGTGTCGATAAATTTTTTTTATCCCTTTTTTATTGTGTATCAAATCTCTGATGGTTGTCTGTGTAAAGTTTGGTTGGGTTGGGTTGCATAATATTGGGTTAGTTAGAGTATATATATATACTGTAAAGTTAAAAAAAAATTTGCGTTTTACTATTTCGAGTTGGAATCGGTTTAAAAATTTTCTTTTTTAGATTTTGCATTCGAAAAATAAATTTCATGTGTCTCCAAACGTTCGACATAAAAAAATGGTTGAAACGATGATTTGTTTCCCGGATTAGGTTTTTGGTACCAATATGGCTCATAATAGTCAAAGGTTAACCGAGTAAGATAAACTGAAGTATCAGAATTCAATTATATATATATATATATATATATATATATATATATATATATATATATATATATATATATATATATATAGCCGAGATATGTACCACTCTAGGTACGAATCGGTGGTTAAGCAACTAAAATAAAAAAAAAATACATACCGGTATAATATATATATACTGTATATATATATATATATATAATATATATATAATATATATATATATACTGTATATAAAACAACACGTTTAATCAGAAAATAACCATATTGTTTCAATAAATCATTTGTTATATGCTGTGAAAGCAAAAAATATTCTGTATGTATATTTTTAATATAAAAAATAGATTCGATTTTAATTATTCGTAGATCTGCAGGCATAGCATAGCTACAGCATAGGTTTAATATCTATTTTCAGGTTGTCTTACATTTAAAATCAAATACACGTATATCGACAAGTAATATAAAATTATTATATAAAGTAATCTTCTATATTATAATAAGAGAGCTGTCCGTCCGTCCGTCCGTCACACTTTCAGAAATTGTGAGAAAAAAATTCAGAAATTGTATTACGGGCGGCAATGTGAAGCTCAAGATTTTTATGACTGTGTTCTTTTCTGTAGTTTAGCCTGTCTGTTTGTGAAATTTATAATGGGGGAAGGGTGGGGTAATGGGGAGGGGTGTTGGTAATAGGGGAGGGGGTTAGCCCCCAAGTTGCATGAATGGGGGTGAGGAGGTTTTGGGAGATACCAGATTCAGAAATGTTGACACAATGTGAAGCTCAAAATTTTCACGGCTGCGTTCTTTTCTGTAGTTTAGCCTGTCTAACCGTCAGCGAAGCGACGGGAACTGTACTAGTATAATATAAAAGTATATAGCCAATAAAATATTTCGTAAATCTTATAAAAGTAATAAAAGTAAAAAAAAATTCGGTGCTTTCCTGTTAACGGGAATACCCAACCGCCCGCCACCAAACTGTTTGTTATGTATTTTTGCTCTTGTCATTTTCGTTTAAACTAACGAAAATATCACAACTTAACCTAATCAATTATCAAAGGCGTACAGTTGACCTAAGCGGGCATTCAGTTAACCTAACTGGGCATTCAGTTGACCTAACCCGGCGCATTTTCCATTATAGTAACCTGTTAGGTTAATTCAATGCCCGGTTAGGTCAATTGAATGCCCGGTTAGGTCAACTGTACGTCCTTGATGATTGGTTAGGTTAAGTTGGAATATTTTCGTTAGTTTAAACGAAAATGACGAGAGCAAAAATACATAACAAACAGTTTGGTGGCGGGCGGTTGGGTATTCCCGTTAACAGGAAAGCGCCAAAATTTCAAATGATTATCAATTAAAATTATAAATAATTTATATTAATTAATACCGCGCTATTAATATTAGGTCTAGGTCATAGTGCACGGCCACCAATTAAATTTTCTTACGACTCGCATGGGCTTCGTTGTAGCCAATGTTGTAACACCGTTTACCGTTGATTAGCGAAGTTAAGCGATATTGGGTCTGGGTAGTAGTTGGATGGGAGACCGTCATCCCCGTCCAGATTATGTAGCCGTGGTTTGGATCCCACGTAAAGTTGTAGGTCCCCTCCGTCATATAACCTTAGATGTTGCGAAGGAGTTTAAACAATTCCCATCATTACATTATTACGATCCGCATAGATGTTTCTGTCGGGCTGTAGCGTTTGTGCTGAAGTTTAATTTATGAGCCAAAATGTGTTCATTTTATATCGTTTTATTTGGGCCAAATGAGATATCATTTTGTTTCTGTTTTAGCTAAGTTAAACACAGATTTATAGAACCTACAACCATTAGCGCAGTCAAAAGGTATGGTTTAATCCAAAGGAAAAGAGAAAAAAGTATATTTTGGCGCTTAAGTTAAGTTTTGGCGCAAAGTTATAGTACCGTTTCTGTAACTCTACCGAGGTCCGCTACTTAAATTTTTTTTTTTTGTTGGAGTGTTTTCGTAATGTAGCTAACGTTATTTAATCGAAATCAACTTAAAATTATCATTTTTAACACATTCACCACCAGCACTTTTTAAGAAGGTAACCAGCTACCGCCAGCATTTGTGCAAGTTTTTACCCAACTATAAAGTCTCACCAAAACTTTAAACAAAAATTAAAACTAAAGATATCTCTAAACAAAATATTCCAAAATAAAGCTTAGAATGTATACGTTCGAGACGAGATTTCTTGTCTTCAGCAGTCAACTGATCTGTGTCAAAAGACGAGACTTCTCGTCTTTGCCGGTGAATGTGTTAAATTTCCGAATGAAAACGAAATTTAAATTTTACAAAAAGAATAGAAAAAATATGATTTTTATTCTTTCGAAATGTCAAAGTCTGCCTAGATTTTAAAGTAAATCCTACGAATATAATCAGATTTTGGGTTTATTCTCGACGGTCCATCTATTGGTGACTCTTGCCCTACAGGTTAACTATTATTTTCAACTTTTACAGACATTTTGGATCACCTGAAGATTAGGGCCCCCAGCCTTCTTTAGTTAGTTTTATAAGGCTAACTAAAGAAGGCTGGGGGCCCTGATCTTCAGATGATCCGACGTTTTTAATAGAAACAATCACGGACAGGAAAGTGTGCCATATTCAGAATCCCAAGTAGGCCCATACCATGAAAGTCTGTTTCATATATTTAATTTAAAATATATATTTCCTTTTACAACATATAAAAAGTAGTTTACTGAAACTATACATTTATTTTCTGTGTAAACAGTTTTTCTGTTGGACAGGGTAAAAAAAATATATGAGAGAGAGAGAGAGAGAGTTACAAGGAGTTACAAGGAAAAGAAGTACCTCAAAAGGCCTTTCGGCCCATACCGAGGAGGTACCAATGGCAACGGGTGCCAGGGAAAATTTTGTGAAAGTTTATTTTTCTTTCAACTATCCTAGCAGTAGTAGAAAACTGGATAGAAAAGTAGAAGGCTCTCTCCCCAGAGAGAGAGAGAGAGAGAGAGAGAGAGAGAGAGAGAGGAAACCTCAAAGACCTTTCAATCCATTGTTCAGTTTTTAACTATTTTACCAACAGTAGAAAACTGGATAGAAAATCATAAGACTTTCTCCTCCCCCTCCCCCGCCAGAGGCGGGTACAGAAAAAGGTTGAAAAAATACCTTAACCCTGGAAAAGTAGCCAAGGAAATTTTACAGGAAAGAGGAGAATATATAAGCTAGCTCTAAAATTACGCCATGCACACACAGATCGTACACTAGATAGCACCACTGTATAAACTAATCAATAATATACCTGTGCCGGTCGCACATCAAACACTTGGTATCATCACAAAAACCTCAAACATTTGGAACAAGAATTAAGAACAGAAAACAGATTTTCTACACCACGCGATCACCCGTCACGTACATTCAGCCAACCAAACGAAAAAACTGGCAGAAATGCAACTTATTTTTTTTGTTATGAAATGATGTTTCCACAAAATATTTTTCTACTCTCTTCTTAGACATATTAACAAGGTATGCAAGTGTATGAACGTGTTTTCTGTAATTGGATGTCTGGCCTGTGTATGTGTCTGCCAACTCTTTGAATGTCGCCGAGTTGCAACTTGGGTCTCCCGCCGTGAAAGGTGTTTATGCGGCAAGTGATATATTGAGTCGTCCATACTACGCGGTGTTGTGCCATTAAGAAAGTAGAGAAAAATCTCTCTCCTGCGAGGAATATCAGTGGGAGGTCACTTTGTCTATCCCCGTGTACTTGTCCCTCATGGAGGATGAAAGGGTTTCGTGGGGTGATCACTCGTTGTTGCTACTGTGAATTCAAGAGTCTTCCACTTAGAAGTGTTTATGAGGCAAGTGATAAAAAATGAGTTGCTCGATGATTGATCATGCTAGAGAGAGGGAGAGAGAGATGGGGGGGGGGAAGCTATAGTACTATGAAGCACTAAACATCCCCAAAATAAATAAATAAATAAATAAAATTCAACTCACCGATCAAAACAAGTGACATCCGAATGACATCTGAGTGACATCCGTTAAGGCATATAAACGCTTTCTCGAGAAAAGATAAATTTTTTCTAATTAAATTGAGTTCAGATCTCCATCTGAAACCTTTCTTCTTCTTCCGTATCACATACTGTGGAATTGATATGTAAAATAAATTATTTATATCAATAAACTGAACGGGAGTAAGCTTACGAGTAGTTCAAATTTTTTAACGGATTATTTGAACAAATTTTATAATCAAACGTTGGAAGAATTTTATTTCCGTTGAAATTTATTAGGACTATATATATATCTTGGTTACTTTGGGTTTGCTTCCGCCCGAATTGTTCATTCTGACGAAAGTCAAGCTTGTTACTGCACCTTAGACCAACAGTTTAATGTGGAATCTGACCCACGCCCCACCAACAGCCCAGCGTCTTAACCACTAGGCTACCCAAGGTACCCATTTATCTACCAACCAATGTCTTTATTATGTGGAAGGATGAACAGTTGGGTTTTGCTGCACGCCGCCTGCCGTCACCGGGTCTCGATTCCTTGGCCGATGGGTTCGTAGTCAGCGACGCTAACCACTATACCACCGAGACGCATGATATATAAGGTATTTAAAAAAATCAGCGAATCATTTTCTCTGTATTTTCTTTGTAATTACTAGGGCTGGGCATCCGGGATCCCGGAAGTAAAGTAGACAGATCATTTCCCGGGAAAACTGTCATCGATCCCGGGATTTCCCGGTATTCTATTTTCAGGGGAGACTTTTAAACTCAGTTTTATTATGAGGTATATTTATTTCATGCAAAGGCTTTTCACAATTGAAGTTTTCGCTCACCTGTTTTTTAAACCTTGAAAACCGTTTTCGCTTGAGTATGGAATGAAATAATATTTGGGATTCCGGATGCCCAGCCCTAGTAATTACAAGGAGGGAATATGAATACGGCGTCGTTTACACAATGGTTTTTTTTGTTGCATTTCCAGCAACTGCGGATAAGCCTGTTTTGCGATTTCAATCCTTTCTGATCCGGATTTGTGAACTTGAGCCACGTCAGCTTTGTATGGAGTCCGCATGTTGGTTGGTTAGTCTTTTTTACACCCTTCGTCCAAAAAATCAACTCCTACACTGATGATAGGAATGGGTAATCGGGTGGTTTTACTTCAAAAGTTCTTAATTAAAGTATCCGGAGTTCACTCATCATTTTTGTATGAAGTTATCTCGGAATTTTTTTTTTATCCGAGACTCCGTTCTCAGTCTTTCATTACTGTTTACCGAATCAGACTTTTTATTACGGAGTTTGCGATACGAGGAAGCGTAAAATATTTAATTAAACCGAAATGGTGATTGGCAAACTTTGCTTTTCTAAACAGAAATTGCGATTCCCCATCCATTTTCTATTCTTTTTACCCCCATCCCTTTTCTATCCATGCCCATCTCTTCTTCATCGTACCTAAAAACTTAAAAAAAGAATCCAAAATATAGTGCCATTTTGAACTCGTTTTCGAGTCTTTTCCGAAGATGGCTGCAATCTCGGCCGATCCTTCGAATTATCAACGTAATTCATAAACAACATAACTTTTATTACGCAACAGTGAAGAGTGAAGCATCTTAACTTTCATCGGAAATACTTCTCTTCAAAATCTCTTTTCGACGAACATAAAAAAAAAAAAGAGGTTGAACTTTAATTAAAATTCCGGGTATTAGCGTTTTTTTCCTTTTATTCTGAGAGTCCAATCTTAAACATTTATAATGTGTATATACATTACATTTTGTATAGAAAGAAATTCTAAATTGAGGTTTTCTTACGCATACAAAAACTTTAATGCACACACACACACACACACACACACACACACACACACACACACACACACACGAGGTCTGTTCAAAAAGTATCCGAACAGGATTTTTATTTTTAGAACAAGATCACACTTGGAGTTGTGACTGTGCTAAACATGTCTGTATGTCGAGGCAAGTTGACTGATAGGGTCGCTCTTCATTGTGTACGGTCTCGTTAGTCCACTGTGGTGAGCCGATAAACTTAAACGTGTTTTGTTTCGCTGCGATTTCTTACGATGTCGGAGAGTTACTAGTTGTTTTTTACTGTAAAGGGTTGTGCAGTGTGCACCATGAATATGCTCCACAGGGACAAACAATCAACAAGGAATTTTACATTGAAGTTTTGAGACGTCTACGTGAAGCAGTTCGAAGGGAACGGCCGCGGAAGTGGGAGTCCGGAGACTGGATGCTTCATCACGACAACACGCCATCTCACTCGTCGCGACTTTTCCAGCAATTTTTGGCCAAAAACGCAACCCCCACAAGTACTTCAACCTCCATATTCGCTGGATTTGGCTCCATGCGACTTTTTTTTGTTTTGTTTCCGAAGCTCAAACAAACCTTGAAAGGATACCGATTCGATGATGTTGAGACCATTAAAAGAAATTCGACGGAGCAGCTTTTGGCCATTCCGAAAAGTGCTTTCGAAAAATGTTTTCAACAGTGACAGGATCGTTGGGCAAAATGTGTGGCTTTAGAAGGAGCGTACTTTAAGGGAGATTAAGTCCCAAACCCTGTATCATATTCTGTATAATCGCATCAGTCCGGACACCTTTTGAACAAACCTTATATATATATATATATATATATATATATATATATATTATATATATAATATAATATATATATATATATATATATACCGGGTGGCCCCAAAAAAATGGCACCAATTTTGAGAAGTGATATCTCAATAACCATTGCAGCTAGGGACTTAAAAAAACAACCAAATGAAAGATAATTCTTTTCTCTTTAAGTACTTATTCTATGGCTTGATGGTTATAAAAGCCCATATAATGCCCAAAATTGGCTTCCAAAAAAATATACAAAAAAAGTTGCGCATTTATATTTATTCCTTGATCCTAATTTTAAATGAAATTTTTCTATTCCAGACCCCTCAAGATGGGATTGAGAGAATCTGATAAGAACATTATACAAGCACTACGTGAAGAAAAAGGATATTCATTAAACAGAATCCTTTACGAATTTCCAAATAGAAATTGGAAAAAAAGAACTGTGGCACATTTTTTACAAAAACTGAAAGAAACTGGCAGCAGTCAACGGCGTCCGGGAAGTAGTCGACCAAAAAGTATTAGAACGCCAGAAAACATTGAAAAGTAAATGAAATGGTTTTAAGTCAAGAGGAACAACCGGGAACAAGTAAAAGTGAACGTGAAGTTGCGAAAGAAACCGGGATTTCACGTTCATCAGTACAGCGAATAATTCGAAATTATTCGCTGTACTGATGAACGTGAAATCCCGGTTTCTTTCGCAACTTCACGTTCACTTTTACTTGTTCCCGGTTGTTCCTCTTGACTTAAAACCATTTCATTTACTTTTTCAATGTTTTCTGGCGTTCTAATACTTTTTGGTCGACCACTTCCCGGACGCCGTTGACTGCTGCCGGTTTCTTTAAGTTTTTGTTAAAAATGTGCCACAGTTCTTTTTTTCCAATTTCTATTTGGAAATTCGTAAAGGATTCTGTTTAATGAATATCCTTTTTCTTCACGTAGTGCTTGTATAATGTTCTTATCAGATTCTCTCAATCCCATCTTGAGGGGTTTGGAATAGAAAATTTCATTTAAAATTAGGATCAAGGAATAAATATAAATGCGCAACTTTTTTTTGTATATTTTTTTTGGAAGCTAATTTTGGGCATTATATGGGCTTATAACCATCAAGCCATAGAATAAGTATTTAAAGAAAAAAGAATTATCTTTCATTTGGTTGTTTTTTTTAAGTCCCTAGCTGCAATGGTTTTGAGATATCACTTCTCAAAATTGGTGCCATTTTTTTGGGGCCACCCGATATATATATACGCTGAAGTAGACCGCAGTAAAGTTAAACCCAAAATCTAATGGAACAAACATGAGGTCGAACCGAAACTAAATTAAATTGAATCGAACGCACTATAATCAAATCGAATAATACGTTCATATTGGAATTATATCAAACTGGCTTTTAATTTCATTATATATATATATATATATATATATATATATATATATATATATATATATATATATATATATATATATATATATATATATATACAGGGTGGGCGGAAAGTAGCTCCCTATTTTGGATTGGTAAAAAAATACGTATATTATCCATTTATTTCAGAAGAAATAATATGAAAAGGTAGGCATACATGGTAGGTTTTCTCTAAAATTCAATGTGGGCTCCAACTCTTTCCACCAGCTTCTGGAGCCGCCCAGGAATGGCGTCCACTGACTTTAGCAGGAACTCCGGCGGGATGGAGGACATGACTTCCCGAATTCGGTCCTCCAGTTCTTCCAATGTCCTCGGTTTGGTGCGGTAGACTTCTTCCTTTACCCACCCCAAAGAAAGAAGTCGCACGGTGTCAAGTCGGGGCTCCTGGCTGGCCATTGATGTGGACCACGACGACCCATCCAACGCCCAGGGAAGTGGGCATCCAGCCACTCACGGACAACAAGAGCGAAGTGCGGAGGGGCGCCATCTTGCATAAATATCAGATCGTCGATGTTCTCCCATGTGCTGACAACCGGCCAGACCTCGTTTCGCAACATAGCAAGGTACCGCTCAGCATTCATGGTGTTGCGCAGAAGGAACGGGCCCACAACCTGATCTGAGGTCATACCACACCACACGTTACACTGAAACCGATTCTGCCGTTTTTCAGCGGTAACCATGGGATCCTCTCCTGCCCAGTAGTGGCAATTGTGGCGGTTGACAAAGCCTCCGACATGGAACACCGCCTCGTCGCTCCAGAGGATGTTGCGGAAGAGATGGGGCCAGTCTTCATGCCAAGCCAGCATGATTTCCCCGAACTCCATGCGAATGTCGCAGTCCTCGTCCGAGAGAGATTGGCAGTAATGCGGCTTCCACGCACGCCAGTTCAGCTCCTTCTTCAGCACAGTTCGCACTGAGTAGCGGGAGAGTCCACTTTCCCGAGCTGCCTGGCGAGTTGACTTTCGTGGACTCCGTGCGAACATTTCCTGAACTGCCTGCACCGTCTCTTGGGCCCTGGATGTCGAAGGGCGACCACATCTTCGAACATCTGCCACAGACCCCGTGGTCATGAGCTTCGAGTGGCAGTTCTTGATTGTTTTCGGGTCCACTTGGGCACGTGGTCGTGAATGGCCCGCCACCATCTTTGAACTCGAACGACAGATTGCCAAACTTCGTACCGTGCCGCCAACTGGGCACGCTCCTGCAGTGTTAAACGCTCAGCCATGTTACCCTTCAATCTGAAATGAAATGAAAAAATGAACGTTACAATTGTACCACTTTAGAGAACACAAAGAGAACACTTTAGAGAAAAAAAGATTACCGTTACAATTGTACCACTTTAGAGAACACACCATAACAATATAACAATACAATCACAATTTATACATAATTTATATGTAATTTAAATTAGGGAGCTACTTTCCGCCCACCCTGTACACGTATATATGAGTGGTCCAAAAATGTGATAGATAGCATTTCAATTATGGCTGTAGCCACCCTTGTTAGGTATCGCCCAAGAAATATTTATACCAAATTTGAACTCATTCGAGTAATATTTAGGGGTCGCGCCAAAAGTTGACCTTTTTCATATTGGAATGAAAAACAGAAAATCTTCCAAATTCTTGTAAAGGCGACATACTCGTATTAAAAAAGAAAAGGAAGGTAGTAACGATGAATTTTATTATACTAGGCAAGACAAACGACTAAATACATGACATTTCAATGCTATCCGTCTCGGTTTGAATCTTGAGGTCCGATTTCCGAGGTGCTGGCATGGACTTCCGGTGAAGGTCGACTGCACGGAGGAGGCATTGTTTCTGTTCCTCGTCTTTTGTGATCGTGGAGTTGTAGTTTTGAAGCAGTGCAACTCCCCCCTCCGCACAGTCGTTCACGACCTTCATTTCTAATGCCCGCTCCTTTAGCTCCTGGTACGCAGGGTCGGCGCACCACTACCCCTGAGCTCTTGGCCAGGAACACCTCCTCCTTTTCCTTCCCGTTAATGGTTAGGACGCCAAAGATTGTTCGTAGTTCGTTGGGTAAACAGGGCCCCGATGGCGGTGCCTGGTTTGAATCCGTTGCCTTCCAGTCTTTTCCAGCTCTTCGTCTTCGCTGACCGCTTCATGTTTTCCCATCCTAGCCTTCACCCCGTCATCCAAGCGGGAATTGAAGAGGGCGAGTCCGACCAACTCTTCAGCCAGGTACCAGAGGTAGCGGTACATGGCCTTCAGCGCCACGTCAGCCAAGTGACGGTCAAGGTAAGCTGCCAAGAAGATCAGACAGAGGTCGTTGGCAGGCGCCCTCACCACTAGGAGGGGGCCTCGTGCCAAAACTTGCACTAGAGTAGAGCAACGAATAGGCAGAGGTCCGTGATGCCCTTCTCTTCCCTAGCGGTGAGGGTGACCTGCTCCTTGAAAAGGCAGTTCATCAGGGCGTAAATGGTTTTTGCCATCCACCGGGCTTGGTGCATAGCACCCGGTGCCCTGAAGTGCACCTCTGCAATCTCCATCCCCCGAGGAAGACGAGGCACAGTCGAAGGAGTTCGGTGTAGTCTTCCCTTGGGAAGGAGGATGCAAGGGCTACCCTGCAGTACGAGATCATCTCTTCCCGGAGGTCAGCTTCTCTTCCGTCACCTTGAATATGGCCTTCTCGAGGAAGGGTCACTGCTGTTTGAACCGCTTGAAGAGAGATATCTCTGGTCCTCCGGAGGTGCCAAAGGTAAGAGAAAACACATCTGCGAACACGATCTCGAAGATGTGGTGGTGGCATGCCATGATGCCACCCAAATCAGCCCTTTTCCAAGAGTTTTTTGAATGACGGTACACGCCCCTATCTTGAGTCCGGAGTTCGACGACGTTGTGTCGAACACCAGCCCTCGCACCCACCTAAAACCGGCCCATGCCGCGAACAACGCTTCCAGCCAAAATTCTGAGAAAAAAGAAAAAAAAACGCAAATCTGGCAGGACCTCCAAACGAGTTCCGATCTTATTGGATTTTGGCGTGTAGAGTCCCGTCACATAGTGGAACAAGGGCGCCTACAACCAACAGTGAAATTTTTATTTTTAAATTTTACCTTATATATGTATATATATCCTCTTCAACTAAAAAATTTATTGTTATGCCGTTCAGATATTAATTTATTAATTATAATTTGAAATTTATTAAATTAATTATCCCTCTCCAAATAAATCACTCGAAGTGAAGCAACGAGAAGCACGCACTCACGTAATCACGCGCGCACGCAGAAATATGTATTTCAGGTAGTAAAAGACATTAAAAACCTGTACTAAAAATGAATGAAAAAAAAAAAAACATTAAATGAGTTGAGTTAATTAATCTTTGGAGAATAAAAGAAATTTCTCCTCGAAAGGATAAAGAATAAGAGAATAAAAGGAAACCTCTTTTAATAAAAAAGCTACTTGGACATCATTTGAAATTAGAAAAAAAATTTCTCGGATCACAGTTTCTTTGAACGTTACATGTAAGAATCGTTTTGGGAGACATTTTCAAATTTATTCGATAAAAAAAAAATATATATATATATATTAGTGATGTAGCGGATGTCATTTTTTTCACATCTGCGGATGTGGATGAGGATGCTTGATTTCAACATCCGCGGATGCGGATGTCTACATTTTCGTTATTTTTTAGGATATATTCGAGATTTGTTGTGTTTAACGTATATAATAAGTTATTATATAGAGAGAGCTGTAGCTATAATGTAGTATAATTGATTAATTGTACAATAATTGCTGTACTTTTCTCTGAACATATAAAATAATATCAAGCATCTAACTAATATAGAAATCAATTAGTGAATTCGTCTGCAAATAAATTCGTTATATTTTGTTGAGTTTCAGCCACAATTAGAAACCATAATTGTGTTACCAGGATGCGGGACGTGAACCCAACTCAAATGCACCCCCGACCTCTTTCCCCAACCTCCACCCTTATAGAAAGAGATGTTTAATTAGCTTGATAACTATTTATATTAAGTTTAAAGTTTTATTAGGCATATTTATAAATGAGTAATTAAAATAAAGTAAACTAAGATGTTCATCGTTTAATATTCAAACTTAATTATAGGAAGGTTATGCTTAAGGAACATTAATTTTTCTGCCTTTTCTGCTGACAGTCTGTTTCTCTTTTCATCATATATTAATCCAGCACTGCTAAATAATCTCTCGCTTGGTACGCTTGTTGAAGGACGTGCTAAATGTTTCCTTGCAAGTTTACTCAAGTATGGATAGATATTCTGCGTATTTTTCCACCAACTAATAGGATTGTCACATGCAGCCAGGCGTTTTTCTTGGTGATAGCTCTCGATCATTTTTACTACATCTTTTGACATCGCGTAGGTTTCGTCATTGCTGCTTGACTCAAAAAACTGAGAGACAGATTCTGTGATAGATTTGCTTGTTGAAGGTGTTGGTTCTGTCACTGAAACTTTTATTCTTTTGGTGGGTGGCGAAGCGACAGATTCAAGAGATTGAAGCTCTTCAACTGCTTTGCCAAGTGATGATTTAACTCGTTCTAATGTACTAGGTGAAAATAACTTAGCTTTGTAACGTGGATCTAAGTAGGTTGCAAGAGAGTAACTTCATACAAGAACAGCCTCTCGTCTTGTCGCTTGCATCACTTTTGCGCACAATGAACTAGTTCTATTAATATAGTAGAATTTGATAATTTCCGCTTATTAATGACATTTTATCTCAACGGTCCATATCCGCACGACATCCGCAGTTCAAAGTGCGGATGCGGGTGCGGATGCGAGAAAATGTGCGGATGTTATGCGGATGCGGATGTGACCTACATCACTAATATATATATATATATATATATATATTGTCGTTAGTAGGGTAAACGTTAACTTCTTTAAAAAGAAAATAATCACGTTTTTCAAAGATTTAAAAAAAAAAAGTCTTCATTTTAGTTTTCAAAATTGTGTATAAATTACCAAACCCTTGTTAATGTCGTTCCAGTATAAAAATATATGCTTTGTTGCTAAGAAATTCGACAAGTTGAATTTTATATATATATATATATATTGTGGATTCATTATTTTAGTATATTGTAATTAATTGTCAGTTATTTTCTGGGTTATTTCTCTTGTTTGGAAATAATTCTGATTTTAAAAATGTCCAAATTTTTCTTCATTGTAATAAACGATTTATTTTGTAAGTTTAATAGAAGTTTCTCTTTTAATATATCTGTATATACATTAGCGTAGCCAGGATTTGATCGAGGGGGGTTGAGATCCCCAATAAAGATATATTTCATAATTTTACGAGTAAATACCGGAATAAAATTGATACATCTGTTGTTTCTTTGGATAACTATTGGGGAGAGGATTTAACCCCTGAATACCCCCTGGTGTGTGTGTGTGTGTGTGTGTGTGTGTGTGTGTGTGTGTGTGTAGAACCAACTTTATTAAACAGCAAAAAATAAATCCATAGATATTATTATTATTATTATCATTAATATTATTATTATTATTATTATTATTATATTATTATTATTATTATTACTTTTAAATTGGATTCAGTCTTTTCTGAAAGAGAATTTGACGCGACTGTTGCCAATTTTAGTGCGGGTTGAGAACGCATCTCACAGTTGATTCTCGACTAACATATAAGTAAAAAATGAGAAGGATTAAACATTATAATATTTCAAAATTAATAATAATAATAAAATATAACCTAACCCAACCTAACTTAGGGCTATAGAACCGAGAAATACGTAATAAGTGCAACCTCGACTCCATTGAGGTTTCGAAAGGGGTTCACAGTGCTTAAATAGTGAGGTGCCAGTGAACGTATCCTAACCTAACCTAACCTAACCTCTTCTACCATACCATGACTTAACTTAGCGGAACTCAACCTAATCAAGATTAATATGCGTAATATGTATTTTCTGACAACATCAACATCTCCAGATTTTTTTTCACGTGATTTTTTTTAATGTTTTCAGGTACCGAAAATATTACTTTAAAAAACCAGAGAAAGTGAATTGTCACACTTTCGGCCTCACTTACATCCAGTTGCCTGTGCGCACACACACACACACACACACACACACACACGTACGTTTATGTATATATGTATATACATCGTGTTGGAATGCATGGTGTTGTACAGTTAATATTCCTAAAAATTCCTCCCTTCACCGTTTCTTCGTGAAAACTTGTCTAAAAATCAAATTAGTTTCGCGCAGAAACGTAAACTTTGCTTAAAAATTGCGTTTGGTGTTGGCGCATTCGGTTTCTTTATATTGAATTCAGAATGAATTTTACCTCGCAGTTTTTATTGTATTTATTTATTTTCTTAGATGAGGACGTTGAAGTGGCGCAAAACTTAGATCTGAATGGAAAATAAGATCCGATTTTTGTATTCTTCTGCTCAGGAATTTCATTCCCTTATTTACTTAGATCTTGTTTTCGTTAGTTTTTCTAATGTAATTTCTTAGGATGCAAATGGAACACCCTATATATATATACTGTATATTATATATATTATATATATATATATATATATATATAATTTTTTTTTAACTGCAACAACACAGTATAATTAACGTAAAGAACGACGCTTGTATAGAAGAACGTTCCGCACAAGATGAGGAGAAAGAACGAACAAATGAAAAATGAGGTAACCACCGGGAATCGAACCCGGGATCTTCCGATTGCTCGTATGTAGGAGAATTACGACTTCTGATTAAGCGAGGCCCATGGTGTAGTGGTTAGCATATCTGACCGGCAATCGGAAGATCCCGGGTTCGATTCCCGGGTGGTTACCTCATTTTTCATTCGTTCGTTCTTTCTCCTCATCTTGTGCGGAACGTTCTTCTATACAAGCGTCGTTCTTTACGTTATATATATAAGTCCGGTGTTATAGGAAAATTTATTTTAAATTAAATTTATAAAAGTATTACATTAGAACGAAAACACATGTTCAAGTTGATGTCTTTCTTGTTGTTCGCACATGTTGATACAATGTTCCAAACTTAAACGCACACGTGCCAAAGTCTTTGATGCGATTTGTGCAGAAACAGCACGGATATTTTCTTTAAGGTCTTCAGTGGTACGTCGTGGACGGTCAATGAACACAACAGACTAAAGAAAATTTTGGCGTATGAGGTCCGGGGATCTTGGGTGGGGGGCACTCGATTGGTCCCCCGCGCCCAATCCATCCATCCAAGTACATCAATACTGCTTTCAGCACCAGCTGAAGTTCTCGGGCGACCTGCTCTTGGTTTGTCCTGAACACTCCTGGTCTCCTTGAATCTTAAAAACATTCGACGCTGACCAGGTCGTGGTTTATTGGGATGACGACGGTGAAACTCTTCAGCTGTCTGTCTTTGGCTAAGGCCAGAAGCATGCAAGAGAAGAATTTCCGCCTTTTTCTGAGGAGTGTAATTCGCTTCCATATTAACTATATATATATATATATATATATATATATATATATATGAATAAAACCACGAAGGAAAGGAAACACAGAATGGTGCTCAAGCGCTTTCGTCTAATGACATCCTCAGGAACATTAGACGAAAGCGCTTGAGCACCATTCTGTGTTTCCTTTCCTTCGTGATTTTATTCATCATAAATATTTTCCATGTGTTACTTTCGTGAAATAATTTATATATATATAATATATATATATATATATATATATATACAGGGTGTCCTATAAGTTCGGCATCATAGGAGAAATTCATATTTTTCTATTTCTACAAACCATAATTCATATTTTTCTCTTTCTACAGGCCATAATGTCTGTGAGCAAGGAAGAACGAATCCAGATAATTCTACTCATAGGAGACCGCGAGCCAATAACACAGAGTTGTGTTAGCAGACTTGTTGCAAAGTTTAAGGAAACAGGATCCATAGAAGATAAACCACGCAGTGGACCTTCAAGGAGGTCCACTGACGATGATACAGCGACTGCTAGCCTGGCTTATTTTAACAGAAGTCCCAATAAGTCTCTTCGGCGATTGTCCGCCGAGACAGGAGTGTCGAAAAGTAGCATCCATCGCATTCTTCAGGCTCACAAATGGCATCCATAAAACTTCAGATCCTACAGAAATTAAGCGAAGATGATCCCGACCGGCAGATGGAATTTTGTGAATGCGCTACGGAAAAATATGCTCGGGATGCCAATTTCCCGTCCACCATTCTGTTCAGTGACGAGGCTGTTTTTTATGGAAATGGTGAGGTAAATCGACAGAACACCCACTACTGGTCTCAAAACAACCCTCACTGGTATACCTCTTCAAAGGAACAAGGTGCATCTCGGGTGATGGTATGGTGTGGCATTTGGAAGGATCGCATCATAGGCCCCCTCTTTTTCGATGAACATGTCACTGGAGGCACCTACCTACGTATGCTCAAGGAGGAAGCATTTCCCAGTATCTTGAACGAAGAAGGAAATTTCCCAACATGGTTCCAGCAAGACGACGCTCCTGCACATTACAGCACCCAAGTAAGGGAATACCTGTACCAACAATTTCCTGGTCATTGGATAGGACGTCGAGGGCCTGTGGAATGGCCAGCTAGAAGCCCGGATCTCACGCCACTAGATTTTTATCTCTGGGGCCACTTGAAAGCGCTGGTATACGCAGAGAAAATTAGGAGTGTTGAACATTTGCGGCAGCGCATTATTGGGGCATGTAACACCATTACTCCTGACATCATTCACCGTGTGCTTGCTGGCTGGGTATCACGTCTGAATTTGTGTATTGAAAACAATGGTAGACACATTGAGCACGTTCTGTAAATAAAAGCTTTGTTTTGCCTTTTTTATTATTTTTCCTATGATGCCGGACTTATGGGACACCCTGTATATAATGTTTACCTGAATAACAAATACCAGGAAATAATTTTTTTAAGGTATTTATCATACATGTGTACGGTGCGTCAACATTTTGTTCAGTAAACTGAACAAAATATAAAGTATATGACCCAAGTAGTTAAACACAATATAAACATAATATACTCTATAATACATCTTACATGTCTGATTATACGATTTAATATTTATAATATGCATGAGTTATATATGTAAATGCGTGTAAATTACGCATTATAACGGATAAATTAAAGAAAACTACACCTTACCTTCCATTTCCCGTACTCTCCATTTTGAAACTGTCATCAGACTTTCTTTTGACAGTACAGGCATCTGTTGAGATTTGGCAAACTTTCATCCATTTTCTTTTAAGTTAAAATAAAATTTCTTAGATTTTTTTTTCGGGGGTATTTGAAGTGATACTAGGTCATTTTAAATGTTCATATATGAACACGATGCAAGAAAGGATTAAATAACCATGGCGGTTACATTTTAAATCTTAATACTATTAATATAGTGTAACATTGTTCCAAGGCTTATGATGGCTCAGAAGATACAGAACTATCACATTATCCGGGTAACAAGTTTTAAATTAAAACCATTAAATCCTCTTTGAAAGTTACCAAAAACTGCTTTTGGATCACTTTAACATATTGCTTCCCAAAGCATTCGGGAAGCAATAGTTAGTGATCCCTCCTGGGAAGCAATATGTTAAAGTGATTAACACTGGGAAGCAATATGTTACAAAGAGAAAGGTTGGTTGGTTAGAAAGAGGTTGGAATCTAGGAGATAATCTACCGACCATAAACAAAGCTATAAATATTAACAAAGTTATAAACTTGCTCAGTTCTTTCTTGTATTATACTATACAAGTCGGTTATAAAGTTCTTTCTTGGTGAAACTGGCCCCCAGCCTTCTTTAGCTAGCCTCATAAGGCTAACTAGCAAAAATGTCACGACTTAACCTAACCACTCGTTAGGTCAACTGTATACCCTTGACGATCGGTTAGGTTAGGTCGTGATATTTTCGTTAGTTAGCCTTATAAAGCTAACTAAAGAAGGCTGGGAGCTCTGATCTTCAGGTGATCCAATGGTGCTAAGCCAAAGGCTTCGTGAAACTGGAGTTCATACCCTGACTATTGAATCTTACTGGAACAAACATAAATACCATATAAAGAAAATGAAAAGATGCAAAAAGGAGCTACTCAACTCGTACTTGTGGCAAATAATGTGGTGTGACCGATTCTTCCGAAATCCACTTTTTACTTTGGGTGACCATAAAACGCAACAATTCTAATAAATTTACATTCAATCTAATATTTTAACATGTTATCATTTACTTTTTATGCCTTTACTTTATTAAAACGAACACTTTTTATCGTACTCCTTATCCTAAATATTGGAAAGCAATATGTTAGTGATATACACTGGGAAGCAATATGTTAAAGAGAGGTTCCTGGGAAGGAATATGTTAAAGTAATCCGTTTTTTTTTCTACTTGTCTGTCATTTCCTTAGTTCATTAGCGAGGGGTTACGAAGTCTTTAATGAGGAATTTCTCAAAAGTTCTTAATGTGGGGGAAACCCCCCCCCATATATATAAAATATATAAGTTTTTCCGACAGAACTTTTGAGAAATTCCTCACTAAAAATTCATAACTACACACACACACACACACACACACACACACACACACACCTTACAGTACTGGGCGAAACGTTTTGAGGATACAATTGTTTTTTGTATTTGCAGTTCGTTCATTGGTTTTGGGAATTTATTAGATAGAGAACGTTTTGAAAGTAAAGAAATTAAAATTTTATTCAATAATAAAAAAAATTACGAAAGTGATTTCCATTTTTTTTCAAAACCGATTGAATGCGTCGTCTGGGAGATTTTTTTTCTCTTTTCTTCTAAAAAAAGAGAGCCATATTCAAAGAGTCGAGAAATGCGTTCTAAAGATCGTTGCTTTGAATTCTTTTCTCTGGTAATGTCCAGAACTCTATTTTCCTTCTTTTTGCTTTGAAAATACAGTTTTAACTACATCGACAGTAAATTTTTAAGAGCATTATCATCATCATCCACCTCCTTTCTGCTTCTATCTTAATTTGTTTCGTCATCTTCCCATCTATTCTTATCATTTCGTTCATATCAAAATATAATTTGAAGTCGGTTAACTGTTCAAATGTTTGACACTTTAACTTAATAACTAATGTGGTAAATATAATATGAAGCCATTTGAAATTTACTCATGAACAATGAAATTTTTACATAACAGAATTTTTTTTTCGCGAAGTTAAAATGGCACTGCCAAATTTACATAACAATTGTCGTTACCCACACTCTCAAATTCAATATTGGTGAATAGGGCTCCTTTCTCGGCCCCATTCAAAGGTGCATCAAGACAGTTGAATATATACTTTATATACACACATATTACAGTCAATGTGTGTGAAATCAGTTACTTCACTTAATGACTAAACGTTTCAGGCATTTTGCATAATGCCTGTGACTCTCACTCACAGACATTACGCATTACTAACCTAAGATATATATATATATATATAAGCACACCGGACAAAAAATTAGTCACCCCTCTCAGAATGTACCTAATAACGTGTGACGGCGCCTCTGGCCTTGATAACCGCACGAATCCGGCGAGGCAGAGACTCTACGAGGTTGTGCATGTACTGAACATCGATTTGCTGCCACTCGTTCATCAGCCGGTCCCGAAGTTCCGCCAGAGTCCGTGGGTGTCTATTCCTGCGCTTCACTTTCTGTTTCCAGCCTGAACAACACCTTCGACGCATTCAGGATTAAAGGCTTCATTGGACCTGCGATGTACTCGTCGCCTCCCATCATTGGAGAACAAACAAAAACGGGACTCATCGGACCAAATTACACGTTTCCAATCTGCCGCAGTCCAGTTTTTGTGCCTCTGAGCCCATTTATAACGTGCCAATTTGTGACTTGCTGTTAACAGCGGCCTCTTCCGTGGTACCCTGCTCCAGATGTCCATCGCATGCAATTCTCGTCGCAATGTCCGTTCGGAAATTGGTCGCTGGAGAACCTCATTGGTTTCTTGGAGCAATTGTTCTCTGGTTTGAAAACGATTTGCAGTTACTAGATGAGAAACATGGCGGCGGCCCCTATTGTCGAGAATTGTTTTCCGGCCACAGTTACGCCGTCGATTTCAGTTGATTGCGAACTACACCACTCTTTGTAAACTCGCTGGACAGTACGCGTTGACACACCAACAAATTGGGCTACTTCAGACATTTTGTGTCCGTGGGCTCTGCCAAACACGATGGCTCCTTTTTGCCACTGAGTAACGTCTGCCTTACGACCCATTTTGCAGACTATATCCAACACACACTTTGTTCTTCACCACCTCACGAAACAGATCTGATCCTGTGTGCTACGTCACCGCTACTTGTCACTTACCAATGCTACATCAGCGCCCTCTGTGTGACCTTGAACTTCCTACTATCGGTGCTATTAGGGGTGACTAATTTTTTGTCCGGTGTGCTTATATCTATCTATATATATATATATATATATATATATATATATATAATAAACTTATATGACAAATAAACTACAATATTTTTTTTATCTGAAAAAGTGAATGTTATAGAGTATAAAAATTTTGTAGATTTATACGCAAGTGAACCACTCTGCTTTGATTCCATATAAAATTTGGGAGTTACTCTTGTCATCGTTCAAACACTGTCCGATATCCATCGATTCCGGTAAACTGTGTATTCACTGTTCAAATCACAAAACAACTTCAGTGCTATAAATAATTGGGATCTTTTCCGTTTTGGGGGCTAGCAGCGAATTTAATGAAAATCGGTATACTAATGTAATTTTGGTCACTGATTTCAAAAATAACTTTCTTTTTTGGAGAAACGAAAAACAAACATGTTAGAGCACTTTAAATAATTAATGTGTTTTTAACGAAAATATCATGACTTAACCTAACCAATCGTCAAGGGCGTACAGTTGACCTAACCGGGCATTCGATTGACCTAACCGGGCATTCAATTGACCTAACCTGGCATTCGATTGGACCTAACCGGGCATTCAGTTGACCTAACTGGGCATTATTAATTCTTGATTTTTTTCTGCTACTTTTACAGATCTGGCGGGATCCTTCAAAAAACGTATTCTTCGTAAAGTTGCACTTTTTACCGTTGACCGACGCTTTGGCAACGAAAGAACTGGCTATTTTATCAAAGGAACACACTTTCCCACACTTAGAGCACTTTTTCATAAACAGTAGCAGTGTGACTCTGGCTAAATTTAACACAATCCTCCGTACTAGTTAAGCTAGTTAAAACACACATGAATTATTGAAAGTGCTCTAACATGTTTGGTTTTCATTTCTCCAAAAAAAGAAAGTTATTTTTGTAATCGGTGACCAAACCTACATTAATATACCAATTTTCATTAAAATTCGCTGCTAGCCCCAAAACGGAAAAGACCCAATAACGTACTTAAATTACCTTATTCTAAATGGTGTTCCAAAAGAAACCGTAAGAATATTAATGAATACGGAAAATTCGGAAATACGAGTATATACAAAATATATACGGAATAAAAGGTGTATTAATATACTGAATCGTTATAGCATATCAATTACTCCCGCGGTTGAAAATACATCGTAAAACACCATCCATTAATATATTGCTTACACGAGACTGTATAAATTTATTTGTTTACTTCTTTTTCGTGCACAAATCTTTGTTTAATATTGAAAAAGTTAAAATACTTTTAGGAGTCCCACACACACTTATGAGTAAAGGAACAAAACAAAGGAATTCTCTTGAAATATGAGCGTATCACGGAATTTCGGAAAATTGTTTTCTGGAAAAAAATTATTCAAGAAAAATGTGAGGAACCTCGAGAAAAGTTTTTAAAGAGGTTTCAAACGGGTTTCCAGAAGGGTTTCAGGGATTTCAGAAACCCTTCAGAGAGAGGTTTCAGAAGCGTTTCAAAGAAATTGTCGCAACAATTTCTACATGGTTTCCTTCTTCACAGCCTGGTTGTAACTGACGAGTGGAAAGCTTTTTTTCAGCTGATGCAAAATAAATAATTTAGACGATTGCTATGTTTTCTCCTCTCTCTCTCTCTCTCTCTCTCTCTCTCTCTCTCTCTCTCTCTCTCTCTCCTCTCTCTCTCTCTCTCTCTCTCTCTCGGAGGCTGCGCGGTCAACTGATCGAGGTTTTCAAGCTCTTACGCGGGTTCAACGATGTCGATTTTAGAAGTATGTTTAGTTTAAATGATAACCCAACTCGCAACAATGGTTGGAAGTTGGATTTGAAACGGTTTAGGACTAGTGTGTGTGGAATTACTTTACGTATAAGATCTGTGACACATGGAACAGGTTACCTTTGGAAGTTGTGAACAGTTCCTCTGTGGATCAGTTCAAGAAAAGGGTAGACGAAATCTTGCACACTATTTGAGTGTGTAAAGACATTTAGGACCTCAGTCTGCGGAAATTTCTTTTCCTATAAAATAGTTAATATCTGGAACCAACTTCCCTCAGAGGTTGTTTCCAGTCAAAGTGTAAATCTGTTTAAAAATAGGCTAGACAAAGTACTGAACACACTCATAGTTTAAGATTAAAACCTCAGAAAACTCTGCAGGAGTTCGCTTGCTCGGTGTCTCTGTGAGCAACTAAATATAGAGCTATTTATTTATTCTCCACTTTCCTGTAAAATTTCCTTGGCTACTTTTCCAGGGTCAAGGTATTTTCTTCAACCTTTTCCGTACCTGCCTCTGGCAGGGAGGGAGCGGAGGGTGGGGAGAGAGCCTTCTACTTTTCAATCCAGTTTCTACTACTGCTAGGATAGTTGAAAGAAAAATAAACTTTCACAAAATTTTCCCTGGCACCCGTTGCCATTGGTACCTCCTCGGTATGGGCCGCAAGGCCTTTTGAGGTACTTCTTTTCCTTGTAACTCCTTGTAACTCTCTCTCTCTCTCTCTCTCATATATTGTGTGTATGTTTATGTCTAGCTGTCTTTTAAAATTCAAAATGTTAGCTGATAAACGCTACTTAAATTTTCATTGCAGACGCGCCTAAAACAAATATGAAAATATATAAAAATAAAAAGTGAGGCTCGGTAGCTAAACTATATTGTTAAACTTTGAAAAATAAGAAACGGTAAGCGTCCTTTTCTCGCATTTCGACCTAGTAAATATCTCTTAATTCATTTCTGCTTCTCTCCTCCAAAAATGCGCCTCCAGGAAATAAAAATAGGGACGAGAAAATAAAGTATAAAAATGATGATGAATGTTAATGAAGAGAGAAAATAGGTATAGTAAACTTGCAGTTGATTCCTTCAAGACGCTCTTATTTGCTTTGAAATATACGAGCACATTCCGAAATAAGAAACAAGTAGTTGTTAATTTTGTTGTTTTTGTTTCGTGTGTGGTTTTTGCTCCTATTTCATATCATTCGTGTTTATTAACTCTTTCGTAAATTTTCTCTTTTTCCCTTCCGGTATCTTTGAACACTTTGGTCTGTGAAGGAAATTTTTAATAAGACATATCTTAAAATGATCGCTGTGTATTCGTCCGCATAATATATATATATATATTATTATATATATATATATATATATATATATATATATATATATATATATGGAATAACGGAATGAAGTCAACTTTCATTAGAGATATACACGCATAAACGGACTTTCTAGAAGTACTCCTCGTATGAAATCAATTTGCATAAGGTCAAAGGTGATCTTATGAGATTCTCTAGACTTCACGTAATCCACAATACAATCTCAATGACTTGCATGAATAAATTCCATTGGCGTAAGCTCCCTTCCACTTCTGCAAGGGCTGTTTCTTCAGATTTACTGAAAAAAGGGTAAAAATAGCCGACTTTTCACATTAACCCAACTGTTAATCTAACAAACTAGCCCAACTTCTATACTTAACTTATGATCTAATCTAACCTCACAAACTAGCCTAACTTCTATACTTAACCTATGATCTAATCTAACCTCACAAACTAGCCAATAACTTTTAACCTAACCTAACATTTAATAAAGTGACCTAACGGCACCAAATGTAAACCTGACAGCTAGAAAAGGGGACTAACTGGGCATTTATATGATTTTGTCTCGTTTCGCTTAGCAAAAGAAACCATCGTACTTCAGAAATGATGCTTAACCCGAGTTAATTAAACTAATTTAATCAAAATAACCTACTTTAACACGGTATTGGTAGTGTATATATATATATATATGTGTGTGTGTGTGTAAATAGATATAATACCAGCTGCATTCTTGAAGTTCCGCAAATGTACAGTCTGTTAAAAAAGTCGAGGTACACTGAATCACACTACTTTACGGCCCACTGTATTTTGTAAACGATGGTATCAAAGTTCGGATACATAAATAATTGTGCCTCAAGTATGCGTCCCGATGTATCCCGCCCTGATCACCGATATGGAATATGCATGCTGGAAACTGAACACAGCAATTAGTTACGTAACTTCAAGAATGAATACAAACTGAAGGTGTATCTCGCTCCTGATGAATCATACACTCGAGCTTCTCTCTGACCTACTAAGTATCTTTAATGCAAACCAAAGAAATGCACGTGCGAAAGATCACAGCGTTCACCATTTCTACGAGTATGATGGCTGCAAATAACCGTCTCAAAAATATTCTCAAGGCACTACGTCATATAAACGATACAAAATTTTATATGAACCCTTCAAAGGTCCCCAAAAACAGAATAAAATCGTCTGGCGTTAGCCAGAATGAAATAGTGGTAGCGAAAGGCTTAAATAAAACAAAGATTTTTTTTTTCACATTTTCGAGACGGAACAGTGATTAAAATTTTAATTAAAAGACAAACAAAGGATTGGCCCTTTGAGTGGAAGGGGCGGGAGGGGGGAATGAATGACGAACTCCAAAACCAAAGACTCAAAATTCAGATTGGAAAGAGTGGTAGAATTTAAAGACATTCCCATATGAAACACGTTTGTGTGTGTAATATATATATATATATATATATATATATATATATTATAATATATATATGCACGTATTAATTATTTGAAAATAGTTTTAAGTGAATATTCATTTTCAACAATGCATTATGTCATATGAGAGCTTTGATGATTTTCCCGAACAGTTACTCGTACAACGACTTCGTTATCCAGTGAAAATTATCCTTTTATCTAATTGGAATAAATTACATGAATTTTGTTCATTTTAAAAGGACCAAATATTTACCAGAAAAAAGAAAAAAATAATAACGTTAATAATAAACATGGAAAAATTTATTCGTAACTCCAACCTAAAATGGGCAAGGCGTAAAGGTATTAGGGTGTTGGCCTAGTAGGGATGGTTGCTTATGAGGCCCCCTTAAATATTAATTGATTTTAATAAAACTTCTTTGGTACACGTTTATATTAATAGGAAAAAAATGCGGGGGTGAGACCCCCAAATTTTGGTTGATTGGGTGGTTCTTATATGTATAGGAAAAATTAAATATATAAAATTTCGGGGCTTCACCCCCCACATTTTTTTCCTATTAATATAAAACGTGTACCAAAGAAGTTTTATTAAAATCAATTAATATTTAAGGGGGCCTCATAAGCAGCCATCCCTACTAGACCAAATCTACTATGCTTTCTGTCCTAAAATGTTTAGTTCAATTCAGTTTCTAATTAATCAGCAGTCAATGTCTATTTTAGTTTATGCTGTTCTTTAACTGCTGTTATTTGCCCTGTTAATGGAACGCTAATAAAAAATTCGTGTATTTATGTTTCAATAATTAACTAAATTTGAGTCCTTGTGCGGCACCAATAAGAATATTTAGAATTACTTGAGATTTTGCACATTTTGTTTTTTTGTCAAATGGAATATATTGAGGGGTGAGACGGTGAAATTTGCAATTCGAAAAATAAGGGCCACCCTAATATATATATATATATATATAGTTTGTCCTCTTCCTATGAGAGTTAATTACGTTTAAGTGAAAAGTTCGTTCCTATTGTTTCTTTGAACTTGCTGTTCATTCGTTGGGATGAACACCGTGCTTATGTTGTCACTGCGAAGCCATCAGTGACCGATGTCTTTATAGGTGCACGGGCGTTTCTGATAATGATAGTTTTTTTTTTTTTTTGCACAGCTCTTTACGTCATAAATATTTTTTAAATTAAATTTGGAGTTTTTTATATATGGTTAGATGATGGATATTAAATTTGTAGCTAAAATCTTTATTTAAAGATTTTATTTATTATTAGTTTTTAATGACGACTGAACACGATTAAAAGTAGACAAGTCGAAGAAGTTGCAAATTCGCCATTTTTTTAAAATAAGACTTTAGGAGGATTGTTCGGGTAGTAACACTAATACTGGTACTTGTAGGTTATCTCCCCCACCCCACCCCACCCCACCCCACCAATTTTGACAGAATATTTTCGTTAAAAACTAACGAAAATATCACGACTTAACCTAACCAATTATTATCAAGGGCGTACAGTGATCTATTACACTGGGCAACACGTATTTATTGAATGATATCTGACACTTGATTCTAGGTAATTGTGTGCGCTGAATACAATTTCAACTCGGTTTGGCTCTATAGGTCTGAGTCTTGTCGGACAGCCTATGTGCCATTTTCCAGATTTTTCAAATTAGGACTACAAAAATTAAGTCATGTGTTAAATTTTTTTTTCAAGTTTCATGAATACAAGCAGTTCAAACTACAGTAAAATTACATTATAACGATAGAATGACTTAAAATAAAAAAAACAAACAGATATGAAGCTTCACTGTGGCAAAAATTTTCTTTGAAGGACTTTCTAGCGTATTTGCTTGTTGATGGAGGTTTTTCAAGCACCAGCAGTAATCAGCCATCATGTGGGAATCCCAGCGGCCTTGGTACCGTTCCTCCATAATTTGATTCTGTTGGAATCTCCCCTGTTCGTCACTTACATCACCTAAATTACTTGGAAATTGGTCAAGATGGCTATTCAAAAAATGCATTTTTATGCTCATATTGCAACCTAACTCTTTGTAGTCCCTAAAAGTTTTTTACGATTTCTTCGTAGTTATCTGCCTATAATGCCTAAAAAGTTTTCTATCAAGTCCACGAATGAGAACCAGCCATTTTTTCGCGTTTCATCATGACATTAGGAAAATTGCTGTCTTTAATCATTGTTCTTATTTGTGGACCGTCGAAAATTCCCGCCTTGATTTTTTCATAAACTTAAACTTGGAAATTTTGAAGTTTGTATTTGAAACATCGCCGTTCGTATCTAAAGCTTTTACATATTGTTTAATGAGGCCTAGTTTTATATCAGAGGAGGAAATATGATTTTATCTCTGCTCACTAAAGGTGGATTAATTACGTTTTTTTCTCGACAGAAGTGAGTTCGTGCTGGCCAGATTTGTTTGAAATAATGTTCTTCCTTGGCTCTGCTGTCCCATAAGCAAAGGAAGCAGGGATATTTAGTATACCCTCCTTGTTGTCCTAGCAGAAAATTAACCATTTTAAGTCAAACACATATGATCCACTCGTGCTCCCTATATTGATAAGATTTAAAACCTTTTCTATATGTTCATACTTTTCTTTTAATTTTGTTGAGTGCCCAATCGGTATCGAGCCGTATAGATTGCCATTATGCAACAACACCACTTTAAGACTTCTTTCGAACTGTCTAAAACAAGCGCAATCATTTGCATCGTAAGACTCAACCCCCATCTTCTTAACAAACCAACTATGTCGCAGCAATATACTAAACTATCCTCTGTTCTAAAATATTTAACAAGTTCTTCTCTTTTCTGTAAAATGAAATGTATGTGTTTGAAGTAAGCAAGTTTTTCTCTTTAAGTCTTGAAGCTAAAATTTCCGCAGCCTTTTTTGGCAAATTTAGATCCCTTACAAGATCATTCAACTCGGCCTGGTTAAACTTTGCGGATCGTTTTGACTTTCAAATACGCTGGGGTCAAAATCGGTGTCTGACTCCTCAAAGTGCATAACAATATTTTCAGGAACATCTTCAACTAATTCTTGAGTTGGCAGACCCTTAAATTTTGGATGGGGATCTCATTTGAATGTAGCACAGGTCGTATCGCGGTGTCGAAATTTGGGTACTCGATACAATGTTTATTTTTCTTAGTGAAGCCCGAAGTCTTGACAAAGCAAAGGTAGCAATCGGTCTCGTGGTTAGTAGGCTCTCGCCACACCTGATATGGAAAAAAAAATTGTAAAGCGTTAACAAAAGCGACGAGAGACTGTTTTTATGAATTTTATCAAAAGTTATCACCCAAACATTTAACATTTCTATGTGTTTCAACCTTATGCAATATTTGAGATTCTTATAAACATTTTCTGTAAATTTTTGTTTATGTACCTAAGTTACAATTACATTTAGGTAAGTTACAGTATACTAGTGATTAAATTACGTAGTTTTATGAAATCATAAACTTACCATCGGAACTCCAAAAGGTATTTTTGAATCCGAATCCTCGTCCAATGTCGCAGTCTTTCAATGCATATAGTGCAGGCTTTATGTGGAGCCACGATTTATCTTGGTCCCCAGTTTTATGCCAAAATAAGCTAAGTAAGCTCTTTTTACGAAGTCAGTTATATTTGCTCGTTGATGTGGAAGTGTAAAATTTCCACATATATAACAGAAGGAATCAGGTTGTTTTTGCATTTGAACTTTCTAGTGCTTGATGACATATTGCTTGATTGTCTGCCAATTTGTAAAGGTATTAAAGCCCTTAATTCATATAAATTAAGAAAATCTGAAATATAAACACAAAAATTAGTTTAAATAAGTACTTATTATGAAATAGGTACTTACAATCTATGAAATTAAACTAGAAACACGGATGAGTAGGTACAATATAAATTACGTCTAATTAAAACAACTATATAAATCACGATGAAAAATTACTCACTAAATCATATGCCAATTCAAAATTATGTTAATGCCCAAACTTAATTAACTAACTCAACTGACTGACTGACTGACTGACTGACTGATGAATTGACTGATTAACTTGGAAACGAGTCGCTTTTATATATTTTAGTTGTCCTCTAGAATACTCTACAGAGAACAGGAACGCTCGAGAAAATTTTAGAATTCTATGATATTTTTAGCTTAATTTACTAATATTAAAAGGGTTAAAAATGACAAATTAAAAATATTTTTAGGGTGTTACATATAAAAAATATACATAATACAACAATACCATAACAATAGGTACAAATACCTAGAGAAAAACCTAGTTGCATAATGTGTAACTGCAAAAAGACTTAGCGAGTATTGAGAAAAAAACCTTTTTATGAATACGACGAAAGAGGAGGGGTGTTGAGCAAAATCAGGACCTGATAGAGCAAAACCGAGTAAAAATTCGTGCTCAGCGCACCCAAATTACCTAGAAGTAACTGTCAAATCTAATTCAATAGACAAAAATTTGAAATTTGTTCCCCAGTGTTATTAATTATAACATTGTTTCTGGAATAATATTTACTATTTACTATTTACTAATAGATCAACTGTACGCCCTTGATAATTGGTTAGGTTAAGTCGTGATATTTTCGTTAGTTTTAACGAAAATGTTCTGTCAAAATTGGTGGGGGGGAGATAACCTAGAAGTACCCTAATACCAAATAGACGCTAATATAATTTAATATAAAATATACTATAACGAGGAGTTTCGGATCTTTTCCGTTTGACTGCCGCCATTGAAACATAATTAAACTTTTTGTATTTTAACTGAAATGTCTTGATGATACAAAATAAGGGTGCTACTGTAGTATGCGGTCTACCTACGATTGGTTAGGTTTAATCATGATATTTTCGTTAAAACTAACGAAAATATCATGATTAAACCTAACCAATCGTCAAGGGCGATTAACATTGGGATGTAAACAAGCAATTAGCAAACAAGATAAGAAACTATACTTCAAAGGTAGACCCCGAATCGTAGGTAGACCGCATACTACAGTAGCACCAAATAAGTTACTTTATAAAAAAGCTTTTCTTAGTTTCCCTTCAAATTTTGTTTCTTATAAACAATTTTAATTACTTTCAAGATCCATGCTTAATTTTAAGTTTTAATCGTGTACTCAGAAAAATAAGGGGATCACCTGAAGATCAGGGCCTCCAGCCTTCTTTAGTTAGCTTTATAAGGCTAACTAACAAAAATATCACGACCTAACCTAACCAATCGTCAAGGTCGTACAGTTGACCTAACGATTGGTTAGGTTAGGTCGTGATATTTTCGTTAGTTAGCCTTATAAGGCTAAGTAAAGAAGGCTGGGGGCACTCACCTCTTATGTTTCAATGGCGAGGGGATTATTTCCCAATCGCTGTCATTCTCATTTGATGTCCATAAATGAGAATCAGAAAGTGAAAATTCACATTGAAAAGAATTTCTTCATTTGAGAAAGAATATCATTCATAGTCGCGGTAAAGGCGCCAAACGAGAATCGCTAATATATCCTAACTGAACTTAACCTAATAAACCTGGACCAAAGCGGGAAAGCAATGGATAAAAGAATGACACGAAATGAGAATAAATCGATTTGAGAATTGCTTCCATCACTCGGATTTCTCCCTCCCTCTCAGTCGCGAAATGAAATGGGAATGACGTAGTAAGATACCAAATATGGCATGAAAAATAAATGATCAAAGAAAACGGAAATAACATGGGGGAAGGGGATTAGGGGGTTGGGAAATCCTCATTTCAGGGACAAGTCAGAAAAATATCCTAAACTCTTAAGTACCATTCATAGTGCTCAGGAAAGGAATCTGATAATTTCTTCATATTTTCTAAATAAACGACACGATCTGAATCGAGATATGTCGCTTCTATTTTTAAAAAGTATACCTCAAAAAGACGATGAAGAACACTTACTTACACACACACACACACACACATATATATATATATATATATATATATATATATATATATATATATATATATATATATAGAGAGAGAGAGAGAGAGAGAGAGAGAGAGAGAGAGAATCATCCCGCGGAACATTTGAAAGGTGTATATATACACAGGTGTCAGGTCGACCCCATAAGAAGCGACGAAGTATATATTGTTTTATTGTTATTATTGTTTACGTAAAATACTATACAAGATAGGTTCTGTACGTTCATGTCATTATATTTTTTAGTTACGGAATTACTATGACAGACTTCAAATACAAACTACAAATTCCATCAATTTCCATATTTCTACGGTCGACCTGAAACACCCTGTGTATATACAATATAGTGATGTGATGTGTATTTTGGGGTTCAGTTAAAAAAAAAAAAGTTAGCTATCCGTGGAGAAACATTTTTTTCGAAAATATTGCACAAAAGTACTGTAGTTTTATTTAAAATATAAACCCCGAAGAGGATGCCAGTGGGCATCGAAACTGTTGTGGAAATAAACTCTGTCTATTAGAGTGGGTTTTTATTATCAAACTTAAAAGTGATGAAACAATGCAATACCCTCGTTTTGCCAAAACTTAAGATCAAATTAATTCTTACTGTTGAATATTAAGTAATTTGTTATGATTAATTTTTAATATACATTATCAAGACCTCTAAAATTATATTAAAATGTGATTTACTTATATGATCAATAAAATACGAATCTGAAACGGATCAAATAATGTAGAAAACCTTATTTGGTCATATCTTCCCACCACATTAACTCGAGCTGATAATAATTGAGAGTAATTTTTTACAGTTAATGCGTATTAATAAGTATTTTAATATAGTTTATTATTGTATGGTTGGGATTTTGAATATAGCATACTTTCCTGCATAGGTGGCGGAACGGGGAGGCACTGGGGCCGGCAGCACCCTCTTAAACTGTGTCGTGAATACTGTTTATTATTTATTTTCTTCATTATTTACTCTACTTTCTGCTCTCTATTGCATTTATCTTTACACCTCTTTACTCATTTCCACAATACTTTATAATTCATTCTAGCCAGCCACGCGAGACTATGAAAGCCGTTACAACACAAAGGGGGAGGGTCATTAACACTTTTTAAATGCTTGTTAACACTTTATTTAATTCCGAAAATGCTTTAAGTAATTTGAGGGGGTGCGAGTAGGACATTTTAGTGATTTTACTATAATATTTTACGTCGGAGAGGGGCACAAAACAATTAATTTAATTCTAAGGTTACATGGCCCCAACTTAACGCTTATCGCGCTGCTGAATGACTGACTTTTTGGGGGTAGTCCGCTCTGTGGGCCTCTGTTCAGGATTGCCAACTCTTCCCATTTTAAACAATTTAAATCAAACAAACATACTTTTTCGTAATTTCACAAATTAGTAAATGATTTACATTAAAACATTATCTTAATTAAACAAAAATTAATATTCTTATCTAGGCATTACTACAACTGACAGAGAGGGGCCAAGGTCCCCTGCCAGCGAAGATATTTGCAATTTAAAATTTTCAAAAACGACTTTTTTCAAGTAAAAAGTAAGTAAACATTTACTTTGTGTTTGGGCTATGTAACATATGAGGCGTTCGTGCGAATAGAGGTGAATCAACCAAAATCCCGCATGGTTAATTCGCCTCTTTTCGCCCGAGCGCCTCATATTTCATAAATTGTAAGTTCGTAACTGTAGCACTTTAGCACGTTCACGCAATCTAGTGAATGTAGTTTAGTAGTATGCTAATTAGTCCTACTTGGGCCCCCCTTTGCTCGCTGACTGCTTTCCTGTCCTCAATTGTTCCTATTAAAAATGTCGATGAGAGCTCAAAATATTAGATATCATCTGGGCCGTCTAAGGCAAGAGTTACCAATAGATGGACCGACAGGAGTAAACCCTACTCTGACTATAGGATTTACTTTAAAATCGAGGCAACAAGAATAAAAATAAAAAATTTTCTATTATTTTTGTAAAACAAAAAATAAATTAAATAAAATTTTGGAATATATATATATATACAGGGTGTCCGAGAATTATCTGTACAAGTTTTGGCTGTTATTAAAAGTCAACCATGAAGTGTAGAAATTCCAGTGTTGTCCCATTTTACAGAGAATCTCATTAAGTTTTTTCTGATACCAAGTTTTGACAAGTTTTTTAGAAATTCCAGTGTGTCCGAAAATTATCTGTACAATTTCATCTTTTAATAAAATTCTTGATAACACACGTAAAATTCTTAAACAAGATTATTTAGAATCTGTATTTTCAAAAGTTTCTTTTATTAAAGTAACGTTGTTACAAACATTCGATATGTGCACCATCAGTGATTCGCAAAACATCCAATCGATAATCCAAATGTTGCCATGTACGCTGCAGCATATCCACATCAATTCGCTCAATAGCAGCTGTGATTCTTGCTTTTAAATCATCAATGTCTGTCACCCGCGTACAAAAAAGAAAAAACTTGTCAAAACTTGTTATCAGAAAAAACTTAATGAGTTTCTCTGTAAAATGGGACAACACTGGAATTTCTACACTTCATGGTTGACTTTTAATAACAGCCAAAAATTGTACAGATAATTCTCGGACACCCGGTATATATATATATATATATGCAGTAAAATCACAGAATAACACTGAATAAGCAAACAACCACAGGGAAAAAGGAAAAGACGAAATCCGAGCGCTTTCGTGATATATTCACATCTTCAAGGACAAGAAAGAAATAGAAATATTTCTTTCTTGCCTTGAAGATGTGAATATATCACGAAAGCGCTCGGATTTTGTGTTGCTTTTTCCTTTTTCCCTGTGGTTGTTTGCTTATATATATATATATATATATATATATATATATGGGATGAATTTCACAGTAAAACACGTGAAATGAATGAATGCTGCAAATCCACAAGGAAAAAGAAAAACGATTCCAAGGCCTTTCGTGTATTCAAAGCTACACCTCGTCAGGGAGTGAAGATAAAAGGCGAGATGCCCATAAATATATACAACGTACAGGAAAAACAAAACAATTAGCACATACTTAATAAGGGTTAATGAGAGGCAAAAGAAATTTTAACATATCGTCAATTTTATACGTCCCCGCACTGTTATTGAAATTGTTTATAAAATGAATAAATGCACATTCTAGAATATTTATTTCTATTATATCTCTGTTTTTAACAAGCGCTTTAGAACTATCCCACTTGATGCTATGGTTACATCTATACATATGGTTAAATAAAGCATTGGAATTATTAACTGTTCTACAAGCATATTTATGCTGTTTTACCCTAATATCTAACGTTTTACCAGTTTGGCCTATATATACTGAGTTACATTGTGTACATCCGATCGAATACACACAACCAACAACATTATCAGGGCTATTCTTTATTAGGCGTGATTTAACAGTATTATTATACTTAAAGATTACATTAATGCCAATTGCTTTAAGTACAGTTGGAAGGTATTGAAAATTAACATGGTAAGGTAGGCTAAGGATATTTTTACGCTGAAATTCCTTTACAATTACATTATTATAATACCTATTCTTGGCTTTCTTAAGACAGTTATCTAAAAATGAAATAGGATAACATAATTTAGTACCAATATTCATGATATTGCATAACTCGGAATCTAAAAATTCAGGACTGACAACTCTCATTGCTCGAAGAAACATAGCAGAGAAAATAGAGGATTTAATCGAAAGATGATGGTCAGAATAAAAATGCACATAAGAGTTATTATTAGTAGGCTTACGGTAGACTTCATATTTGAACTGATTAGAGCATCTCCAAATTTTTAGATCAAGAAAAGTTTACAGTTGAAAAAGAAAACGATGGAAGCCTATCTTTTCTTGATCTAAAAATTCATCATATATATATATATATATATATTGGATGAATTTCACACTTAAACACGTGAAATGAATGAATGATGCAAACTCACAAGGAAAAAATTATTCCAACTCCTTCGGGTACGTATTCAACAGTACACCTCGTCAGGTAATCCCTGACGAGGTTGTACTGTTGAATACATACCCGAAGGACCTTGAAATCATTTTTCCATGTAGGTTTGCATTATACTCGTGTGTATATATATATATAATATATATATATATTATATAATATTATATATATATATATATATATATATAAAGTTTGCTTTCTGTTCCCCATTAATTTTCAATATTTGATAAAGAGTGCAGTTATATCGAACCAGGAGTAGTAATATCTTTGTTGCTGTAATTTATTTCAACATTATCCACAATATCACTGACCTTATTATGATTTACACGAAACGGGACATCTCGTAAATTTATTTAATTTGCTCATTGTGACGTCATGGTGCCCCCTTTTGACGATAATTAAAATGAATGCATGAAATATATGTTCCCTCTAGATATGAAGTAATTGTTTATATATATATATATATATATATATATAATATATACACGCCTCGGTGGTGTAGTGGTTAGCGTCGCTGACTACGAATCCATCGGCCCCGGTTCGAGACCCGCTGACGGCAGCCGGCGCGCAGCAAAACCCAGCTGTTCATCCTTCCACACAATAAAAGAAAGTAGTTGGTAGATAAATGGGTACCCTGGGTGGCCTAGTGGTTAAGACGCGGGCTTGCTGGTGGGGCGTGGTTCAGATTCCACGTGAAACTGTAGGTCTAAGGTGAAGTGAAAAGCTTGACCTTCGTCAGAATGAACAATTCGGGAGGGAGCTAACCAAAGGTTTTATATATATATATTATATATATATATATACACTGACCATGAGTTTCAGTGTAGTTTCTGTTTTTCAGGTTTTACATTTTAGATCTACACTAAAAGTGGAAGTTTGTACAGAGGATTGACAAAAGTAAACAAACATCTTCGGTTTTGACAGTTTTTGATTTGATAATTAAAAGTCACTAAATAATAACAGATTTATTGAATCAATATATTTAGAATCGTGCTGCTTTCCCCTTTCCATTATGTAAAGCTGACACACACACACACACACACACACACACGCGCGCGTTCTGGTATTCCATTGATGAGCTTTGCCATTGTTCTGGAAGACAATCATCGTGGGGTCTATTTACTTTTGGCAACCGTCTGTACAAGCAAGGAATTTACTGAGTTGCCACTGCGCAATTCACACATTTATTTCATAATAATAATTAGCAGAGATATGCGAACTACTTTTCTGAAAGATGTTTATTTATATACCAAGCCTACCCCTCCCATGTGTGTGTATAATATATATATATATAATATATATATATATATATATATATATGAGAGAGAGAGAGAGAGAAATTGGAGGTAACTCCAGCCCTTAAAGCTCCCCCACTCCTTCCACTCGCTGTCCCCCATATATATATATATATATATATATATATATATTATCACTTTAACATATTGCTTCCCAAAGCATTCGGGAAGCAATAAGTTAAAAACAGAAAGGTTGGTTGGTTAGAAAGAGGTTGGTAATCTAGGCTGAGGGGAAAAATCTTCATGTGGATCATATATATATGCCCGGTTAGGTTAATTGAATGCCCGGTTAGGTCAACTGAATGCCCGGTTAGGTCAACTGTACGCCCTTGATGATTGGTTAGGTTAAGTCGTGATATTTTCGTTAGTTTACTGTCAAAACTAACGAGAATATCATGACCTAACCAATCGTCAAGGGCGTTCAGTTGACCTAACCGGGCATTCAGTTGACCTAACCGAGCATTCAGTTGACCTAACGGGGCATTCAATTAACCTAACCGGGCATATATATATGTATAAAATTATATTTAATTTTAAATGATTTTAAATACCTAAAAATCGTGAAACTGGAGTTCATACCCAAACTATTGAATCTCACTGGAACAAACATAAATACCATATAAAGAAAATGAAAGGATGCAAAAAGGAGCTCCTCAACTCGTACTTGTGGCAAATGATGTGGCGTGACCGATTCTTCCGAAATCCATTTTTTACTTTGTGTGACCATATAGCGCAACAATTCTAATAAATTTACTTTCAATCTAATATTTTAACATGTTATCATTTACTTTTTAGGCCTTTACTTTATTAAAGCGAACATTTTTTATCGTACTCCTTATCCTAAATATTGGGAAGCAATATGTTAAAGTGATTAACACTGGGAATCAATATGTTAGTGATATACACTGGGAAGCAATATGTTAGAGAGGGGTTCCTGGGAAGCAATATGTTAAAGTGATCCTTTTTTTTTTTCAGAATACTTCGTAAGTCTTGGTCTGAAAGACCCGAAAAAGGCGAAAAAAGTAAGTTTTTCCTTTTATAATTTTTAAAAATGAATCCCTAACTTGATGTTGACAGCCATATTGAAGTAGTTTCATAACTTTTGAAACATTTTGAAGAGAGGATTAACGTCCTTCTTCTTTCCCGTTAAAATTCCATCTATTTATTAACTTATTTATTCGCTCGTTTATTAGTATTATTGTTGAGAAACAGTTTAAAAATGTTTTTTTTAATTATTTATTATTATTATTATTTCTTTGTGTAAATTACTGAAGATCAGGGCCCCCAGCCTTCTTTAGTTAGCTTTATAAGGCTAACTAACGAAAATATCACCACCTAACCTATCGTCAAGGGCGTACAGTTGACCTAACGATTGGTTTGGTTTGGTCGTGATATTTTCGTTAGTTAGCCTTATAAGGTTAACTAGAGAAGGCTGGGGGTCCTGATCTTCAGGTGATCCTTTTTTTTTTTTGTTGGTGGTGCGTTGCCAAACAATATAAATGATTTGGTGTTAATAAAGATAAGTAATTAAATGAAGCAAGGGTTATCAGCGGATCTGGTCTATGTCTCCGGGCGCTTCTGGAAGCGACTACAATCTTACTTAACTTAAAACGTGCTTTGATTCTGCAATCTGATAGACTCAATCCCTTTAAATTAAGACGCGTGTTAATGAGGACCCGCCCCCTAATGTCAGGAACGAGCGTAAATGACGTAATTGTGTTAGTTATTATATAAAAAAATACAAACAGTGCCCATACAAAAAATATAAGTTCGTACAATCTGAAAACACTAATACACTAATGCCCCATATAGAAGGTTTAACCTACCCCAAATTAATCAGGGTTGCTACTTAATCTTCGGAGAGGAAATGACAAATATGCCTAATAAAGTCTCCTCCGAACCCTTCGTTGTGCGAGGTACACGCTTTGTCACAAGTGTGTCGGTCCCCGGATCCGAAGCCTGCAATTATCATGGACAACAGTTTAGAAAATCTATCCTTAGAATTTAACTCCAATTAACGCAAAAAACAATACTTGTAATACAAAGTTCAAAGACGAGCAACTAAGCTCATTCCGTCGCTTAGGTCAAAATCGTACGAGGATAGGCTTAAGGAGTTAAAATTAACTACACTCGAGACTAGGAGGCTAAGGGGTGATGTAATCCAGGTTTTTAAAATTATGAATGGGTTCGATAACGTAAATAGAGATAGCTTTTTCGAAATAACACAGTATAGTAGAAGTAGAAATAACGGGTGTAAGCTGACAAGTAGAAGGTTCGAGACGGCAGTCGGCAAAAACTTTTTTACGCATAGAATAGTAAATAGCTGGCATAGTTTGCCGGTAGAAGTAATTAGTAGCACGTCTATAATATGTTTAAAATCGATTAGACGCATATGTTGATAGATTAGTTATAGTTTATGGTAGTAAAATTAAGGTTTTGTGGTTCGGAACCCACGTAAAATTGTAGGTCCCCTCCGCCACCACGGAGGACATGCGCAATAAACAATTACAAACACAGTTAGGTAGACCAGCCATGAATGGATCCTAGGATCTTTGTTGGTGTGAAACATTATAACATTATAACACGTTATTAAACTTTATTAAGTTTATATCACAAATGTTTAATACATTTCTCAATAATTCTGTTATCCGTAGTATCACCTTCAATACGCGTAATTTAATCCAATTAGGTGCCGACCCCTCACGTTCAAAGCCTATATATAAACACTAATACGTATTGACATTCATTAGTAACGTATGCCTATTTTAACACATTCATAATTACTACGAGTATTATAAAAGTTTACTAATATTATCTTAAATTCAACATTGTTTAGTACGAACTTCGGATCACCTGAAGATCAGGGCTCCCAGCCTTCTTTAGTTAGCTTACTAACTAACGAAAGTATCACGACCTAACCTAACGAATCGTCAAGGGCGTACAGTTGACTTAACGATTGGTTAGGTTAGGTCGTGATATTTTCGTTAGTTAGGCTTATAAGGCTAACTAGAGAAGGCTGGGGGCCCTGATCTTCAGGTGATCCCGAACTTCCTCTAACTCTTATCGTCACAGAATCAAAATATAAAATGTTACAAATACGTTCACTTTATAAATGCTTCGAAAATGTTCACTGTACAGTGATATCTACATGAATGAGTTGCGAAAACTCTCGGCCATCGCCTTACGCTCAAACAATTTTAAACAACCAATTACTACTCTAATTCATCTACCTACCTACCTACTATCATCGACTTTGCTTCGCTACCTGAGAGGAATTATGTATTTGATTTATAATTTATCTGGATTTGATAAATGCAATTCGGTTCTGTGCCAAACCCTTTTATGTTTATCAATACTTCCTTTTAACTGTAGCCTCGTTTGACCTACGTAGCGGGCATTGCCAAACCGAAAGACCTACGAAGCATATGCAAAGAACTGTTCTTTGTTTGAAAAATGACACTTTTAATGAAAATTGGCTTATTATGTAAATTTGAAATTGCACTATGGGAAATTTTAATCCAGTTTGCCTTACGACTCTATTTAATTTCGCGGTGGTTGGTCCTAAAGAAAATTAATTTAGTAAATACTTCTATTTTGGATACATTGGAGATGGGATTCTTGGGTCGGAAAATATTTTCGAGAAATCTTTTAACGTAATTATCAACCAATTCTGTTGGTTAGAAATTGAAATTGAGGAATAACTTTAAATATTCAATCTCTTGATATAATGTAATCCAATCCGGACATATTTCGAAGGCTGTATTACGTCTGCACTCGGCTCGGTACGTGATAGTTTAAAATGTAAAAAAGAAAGGCTACAATCATTGTAGTTTTTTCAGAAAACTAAGCTGCTGAAAGAACAGTCAGCAAGCGTCACCAACATATTAAGGGGAATTTTTTTTTTGACGTGGAGAATCAATTTTCTTATTGAGGTTTAAGAAGCAATTGTCGGTATATCGTTTGTAGAACAGATGTCAAAACTGCTTTGGGCAATTTTCTGCTCATTGGTATTCGAAATTAAATAAAAATCTGCACGCAGTCCCAGTAGGGATCCCGTAGCCATTCTTGTCACTTTGCTTATATAATTCAACATTAAAATGATATCATGAACTGGTAACTTCAAAGCAAGAGGAAGTGGTCAATACCTAATACATTGTTGTTATCTAAAAGAAAACGTTTTCACATATTATATTGCACGTTTTATTGACTGAAACATTTGTAAACAAAGATTCCACATCGAAGCTAGTCATAAAGTTCGCAAACTGTCGGAGAGAGGCTGAAATTTACAAACTCAAGTTAATCTTTTAATGTATGCTGATCCCGAGTAAGGAAATCGATGAGTGGCGCAAAAAATTTTGCAAACTTGTGTTTTACATGGTTTCTCCTCATTCACCACCTCCCCCCCTACCGAGTGGTTTTATGTAGACGAGTTTCATCTTTCAATAGATTCATTGTTTCGTGCTTAAAACGTAATAGGATATTAATCATACTTTATCTCGTATTTATTTTAATAAAATTGTATTTTTTATACTTTACCGCTTTTTCTGTATCTCCCCGTGTTTTCTATTTTAGTCCATACACGTACTGAAGATGAAACTTAGTCAAGTTTGAAACATCTGACATAAAACTATATCGTTTAGGCCAACGATTCTGAAACTATTTACTAAGGGATGTGACAAATTTGGCACCATTATTCATTATTGATCAGTTTACCTTAATTATAGTTTACAACAAATTATGTCGGTATAGCGTCATATTTATAATTTAATAGGAGACAGTCATGTTGACGCGACATTGCAGTCATGACATCATGATGTTGCTGTCATATTGATGTAATTATTGAAAGTTACGGCATCATGACGACAGTATGAGGGCACAGTATGACTCGCTGTTGCCGTCATTTACTTTAGAGTGTACTAAAGACGCGTTCACCGAATAACTGGAGCGTATTTGACCGTGACACGCAAGATCTAATTGGAAAAATGTACAGACAGAGAAGAGAAAGATTTTGTAGAAGCAAAGAAAATCGAAACTGTTTCTATAAAGCTTTGCCGAAAATGAAAAGAAAATAACCCATTAATTGATGTTTTTAAAGATACATCCGTAATCTCAAGAGCTCATTACATATATATAATGAATAAATCGCTTCCACCAGGGGTTAGAACCCACCACCTCTTCAATAGAAAGTGAGAGCGCTAGCCACTACACTACGACGGGATATAAGTTAACACAACCTCTCATATATTTAATTAAACAACCTAGGAAACGAATAACGCTTTCGCTTCCAGAGACATTTTACGTGTTAACCCTCCCGCACTCGAGGTAATGATCATTCAAACATTTTTCTGAAAATGAACATTGCCATTGCTATTTTTTCATTACTTGTATTTTTTTATTCTTAGATTTCTGTTTTACTTTCAATATATTTTTGTCTGTTGGGTTTTATTACTATTTGGTATAGAAACTATAGCAAATAAATGTTTTCATATATATATATATATATACATACTGTATATGTAAAGAACGACGCTTGTGTAGAAGAACGTTCCGCACAAGATGAGGAGGGAGAACGAACAAATGAAAAATGAGGTAACCACCCGGGAATCGAACCCGGGATCTTCCGATTGCCGGTCAGATATGCTATCCACTACACCATGGGCCTCGATTAATCAGAAGTCGTAATTCTCCTACATACGAGCAGAAACCAATGCCCTGAGGGGGCCCATGGTGTAGTGGATAGCATATCTGACCGGCAATCGGAAGATCCCGGGTTCGATTCCCGGGTGGTTACCTCATTTTCCATTTGTTCGTTCTCCCTCCTCATCTTGTGCGGAACGTTCTTCTACACAAGCGTCGTTCTTTACATTAATTATACTGTGTGTTGTTTGCAGTTAAAATGTGATATATATATATATACAATGTGTGTGTGTGTGTGTGTGTGAGACCATTTCGCTCCAACTTTTGCGTTAGTTTTCATCTGTGCTAATTTTTTACTCAATAACTCCTCCGAGTTAACTATATTTTGTTATATTTTCAATTTTTTAATCACTTACGTTTGTATAAAGGTAGTTAACACTAGTATATAAAGGCATATCATAATGAAATTACTCTACGTAAATGACACTGAAGATGCTAAACAAACCTTTGCATTAATTGTTACATTCAATAAATACAATTTAGCAATTTATATTTCACATTAAATCAACAACATTAACATTCACTTAATTAAGAATACACATTAAATTTTATTGAATGAGAGAGAGAGAGAGGCATGAAACAGTATCGGGTAATTCAAACACACACACACACACACACCAGAAACAGTTAGTGAATATAATACTACCAAAAAAACAATAATAATAATAATAGTAATTCAATTTTTTGAGGTCACTTTATTTATACATAAATAGTTTTTTCAAATTTCGTTTTTTGTTACTGAAGAATGTATACAAACTACGTAGAAAGCAAATTAAAATTCTTTTAAGCAGGAATTTCGTAAAGCGTTTCCGCCTTATATATATATATATTATATATATATATATATATATATGAGAGAGAGTGTGTCAAAAGTTTGGAAACATAGGAACTATGCTTTTCAATGCAAATATATATGTATATTTGCATTGAAAAGCATAGTTCCTATGTTTCCAGACTTTTGACTCACCATATATATACAGGGCGTCCCAAAAAAATGTATACACACTTTAACAGCTGATAGCTCAATTGATGTTTCTTTCTTTCCAAGTTAAACCCATTAGAATTAATAATGGCAGTCAGACAGCTTTGAACAAAGGAAATTCATTCTAAAATGCTACTGGAAGTGTGAAAACGCAGTTGAAGTGCAAAGACAGTTTAGGAGGGAGTTTCAAACAGATCCACCAACGCGACTTACCATCACTCGAATTAGAGATAAGTTTGAAGCCGATGGAACTGTTCAGAATGTCCACAAGAAGCGTTCCGGAAGACCACGGACATCGACAAGCCCCACAAAGCAAGAAAGAGTACTGGAAACGTATCACCAAAGTCCAAGAAAATCTGTGCGGCAAGCGAGTCGTGAGGTAGGAATTTCAGAATCGTCTGTCCAACGCATTTTGAAACGCTGTCAATGGAAAAGTTACATTCCAAGATTAGTCCATGCTATTAATGAAGATGATGATGATCCGGACCGAAGAGTGGAGTATTGCGAGTGGTACTTGGCACGATGTGGATGTGGATTGGACGAAGGGGTTTCGTAGAATACCCTCCGCGTTCACCAGACCTCACACCACTAGACTTTTTTTATGGGGATACTTAAAAGACAAAGTCTACGCTATAAAACCTGCAACAGTCGCTGAATTGAGAGCAGCCATTGAACGAGAATGCACACAAATACCAAACGAAATGTTTCGTGATGTTTGCGATTCCATTGCTTCGCGTTATCAGCAGTGCCTGGACCAGAACGGACGTCAGTTTGAAAACAGGCGTTGACAAAACAATTAAATAATGTCTGTAGATTCTATTACATTTTGAAAATGAAATGTATTTTAATAAACACTGCCTTTATAATTATTTAAAGTGTGTATACATTTTTTTGGGACGCCCTGTATATGTATATATATATATATATATATATAGTGGCGCAAAAGTCGCGCACCAGAGGAATTTTCAGTGTTGACTATAATATATTATTATTTTATTTTTCTTTTGGGTAGGGGATGGCTGCGAAATTAACAATAGCACCTGGTATTCTATACATTAAAACCAAGCTCACCCTCTAGTCTGTTTTTAAAACGAAGCTCATCCTCTCGTCTATTTTTAATTTCGCAGCCATCCCCTACCTAAAAGAAAAATAATAATAATATATAGTCAACACTGAAAATTCATCTGGTGCGCGACTTTTGCGCCACTATATATATATATATATATATATATAATATATATATATATATATATATATATATATATATTATACTGTGCCAAATGCATGCAGTGTCAGATACTCAGATAACTCGGTCGCCAAAAAGAGAAAAAAAACAACGTAATAAAGTTAATACACAAGTAGGTTATCGTTTCAGTGTTAATGGGTCTTAGCAACAATCAGGATGCCAAAGAGGCACAAATTAACTGAATTGAGGGAGGTGTGATCGTGTTGGTTGTCGTAAGAGTAAGAAATTGGAGCGCGAAACTTGCGCAGTGGCAGGGCATCGAAACCCTATACACTGCGTGATATAATTGAAAAGTACTGTGATGATGAGAGTACCGGAACAAGAAACATTCCAGACATCCTAAAATACTCACGACTCGTGATAAACGTGCTCCAGTAAGAGTAGTGGAACCGGATCTCAGAGCATCTTATAGTAGGGGTAGTAGACTAGAGTTTACTTACCCCTAATGGGTCAACCGATTTATGGGGACTATAGAACGTGCATTGCATGAGATGTTTTCTTTTCCTGACCTATTCAAAGTATCCTTTGTCTCGTTTGTGAGTGTCTAACAAGCATGCCCCATTGGGTAGAGGTGGTTATACAATCCAACGGAGGTTCTATGCATTTCAGTTATTGCAGATAAATAGCTTGTAGCAAATTCTGTTATTTCCCGGGTGTAGTAGTCAGGGATATATATATATATATATATATATATATATATATATATATATATACAGTAAAATCACAGAATAACACGTGATCTTATTAATAAGCAAACAACCATAGGGAAAGGAAAAAGAAACACGAAATCCGAGCGCTTTCGTGATATATTCACATTCAATATTCACATCTCCTATTACTTGTTGTTCCTTGAAGATGTGAGTATATCACGAAAGCGCTCGGATTTCGTGTTTCTTTTTCCTTTTCCCTGTGGTTGTTTGCTTTTATATATATATATATACAGGGCGTCCCCAAAAAATGTATACACACTAAATAATTATAAAGGCAGTGTTTATTAAAATACATTTCATTTTCAAAATGTAATAGAATCTACAGACATTATTTAATTGTTTTGTCAACGCCTGTTTTCAAACTGACGTCCGTTCTGGTCCAGGCACTGCTGATAACGCGAAGCAATGGAATCGCAAACATCACGAAACATTTCGTTTGGTATTTGTGTGCATTCTCGTTCAATGGCTGCTCTCAATTCAGCGACTGTTGCAGGTTTTATAGCGTAGACTTTGTCTTTTAAGTATCCCCATAAAAAAAAGTCTAGTGGTGTGAGGTCTGGTGAACGAGGAGGGTATTCTACGAAACCCCTTCGTCCAATCCACATCCACATCGTGCCAAGTACCACTCGCAATACTCCACTCTTCGGTCCGGATCATCATCTTCATTAATAGCATGGACTAATCTTGGAATGTAACTTTTCCATTGACAGCGCTTCAAAATGCGTTGGACAGACGATTCTGAAATTCCTACCTCACGACTCGCTTGCCGCACAGATTTTCTTGGACTTTGGTGATACGTTTCCAGTACTCTTTCTTGCTTTGTGGGGCTTGTCGATGTCCGTGGTCTTCCGGAACGCTTCTTGTGGACATTCTGAACAGTTCCATCGGCTTCAAACTTATCTCTAATTCGAGTGATGGTAAGTCGCGTTGGTGGATCTGTTTGAAACTCCCTCCTAAACTGTCTTTGCACTTCAACTGCGTTTTCACACTTCCAGTAGCATTTTAGAATGAATTTCCTTTGTTCAAAGCTTAGTCTGACTGCCATTATTAATTCTAATGGGTTTAACTTGGAAAGAAAGAAACATCAATTGAGCTATCAGCTGTTAAAGTGTGTGTACATTTTTTTGGGACGCCCTGTATATATATATGATATATTATATATATATATATATATATATATATATATATATATTATATATATATATATATATATATATATATACACACATACAGTATATATATGCGCCTCGGTGGTGTAGTGGTTAGCGTCGCTGACTACGAATTCATCGGCCCCGAGATCGAGACCCGGTGACGGCAGCCGGTGCGCAGCAAAACCCAGCTGTTCATCCTTCCACACAGTAAAGGAAGTGGTTGGTAGATAAATGGTACCCTGGGTGGCCTAGTGGTTAAGACGCTGGGTTGCTGGTGGGGCGTGGTTCGGATTCCACGTTAAACTGTAGGTCTAAGGTGGAATGATGAAAAGCTTGACATTGATCAGAATGAACAATTCGGGCGGAAGCAAACCAAAGATTACCAAAGATATAGTATATATATATATATATATATATATATATATATATATATATATATATGCTGCAACTCAGAATGGTTCCCTGAGAAACTTTTGTTGCACACAGACCGTGCATGAAATTAAATCCACTATAGTTCGAATAAGTAATGGTAAATGACAAATACTATAGTTTTTCTTTTTCATGATGGCCCCAAAATATAGCTTCCCTCACGAGCAGCTCGCAATGGCATTGCAAGGCAAATAGGAGGTGAAAGTACTGGCGAGGCTTCCGTATGTGCTTCATCACTGAAAGCAACACTACTTTGTGTTAGTCTCGTCCAAAGAACATTTTATTCGTATTCAATTTCTTGCAATTTTCCTTAGTTTATATTGCAGACACCTCGTTATTGTCAGTCGTCATATGGTATATAGCTGCGTGTTAGAGTTAAAAAGCGCCAAGTCGATATTTTTTCAAAAGAATTCGCGCCAAAACGTATCGGGAGGCCTTCCCGCATCTTCCGAGAGGTCAATCTGTGAATTGGCGCTGACAGAGGGGATGTTATTCACGGTATAAAAAAGCTTTTACGGTGAAAATTGAGTTTGTTTCAGTGAGAAAAAGCTCCATCAGTTTGATTCGGTGATAAAAAGATCCATCTTTCTTTAATGGCATAAAAAAGCTCAAACTCTCGGACCTTTTTAACTCTGACACGCATATATATATATATATATATATATATATATATATGTAAAGAACGACGCTTGTGTAGAAGAACGTTCCGCACAAGATGATTTGTTCGTTCTCCCTCCTCATCTTGTGCGGAACGTTCTTTACATTAATTATATTGTGTGTTGTTTGCAGTTAAAAAAAAATAAAATATATATATATATATATTATATATAGACATTGAATCAGATATTAAAGATAGTATCGTATCATGTTTCGAGGATAACACAAAAGATATAAAGGAAATATCAGAAGATAACATAGAAAAATTACAAAACACATTTAAACATTATTCAAGTGAACGAAAGACAATAATCTGAAGTTCAACGAATCAAAATTCCAACTTATATGATAAAAACAAGATAATGCAGAATAAAGGGTACAAGGCAAGCCAAACAGATAACACCAAACCCACATGTCAGGGATCATGGAATAATAATGCCATCAGATGCGGAATTCAAAGACCACAAGAACATTAAAATCACAACAGCTAGAAAAGTAAAGGGAATTATCTGGAGGAGTTTCCACAGTAGAAAAACAAACATCATGCTAAAATTATGTAAGAGTTTAGTCTTAACCAGTAAGACTCACAAACTCACAGAAAACGGGACATTGCAAACATGGAAGCCATATGAAGGACCTTTTACGTCTAAGATAGAGAAAACGAAAGATGAATACTACTGGTCTCGACTACAATCCCTGAAACTCTACTCCCTGGGAAGAAGACGCGAGCGGTACAAAATAATATACGTATGCAAAATACTCGAGAGTTGTGTCTCTGACCTTAGAAATGAAATAGAAACACGGTGGAATGAGTGGAGGCAGATTCTGGACTGTCCCAACTGCGGTGGGACAGCGGGCCATGAAAACGAGGATGGAAAATACCCTCAGAATACGAGACTCAAAACTTTTCATTGTACTGGCAAAAGAACTGAGGAATCTCCAACACACAGACCTGAATAATTTCAAGAACCAGTTGGAGAGGTTCTTGTGCAAAGTCTCTGACCAGTCATGCGTGGCTGGCTACGAGGGCAAGAGGAGAGCGGAAACCATTTCTCCCCTCCACTAAATGCTGCAAAGGGTCGATCTTAGGCCGATCCTGAAGCATCATTCGAAACCATCAATATATATATATATATATATATAGCGTTGCTTCTATCTTGAAAGGCCCTAGCTCGCAAAAAGTCAATTGTTCAGGAAATAAAAAAAACTGTTTTGTTGCTCTGAAGATCGTCCTGTTTGTCGCGCTTGATTCTACAAGGTGCACGAGGTTTCTGATTGGAGGAGAGCTAGGCCCTTTTGGAACAAAGTGCAGAACACGAAAACGAACCAATATTTCGATAAAAATGGTTTGTTTTTTCAAATTTTGAGCTAGGGCCTTTCAAGATATAAGCGACGATATATATATATATATATATGCAAAAACTGCAATGACCGCGCAGTATATAAATGAATAGAAACGACATAAGTATTAAGGAACGTTTCTGCACACGAGGAGGAGAGATAACGAAAAATGAAAAATGAGGCGAACCGCCTGGGAATCGAACCCAGGGCCTTCCAATTGCCGGTCGGGACGCTCTACCATTATGCTACGGACCTCACTCAATCACAAATCGAAATTCTCCCAAATAGGGCAGAAACCAATGCCCTCAGAGAGCACCCTCGCAAATCGTGAATATGCGCAAATAACTGCAATGACCGCGCAGTATATAAATGAATAGAAACGACATAAGTATTAAGGAACGTTTCTGCACACGAGGAGGAGAGATAACGAAATAATGAAAAATGAGGCGAACCGCCTGGGAATCGAACCCAGGGCCTTCCAATTGCCGGTCGGACGCTCTACCATTTTTCATTATTTCGTTATCTCTCTCCTCCTCGTGTGCAGAAACGTTCCTTAATACTTATGTCGTTTCTATTCATATATATATATATATATATATATATATGGGATGAATTTCACAATTAAACACGTGAAATGAATGAATGTTGCAAACCCACAAGGAAAAAGAAAAACGATTCCATGGCCTTTCGTGTATTCAGAGCCACACCTCGTCAGGAATGAAGAGAGAAGGCAAGATGCCCATAAAATATACAACGTAGCGGAAACCAAAACAATTAGCACATACTTAACAAGTTAATGAGAGGCAAAAGGAATTTTAACAAGATGTCAATTTTATACATTCCCGCACTGCTATTGAAATTATTTTTAAAATGGATAAATGCACATTCTAGAATATTCCTTTCAATTATATCTCTGTTTTTAACGAGTGCTTTAGAACTATCCCACCTAATGCTATGATTACATCTATACATATTGTTAAATAATGCATTAGAATTATTTGCTGTTCTACACGCTTATTATGGTTTTACCCTAATATCGAACGTTATATCCGTTTGGCCTACTGTATATATCTGAGTTACATTTTGTACATCCTATCGAATACACACAACCAACCACATTATCTGTGCTATTCTTTATTAGGCGTGATTTAACAGTATTATATATTTAAAGACCACATTGATGCCAAGTGCTTTCAGTAAAGTCGGAAGATATTGAAAATTAACATGGTAAGGTAGGCTAAGGATATTTTTACGCTCAAATTCCTTTACAATTACATTATTATAATACCTATTCTTGGCTTTCCTAAGATAGTTATCCCATCTATTAAGTTCACAGTTGAAAAAGAAAATGATGGAAGCCTGTCTTTTCTGGATCTAAAAATTTGGAGATGCTCTAAAGTCTAATCAGTTGAAATTTGAAGTCTATCGCAAGCCTACTTATAATAACTCTTACGTGCATTTTTATTCTGACCATCATCCCTCGATTAAATCCTCTGTTTTCTCTACTATGTTTCTTAGAGCATTGAGAGTTGTCAGTCCTGAATTTTTAGATTCCGAGTTATGCAATATCATGAATATTGGTACTAAATTATGTTATCCTATTTCATTTTTAGATAACTGTCTTAGGAAAGCCAAAAATAGGTATTATAATAATGTAATTGTAAAGGAATTTGAGCGTAAAAATATCCTTAGCCTACCTTACCATGTTAATTTTCAATATCTTCTGACTTTACTTAAAGCACTTGGCATCAATATAGTTTTGAAGTACTGTATAATAATACTGTTAAATCACGCCTAATAAAGAATAGCCCGGATAATGTTGTTGGTTGTGTGTATTCCATCGGATGTACACAATGTAACTCAGTATATATAGGCCAAACGGGTAAAAACGTTAGATATTAGGGTAAAACAGCATAAATATGCGTGTAGAACAGCTATACCATATGTACAGATGTAATCATAGCATTACGTGGGATAGTTCTAAAGCGCTTGTTGAAAACAGATATATAAGAAAGAAATATTCTAGAATGTGCAATTATCCATTATAAAAACAATTTCAATAACAGTGCGGGAATGTATAAAATTGACATCATCTTGTTAAAATTCCTTTTGCCTCTCATTAACTCTTGTTAAGTATGTGCTAATTGTTTTGGTTTCCGCTACGTTGTATATATTTATGGGCATCTTGCCTTCTCTCTTCATTCCCTGACGAGGTGTAGCTCTGAATACACGAAAGGCCTTGGAATCGTGTTTCTTTTTCCTTGTGGGTTTGCAGCTATATATATATATATAGGTATATATAATAAAAGGGTCTTCGACTAGTGGAGATGGAATGATTTTCAGAAGCTCAAACACTGGACTCTGAAATTAGATCCATCTCATTACCTTTCACTAAAAATATGAGTAATGGCGTCGCACTCAGAATATTCCATTCTCTCGAAACATTTTCATAAAGAAATAAATTTCGTTCACTTCTTAATTTGTGGAAGAGGGAGTAAATAAACCATCTAAGTAGTTCCATCATTATTTGGGACGAACACGACAGAATTGGAAGTAGGGCTATTTTGGGTGATGTAAACTCATTTTTAGGACGACTATGATTAAAAAAATTTATGTGCTAAATTTACATTCTATTATTTCATTTGGATGCAATTACAGGGCGTTCGTTGTGCGATTGTTTTATTTGTTTTTTTTATATATACTGTATATACATAAAAGGGGGCTTTGCCAATGTCGTTGTGTACTCATCCAGTTAATTAGAATCTAGATTTAGTGTCAGGGGGATTCTGGCCTCATTTGCTTTTCGTGGTGGAATACATATACAAATTTCACACAATATATATATATATATATATATATATATATATATATATATATATATATATATATATATATATATATATATATATATATTGCTGAACAGTTTTCTAGATGGAAATCTCAGCTTACTAAGGAACAGCAAGACAAGTCATTGAACGAACATTTTATTCTTAATAAAGCTTTCAGTATTCTTCCATTGTGTATAAATATACGTGTAACGGGTGCACTCGCCCTATGTTGGACTTCAACTACGTATTGTATGCGTACCCGTTCTGGAAATAGACTTACTCACCCTTCGTTCTCTAGCATTAGAAATTATTCTTATGACTATGAACCAGACTTGCAGTTGATTACAAAATTTGATTATAAATATAGTTATGATTACAGGTCTGACAAAATTTTGATTATGATTATAACTGTGAGCCTTGAAAAATCTTGATTATGACTATAATCATGGTTATGAGGATTGAAGAATGTTGATTATGGGCCTTGAAAAATCTTGATTATGATTATAATTACAGTATGATTACGGGGCTTAACAAATCTTGACTATGATTGTTTATGATTACCATGCTTCGTTATGATTATGGAGTTACGAGTAATAAGAGTATGGTATTGGTGTATAGTTTGTGCAACTTATATATGTATTATGTATATCATATTTGCTGTGTTGATATAAAAAAAACAGAAATCAATAATCAAATTCATTATATTTTATTTTGAATTATAATTGTACAACCTACAATGAATAACTAGGAAAGCATCAGTATATGGCACACTCTCATCTCAATACTATCATAGCATTATGATAATGCTAAAGTGCATTATCACGCGCAATTTTTATGCCTGTTAACTCATCAAACACAAAAACAAAAATATGCTAAATGTTAAATAACTTCATTAATTCAAAACCTTTCACTGGTAACTGTAACATCTACTGTAACACTACACTCAGTCAATCACATCAACATTTAAATGCAACTCTACAGAATCTAATCAGATTCAGTTGGTATGCTACTGTTACTACTGTGCTTATTACATTTGAGAAACATAAGCTTCTCAAAGCGAGTGGCGGGCAGTGTTACCAGAACTTAACTAAAATTGAAATCAAATCAATAATTGTCATTGATTACAGCATTTTCTAATGTTGATTATGATTTTATTATGATTATGGCATTTCAAAATAGTTGATTAGATTATGATTACAGCGTATTCACGTGATTATGTGATTATAATCATAATCAACCCCATGTCTGATTTGCACATATTATAAAAACTAATAATTTTTCCATTATTGCAAAGTGTTTAGTAAATTAGATTGACTCTTTTTAGAATCTGTTTTTATTTTTAAAATTAAGCCCATATTTAATAAAATTAATCCATTTCATTCTCTTAATACACTAAAATAATCAACCAGCTAAATAAAAAATACGTAACAACAACCACCAGTTGTGAATTTTTAGTTATTTTTTGTATTATTTTGAGAATGGACGATGTTCTTTGTCAGGATTTTAGTTCATATTTTATTTGTGTATTCTGTAATGTTAATTATTATTAATTAGCGAATTACTTTTAAATGATTTTATATTATAATGTAAGTTTTTGCAATTGTTTTTAATGGTCTAATATTTGAACTTGCACAATCTCAATTATAGTTTTCATTATACATTTTGTAACTTGTATTTTTTCCTGTTCTAGCGCTGAAGATGGTGAGAGCCTCACCGAAAGCTTTGTTAAGAAAAATGTTCGTTCAAGGATTTGTCTTGCTGTTCCTTTTATATATATCAGTGGCGGATGCGATGCATGCGGATGCGGATATTTAGTTAATCTATCAATATAATATAGAATTCTGAATATATGACATAATTTTTCAAATTTCGTGATATTACTATTATGGCAGGTAATGCATAAGAATTAAAATTATCGTATTTCCCGGCGTATAACGCGCACCCTAATTTTGAAGAGAAAATTTAGGGAAATAAAAATTTAGGAAAAAATATACCTCCTACCTCACTTCACATGTCCAATTTTAACGAGTTAATTTTAACATGTACAATTAATTTTACATGTACAATTACCGGTAATATTACATATGGCAGTTTGTTTCCATTTATTATTTTTAGATTTAGGTTCAATAATAAAAATTTCCTTTTTCTTTTAATTTGCATTTATAATGTTAAGAGTAAATACTGAATAGCAAAAATGTGCCACGAGACGATATACAGCCAAAATATAATAATACGACCATCCCTCCCCTACCAAAAATGTGTACCATCGCCGTGTAACACGCAGGGTGATTAATTAATTATTGGAGTATTTTGGTGGAAAAAAAGTGCGCGTTATACGCCGGAAAATATGGTAATATTAATGTTTTCATTATGATAAAAATAATAACTTTCTCAAGAGTTTCAGCCACAAAAAATTGAATGAAACAAGTTTCATTCAATTTTCTGTGTTACCACCTATTTATATTTTGAGGTTTATATATTTGTTTGTTCATTAATAATTACTTTACATGAAATGTGCATGACTGAGCCTTATAAGCTATTTTATAAGCTAATTTAATTGTAAATTGCATAATTTATTAGAGGGAATATCCGCATAACATCCGCAGTCAGAAGTGCGGATGCGGATGTTAAAAATGATGCGGATATCCGGTCCATCACTAATATATACAGGGCGTCCCAAAAAAATGTATACACACTTTAAATAATTATAAAGGCAGTGTTTATTAAAATACATTTCATTTTCAAATGTAATAGAATCTACAGACATTATTTAATTGTTTTGTCAACGCCTGGTTTCAAACTGACGTCCGTTCTGGTCCAGGCACTGCTGATAACGCGAAGCAATGGAATCGCAAACATCACGAAACATTTCGTTTGGTATTTGTGTGCATTCTCGTTCAATGGCTGCTCTCAATTCAGCGACTGTTGCAGGTTTTATAGCGTAGACTTTGTCTTTTAAGTATCCCCATAAAAAAAAGTCTAGTGGTGTGAGGTCTGGTGAACGCGGAGGGTATTCTACGAAACCCTTCGTCCAATCCACATCCACATCGTGCCAAGTACCACTCGCAATACTCCACTCTTCGGTCCGGATCATCATCTTCATTAATAGCATGGACTAATCTTGGCATGTAACTTTTCCATTGACAGCGCTTCAAAATGCGTTGGACAGACGATTCTGAAATTCCTACCTCACGACTCGCTTGCCGCACAGATTTCTTGGACTTGGTGATACGTTTCCAGTACCTTTCTTGCTTTGTGGGCTTGTCGATGTCCGTGGTCTTCCGGAACGCTTCTTGTGGACATTCTGAACAGTTCATCTTTCGCTTCAAACTTATCTCTAATTCGAGTGATGGTAAGTCGCGTTGGTGGATCTGTTTGAAACTCCCTCCTAAACTGTCTTTGCACTTCAACTGCGTTTTCACACTTCCAGTAGCATTTGAGAATGAATTTCCTTTGTTCAAAGCTTAGTCTGACTGCCATTATTAATTCTAATGGGTTTAACTTGGAAAGAAAGAAACATCAATTGAGCTATCAGCTGTTAAAGTGTGTATACATTTTTTTGGGACGCCCTGTATATATACACATACATACAGTATACACCAAACCTCTTTCATTTATACACCCGCTCTATCCTTCTGTTCTTCTTTGCAATGCGTCGATTACTTTATCGTGAAAATCGGTTTCTCCTTAATTGAGTTAAAAGTTTCTTTTCAATAGAAAGGAGTGATAAAGAGGAAAGGCGGTCTTGCCTCTGTGAATTTCTAAGATAGGTTTTGATCTTTTGGTTTGTGTACTTAATTTTTTTAAGCTCGGCGTAGGCCTACCAATTTTAATAATGTCTCGCTTTTCTCAAATTGTCTAGAAACTGAACGAACAACATAACAAAGTTCAGTTATACAATTACACTTATTACACGCCATCATTATCTGCCAAAGAAATAAAAAAACTGCATAATCCAGCCAAAGATCATTGAACGCACTGTTAACAATCACAAATCAAATAAATAACTGAAAACTGTTAAAAATGCGCTCGAATTATATTTGAATTTGTGCACTTGGTGGGGGGGCGAAGAGGGCGGGGGAGAAGGGGATGGGCCATTGACGAACGACATTAACCTCAATATAACAACGTAACTTTGATTTACTCATAATTAAGCAAACTCTAATTACAATTAGCTTGTATTTCTTCTTCTAAAAATATATTTGGTAATAACTGCCAGTTATTTAGTCATTTAATGCTATATGCTCATTAATTAAGCGCTTTAAAAGGATTCCGTTAGCATAATAGCAGGAATAAGCAACTCTCTAAGTTGCTTCCACGATCTACGTTTTGTCTAAAGAAATGAATGCGTTATGGTCTGTTTCCATCGGTGAATATTTTTTATTCCTTTAAGACAATAATAATTCATCCCCAAATATAGCGATCAACAATTTTATTGTATATCATTTATTACATTTATACTATCGTATAAGCAGTGAAATTATCGGTGAATTAATACCATTTTTATAAAACACGAATATAGTAAGTCAAACAAAAGAAGCAATTCTCAAGGTTGCTTCCACTGACGCCCGTCTCGACGCAACAAAATTATTGCTCTCCCCTCCTTTTCAATGCACTGATTTGGATTTCGAGCTTTTTGTATTCAAAAAATATTTGAAAGGAGTATAGCTTAGTGATAATTTATCATAATTTTATCGTCATTAATATTGTTTAACAGCGCTTCTAATCACATTTAAGTGGGGAAGCAATGCTTCCATGAACCGAACGCCACTGATATATATGCATATCAGGGATGGGAAACTGATAAATTTTTAAGTCCGGTTTTCGATTTCAGTTTAAGTTTGCAAAACTATCGATTTCAGTTTCGATTTGAGTTTATTTTTCGATTCAAGTTTTATATTTTTCGGTTCGATTCAATTTAAATTTCGATTCCAGTTTTTTTTCAGATTTCTTTAAGAATTTCTTTGTACTATTTATATTATTTTGGGGGGTTACCCTATTGACAAAGTCAGATTTAATTTTGTAGTTGTATTTGCATTCGATTTCTGTTTTCGAAAGGGAGAATTTGCTTTAGTAACTAGCTTTACTTTTGTATGATTAAACATGTAAGCATCTGTAGCCAACTGAATCAGCACGAAACACTCATCTTTTTTTTTTTTTTTACTTATTCGCTTCATTTCTTTCACACAAATTTTTATTTAACAAAAAACTTTCAATTCGAAATGTTTTATTAATTCGTAGACTTTTCAAATTTTAAAGCGCACGACATTTATAAAATATATAAATAATAGTTTCAGCTGCGTTATTTTCTACATCGAATTAAACTAAATTTAAAGGATAAATGGATATTTTAAATCCATACAAATGTTAAGCCGCAAAAAAAGAAAATAATTCGCGTTATTTATATTTTTTGGCAATCGAAATGCTCCTCAAAACTGAAACGCAAAAATGTTATTTTTAATCTATTCGAATTCAGATTTCAGTTTTTGATTGTTTTGCAATTTCAGTTCGAATTTCGATTTTAGTTGTCAGAATTTTTTTTTCACTTCGAGTTTTTTTCGATTTCAGTTCACAAAATAATATCGGTTTTATCAGTTTTTCGATTCCAATTCGATTCAGTTTCCCATCCCTGATATATATATATATATATATATATATATATCGGATTGACAAAACCATAACATCGACACTAAAAAAACTAACTTATCCTAACGAAGCGTAACCCACTGAACGGACACTAGATTCAAACGCGGGCTGTATCGTGGATGGATAGAGTGGCGCGAGCAAGGCCTAATGCTACTTATTATTTATGTAATTTTCAATTTTGAAAATCATTTGTCTAATTTTTTTTTTTAAATGTGGCCATGGGTGAGCCAAGCTGGCGGGCCGTACAACGGTCGTTCGCGGGCCGTCATTATGTAAAAAGGTGGTTATTCAACGTTAAAAAGGTTCAAGATGACGTTTACATTAACGTTGAAGAAGTTCAAGACGACGTTTCCATTAACTTTTTCTTCTTTCTCGTTGCTTTTTTTTTTTTTTAACTCTCGTCTTACTTCCTTCTCTTACTTTTTCTGTTTCCTCACTTTTTCTGTTTCCTCACTTTTTCTGTTTCCTCACTTTTTCTGTTTCCTCACTTTTTCTGTTTCCTCACTTTTTCTTTCTCCTCTTTTTTCCTTCCCCTCTTTTTCTTTCTCCTCTCTCTTTTTCTTTTTCTCCTCTCTCTTTTTCTTTTTCTCCTCTCTTTTTCTTTTTCTCCTCTCTTTTTCTTTTTCTCCTCTCTCTTTTTCTTTTTCTCCTCTCTCTTTTCTTTTTCTCTCTCTCTTTTTCTTTTTCTCCTCTCTCTTTTCTTTTTCTCCTCTCTCTTTTTCTTTTTCTCCTCTCTCTTTTTTCTTTTTCTCCCCTCTCTTTTTCTTTTTCTCCTCTCTCTTTTTCTTTTTCTCCTCTCTTTTTCTTTTTCTCTCTCTCTCTTTTTCTTTTTCTCCTCTCTCTTTTCTTTTTCTCCTCTCTCTTTTTCTTTTTCTCCTCTCTCTTTTTCTTTTTCTCCTCTCTCTTTTTCTTTTTCTCCTCTCTCTTTTTCTTTTTCTCCTCTCTCTTTTCTTTTTCTCCTCTCTCTTTTTCTTTTTCTCTCTCTCTCTTTTTCTTTTTCTCCTCTCTCTTTTTCTTTTTCTCCTCTCTCTTTTTCTTTTTCTCCTCTCTCTTTTTCTTTTTCTCCTCTCTCTTTTTCTCCTCTCTCTTTTTCTCCTCTCTCTTTTTCTCCTCTCTCTTTTTCTTTTTCTCCTCTCTCTTTTTCTCCTCTCTCTTTTTCTCCTCTCTCTTTTTCTCCTCTCTCTTTTTCTTTTTCTCCTCTCTCTTTTTCTTTTTCTCCTCTCTCTTTCTTTTTCTCCTCTCTCTTTTTCTCCTCTCTCTTTTTCTCCTCTCTTTTTCTTTTTCTCCTCTCTTTCTTTTTCTCCTCTCTCTCTCTCTCTTTTTCTCCTCTCTCTCTCTCTCTTTTTCTCCTCTCTCTTTCTTTTCTCCTCTCTCTCTCTTCTTTTTCTCCTCTCTCTCTTTCTTTTTCTCCTCTCTCTCTCTCTTTTTCTCCCTCTCTCTCTCTTTTTCTCCTCTCTCTCTCTCTTTTTCCTCTCTCTCTCTCTTTTTCTCCTCTCTCTTTTTCTCCTCTCTCTCTCTCTTTTTCTCCTCTCTCTTTTTCTCCTCTCTCTCTCTCTTTTTCTCCTCTCTCTCTCTCTTTTTCTCCTCTCTCTTTTTCTCCTCTCTCTCTCTCTTTTTCTCCTCTCTCTCTCTCTTTTTCTCCTCTCTCTCTTTCTTTTTCCCGTTCTCACAATGTTTACTACATTCGAAGGAGTGATAAGAAAAATTAAACTGAAAACCCCGAAATCGAATCCTGAGCGATTACCGGATTTTCGTCGAACTGATTTCGGATCTTTTACGGATTTTTAACGGATTTTCCCTAATCTATTTTTGTGACAGAAAAGACACGATTAGATGGCTCGGTGAACAATATCAAAGATGGACGCAATAACGACGTCTCCAATTGGGTTCAATTAGCCGAAGTCACTCGCTCGTAGTTTTCATACACACACACACACGTGTGTAAATGAGTCACCGACTTTTTTAAATCCATATATTTAAAAGTCTTATTAACCAAACCTAATTTAACCTAAACCTAACCTTGGTGCCATCGAACCGAAAAGGTTGCGATAAGTGTTTCGGACTCAATTGAGGGCCCAAAGGCTGTTTTCTGTGGTGAAGTCACTAAATAAGGAGGAACTCGCTAATCTAGCCTAACCAAATCTAACCTAGCGTAACCTAACCTAATCAAAACCAACATATCTTTTTTCCGCCTATAAAAATGTTTCTAGATTTTTGTAAATAATTTTTTTAATGTTCCGAGGTACCAGAAGTGTTACCTAAAAAAAAGAATAAAAGCTACATCTGAGTTATCACACACTCGACCTCACTTATGCTGTTGCACACACACACACACACACACACACACAACGGCCGCCGAGAGGGCGGTGAAACCGGGTTAAATCCCCGGGCCCGGACCTCTAGGGGGGCCCGGAAAGAGGGGGGATAAAATCTAAAAATATTAATAAAGCAATTGATTAAATAACAGAGAGGAAATATAATTAATGAACATACATTTTATAGAGATTATCATACTGTATGTTTTGAATAGTGACTTGGACATATAATCAGTTTGCTTGTTTTGTACACAAAACACATTCATAATAAAATACTGAGTAAACAGGGGGCCCCATATACCAATCCTTCCCGGGTCCCGTGGCAGCTCTCGGCGGCCCTGCACACACACACACCACACACACACACACACAACACACACACACACACACACACACACACACCATTGATAGAAATTGGTTTTATAATGTATCATCTTTTTTGTTATTTTAGGTTTTACGACATTTTAGATCTTGCAAGTTTTTCTTTATGCAAAAAGGAACGAATAGATACGTTATTTTTCCTCTTTTTACCAGTATGTCAGATCTAGATAATAATTTGTCTTTTAATCTAGCTAATGGTGAAAAATTATTTAGATTTTATTCATTTTGCAACAGTAACTGTATTTTGCTTTTTTTTTCTCCCACGTTTGTAAGTTATGGAAAAAATAACTGTTTTAGGACCTGCCAAAATTTGATCTTCCACCATCTTAACTTTGATAAATTACTCGATTGTAACCTTGTTTTGTGATATTCTATTTGAAGGATTTTGCGAATAAAATAAATGAGTTTTGTCCTTAGTAAATCTTCGTTGTAGTGATATAAAAATGGGCTAATGTGTGTATATATATATATATATATATATATGCATATATAACTGCAATGACCGCGCAGTATATAAATGAATAGAAACGACATAAGTGTTAAGGAACGTTTCTGCACACGAGGAGGAGAGATAACGAATAATGAAAAATGAGGCGAACCGCCCAGGAATCGAACCCAGGGCAATTGGAAGGCCCTGGGTTCGATTCCTGGGCGGTTCGCCTCATTTTTCATTATTCGTTATCTCTCCTCCTCGTGTGCAGAAACGTTCCTTAACACTTATGTCGTTTCTATTCATATATATATATATATATATATATATATATATATATATATTAGAAAATTGTAGAAATCAAGCGACCAGGGAAGTACTCCAGGGAAGACGTTCGGCAGGAGACGGAGTACTGGAATTCCCTTTTCTCCTGTCACTGTCCTCCTTAGCTGATCTTTTTCCGTGTCTCGTCTACTCTGTGAGTAGTCCAGCATGCTCTCAAACACACACTTCTCCTTCTATTCCTCACTACACATACATGCATCTTACACACAACGCAAGCTTTTCAAAATTTAAGAAAAAAGGCATCTTTTTAAGAACCTTAGAGACCTTGATTTCGGCTCTCTCCTTTTCACTCTATGGTGAGGGGGGACCATTTTTGCGGGCGTTCGCCTTTTGCACCTCCTTTCTGCATACATATATATATCTATATATATATATATATGCTGCAAACCCACAAGGAAAAATAAAAACGATTCCAAGTCCTTTCGTGTATTCAAAGCTACACCTCGTCAGGGAATCGTTTTTCTTTTTCCTTGTGGGTTTGCAGCATTCATTCATTTCACGTGTTTTATTGTGAAATTCATCCCATATATATATATATATATATATATATATACATTCAACTGCAAAGAACACGCAGTATAAATAACGTAAAGAACGACGCTTGTATAGGAGATATTCCGCGCAAGACGAGAAAGAGAAAACAACAAATGAAAAAATGAAGTACCACCTGGGAATCGAACCCGGGATCTTCCGATTGCCGGTCAGACGCGATAACCACTACACCATGGACTCCACTCTTCCAAATGCCGTAATTCCTCTACATACTCGCAGAAACCAATGCCCCAAGGGGGCACCTCCCGCTTGCCGTAACATTATATACATTCAACTGCAAAGAACACGCAGTATAAATAACGTAAAGAACGACGCTTGTATAGGAGATATTCCGCGCAAGACGAGAAAGAGAAAACAACAAATGAAAAAATGAAGTACCACCTGGGAATCGAACCCGGGATCTTCCGATTGCCGGTCAGACGCGATAACCACTACACCATGGACTCCACTCTTCCAAATGCCGTAATTCCTCTACATACTCGCAGAAACCAATGCCCCAAGGGGGCACCTCCCGCTTGCCGTAACATTATATACATTCAACTGCAAAGAACACGCAGTATAAATAACGTAAAGAACGACGCTTGTATAGGAGATATTCCGCGCAAGACGAGAAAGAGAAAAACAAATGAAAAAATGAAGTACCACCTGGGAATCGAACCCGGGATCTTCCGATTGCCGGTCAGACGCGATAACCACTACACCATGGACTCCACTCTTCCAAATGCCGTAATTCCTCTACATACTCGCAGAAACCAATGCCCCAAGGGGGCACCTCCCGCTTGCCGTAACATTATATACATTCAACTGCAAAGAACACGCAGTATAAATAACGTAAAGAACGACGCTTGTATAGGAGATATTCCGCGCAAGACGAGAAAGAGAAAACAACAAATGAAAAAATGTATATAATGTTACGGCAAGCGGGAGGTGCCCCCTTGGGGCATTGGTTTCTGCGAGTATGTAGAGGAATTACGGCATTTGGAAGAGTGGAGTCCATGGTGTAGTGGTTATCGCGTCTGACCGGCAATCGGAAGATCCCGGGTTCGATTCCCAGGTGGTACTTCATTTTTTCATTTGTTGTTTTCTCTTTCTCGTCTTGCGCGGAATATCTCCTATACAAGCGTCGTTCTTTACGTTATTTATACTGCGTGTTCTTTGCAGTTGAATGTATATAATGTTACGGCAAGCGGGAGGTGCCCCCTTGGGGCATTGGTTTCTGCGAGTATGTAGAGGAATTACGGCATTTGGAAGAGTGGAGTCCATGGTGTAGTGGTTATCGCGTCTGACCGGCAATCGGAAGATCCCGGGTTCGATTCCCAGGTGGTACTTCATTTTTTCATTTGTTGTTTTCTCTTTCTCGTCTTGCGCGGAATATCTCATATATATATATATATATATATATCTCGAATGGAGTAGAAAAAACGCATCCTGTTTGAAGAGTCGCTGTTCCGTTAATATGATCAGTAGACATCTGAAAATTTTGCAGTTAAATAAGAACATATCCAAATAAATTCCTTACAACTTTTATTTAAATAATTTAATTACAAACAGAGTTATATCTGTCTAAATTGAAGGTTCAAAACAATGGCTTTCCGCATTAAAACCTCAACTTTCAGTGGAAACAAACAGATACTAGTAAGACTTATGCGCGATATGACTACCATTTTCATTAATCACTGTTATCACACGTCACTTCCATTGGCGAATAGCAGCCTGAATTTGATGTTGTAATATTTGTTCCCAACATTCTTTAATGCGATCGCGTAGTTCCGCCAGGTTGTCAAATGGTTCGCGGCGACGCTCATACACTTTTTCTTGGAATGTATCCCAAACAAAATAATCCAGCGTGTTGAGATCGAAGAATTTAGTAGCCAAATCCAGAATAAAGTTCTGAAAACTTTTAATGTTTCACATTTTATCCTTATTTTGTAGTTTCGAGTTCAGTATTTCTCCATTATACCTCTTTATAATCCAATTTAGTTTTCCCGACCTTACAGTATAGTTTATTCCCTATATTGCCCTTATTAATACAGTTATTATTCTTTTTATTATTAATTCCAGAAAGAAAACCTTTGTTGTTCTCACTCAAGTTCGATTTTAACGGTTTCATTTTCATTTTCTTTCGACTAATATAATTTTATTAATCATCTTTTCTCCGAAATTTTATCGATTAATATTTATCATCTAACTATATTTAGTGGTCTTCTATACTTGTGTGTATATATATATATATATATATATATATATATATATATATACCTTCCGACATCAGGTCAAAGCTGGGTCGGAAGAGTCGCTTAACCTTTTAACGACCGAAGTTTTTGTAGGGTTAAGTTATGAATGCATGTATGGGAAACGGTACATATTCGACCCAGTGATCCAAAAGAGGTTAACTATCCCCTGGTAAGAGGATGGGAAGGTTCAGTCAGCTAATTCCTGATAATTAACTTCAAAGTGTATATAAACTCTGTTCTCTGTTTATGCGGTCATTACCAATTGACAAGGGCTCGCGAGGAGCCGAAACTGTATTGGTGTTAGAGAAATAAAAATTTAAGTCTTCCTGAAGAGTGGTTCTGTTCCTCATACCTCGTCGCGACAGTGCGTTATTTTACATTTTATATATATATATATATATATATATATATATATATTATATATATAATATATCTATATATATATATATATATATATATATATATATATATATATCTGGCCTAATAACAACTAAACGTGTCTGCAATATACTTGCATACACTGCATGCAATTGCAATTATATATTTATATATATATATATATACCTCGTAGCAGTTCCGTGCGTTGGTCTCTCTTCACACGAAGGTCAAGCTGGTGGCTCCGCCTCTAGGCATCGCTTGGTGGAGGAGCGAGTTGCTCTCTTGTGCTTTTCACCGCACATAGCGGCTCATCTGGTACCGTCCTGAGCCAGGCATCTATTCTTCTTTTGAAGACTTTAATTTTGACCCCTGTCACGTTTCTGAGATCCTTTGGAAGCTGGTTAAAAAGTCTTAACCACCTGACAACCAAGCTGTTTTCCTTCAGTGTTGAGGAGGTCCCTTGTCGTGCCTTTAATTTGGGAACACTACACATTCTGCTATTCCTATTTTCCAGTGTTGTTTGAATGGTAATTGGGTTTAGTTTGAGGTTTGGTACCAATTTTTCAATCATTTTCCATGTATATATTATGGTGTACCTCTCTCTTCTTTTTTCCACGGAGTACAGATTTAGTTTACGTAGTCTTTTCCAGTAGTTGAGTTCTTTGCAGCCATGACCATTTGTATTTTCTGTTCGTGTCCCTCTGCAAGGCCTCAACCTCTTTTGCATCGCTGATTTTTCTGCTGATCTTTGTATCGTCTGCAAAGGATGTTACTATACTGTTGCTGTTTACTTTATTGTGTATGTCTGTTAGCATGATAATGAACAGGAGCGGGGCCAATACTGTTTCTTGTGGTACTGAGCTGCTTACTTCCGATTTTGATGATGTTATACCTTGAATTTTAGCGACCGCTAGACGTTCCCTGAGGGAGTTGTACATCCATTTTCCCACTTTGCCTGTTATTCCCATCTATCATTTTATGCGCTATTATATCATGATCACATTTGTCGATAGCTTTAGCAAAATTCTCGTATATGACATCGTAGTTTTCATTGCCTTCAAATGCGTCTAGAATATGATACTGTGCTCTATCAGGGTGTCTACTGGTTTGGATAACCTGGAAAAGTAAGGGAATTTATTTTAGGCCTGGAACACCTGGAAATGTCAGGGAATTGTGATGGTTAACCTGGAAAAAGACAGCCAGACAGAAAAGGAAAATAATGGAGACCGCAAAAAAGAGATTGTTGCTGTGACTGAAGAAATCAATGAATTGAAAAAGACTAACTTTTTTATTTAGATTATTTATTAAGGAAATATCTAAACTATACGTAAGCCAGACTTTGTATAGAAGCCATTGTTACTTTTTTGTGCCAAAACGTTTTTTCTGGTCAATGATTGTATATTATTATTATTTTTATTTGCATATTAATACCTAATATACCAAAACATATACCTGGAATTTTGATAACATTGGCCTGGAAAACCTGGAAATGTCAGGGAATTTGAATCTGCTGAACCAGTAGACACCCTGTCTATAAGTTGTGATAGACATAATCTTCCTGATCGGAATCCGTGCTGATTTTCAGTCTTTTTCCAGTGTCTCCAAGAAGTCATAGATTTTCTCTCTAACTACTGCATTCTTTCATACTTTGCTGGGATGAGACGTCAAAGACACTGGTCTAAAGTTATTTGCTTGAAGTCTATTCCCTATGGGGTTGCACTTCATTGGGTAGCGTCAGTCCACTGTGGTGAGCCGATAAAGTTAAATATGTTTTGTTTCGTGGCGATTTCTTACGATATCGGAGAGTTACTTGGTTTTTTTTTACTGTGAAAGTGTTGTGCACCATGAATATACTCTACAAGGACAAACAATTCAACAAGGAATTTTACATTAAAGTTTTGAGACGTCTACTTGAAGCAGTTCGGAGGAAATGGGCGCAGAAGTGGGAATCCGGAGACTGGATGTTTCATCACGATAGCGCGCAATCTCACTACTCGCAACTTGTTCAGCAAACTTTGGCCAAAAACTCTAACCCCCCCCCCCCCCCCCCCCCCGTACTGCAGCCTCTATATTTGGCTTCATGCGACTTCTTTTTTTTATTTCTGAAGCTCAAACAAACCCGATTCAATTATGTTGAGACCATTAAAAGAAATTCGACGGAACAGCTTTTGGCCATTCCGAAAAGTGCTTTCGAAAAATGTTTTCAACAGTGGCAGGATCGTTGGGCAAAGTGTGTCGCTTCAGAAGGAGTGTACTTTGAGGAAGATTAAGCTCCAAACCCTGTAAGTACCATATTCTGTCTATAATCGCATTAGTCCGGATGCTTTTTGAATAAACCTCGTATATATATATATATATATTAGTGATGGATCGAGTGGTCGGTTTTTCACAACCGCGGTTGCGGTTGTGTTTGCGGTTGTCGAATTTTTTCCAACCGCGGTTGCGGTTGCGGTTATCATATACTAGGAAAAATGCGTAATTATTAACTGGATTTAGCCACTATAGTGCGATTTAGCCACACTTGGTACATAATATATACTAAATAGTATTTATTTAGTAAATACCTTATGCTGAACACAAGTTTTGCAATGCACCGCTACCGCTATTTGTGTGTTGCAAAACTTGTGTTCAACATAAGGTATTTACTAAATAAATACTATTTAAATGAAGTATATTCTAAACTTATATAGCTATTATGAAAGAATAGGTCAAATTAATTAAAACCATATTTTGCACTAAGTGTGTTACCAGGATGAGGGACGAGGACCCATCGCACTGTTCATCCCACCTACCACTTTCCCCAGCCTCCACCCATTGGAAAGTTATGGATTATTATTCAATTGAAAAACTGATGTCAAACTTAATGACAGGCAGTGTGAATTTCAAGAATAATATTTTTGCTGCATTTTCACCTTTCAAGCGGCAACGCCTCTCATCGTACAACGTTCCCGCTCCACTGAAGAGCTGCTCGCTTGGAATGCTACTTGAAGGGCAAGCAAGATATGTTCTTGCAATACAGCCAAGTTCTTTGTATTTTAGTTCGTTATCTTTCCACCACTGAAGAGGATCATCGTCGGGAGCAATTCTTTTTTCTTTGTGATAGTTGTCTAGAAGAACTCGCATCTTCTTGTTGATCCTTGGTGAACTTTCTTCTTCTTCTTCACTGCTTGAACTCAAAAATGCGTTCATCGAGTCCAGTAGTGACGACTTTGAAGAACTTGGCTCAGGAGAATCAGTCATTCGGGCTCTTTTTGGCTGCTTTTTGACTGGTTCAGGGTTTGTCACATCAACATTTTCACACAGTCTTGCTAGTTCTTCCTGAACCTGCTTCAAAACATTTGGACTAGAGAAGAATTTTCCCTTGTACCTAGGATCGAGATAGGTCGCGACAGAATATAGAAAATTTACTTCTAGAGTGTCAAATCTTCTGTTAAGTTCAGTACTCATTGTGAGAAGCATACTCTTTACTCCTTCAGTACTCTCGCTCAAGTCATTCAGATATCTTTTTAGTGAAGTTACTAAGGGAATTACTTATGATATGGAGGAGGAACGAGAGCTCAAACTTCTGGTGATCTCATCGAATGGTTTCAGAATCTTGACGCATTGGTCGATCAAAGAAAAATCAGCCTTAGTTAGATCTCTCACTTTGGAATTAATAGCAAAGTACATGCAAAGGGGCTCTTTAACTTCTGATATTCGCTCCAACATGTGAAGAGTGCTGTTCCACCTTGTTGGAGTGTCATTCATAACTGCAAGCTGCGATTTGTCAAGACGACTTTGAATTTTTTTCAGCTCATCCTGGGCCTGCGTTGAATGGTTAAAGTGGCCAGCTATGGAGCGTACCTTGGCAATAACATCAGAGACAGATTTCTGAGTAGATAATCCTGACTTGATCACTAGTTGGAGTTCGTGGGCAGTGCAGTTCAAGTTGTTGACACCACTGAGAAATAGAGCTTTTTTAATATTCGCTCCTGAGTCTCTCATCACTATATGCACAGCTGCGTCCAAGTGCCACATTTTGATCATTTCATCAAATTTTTGGGACAAATATTCACCAGTATGTCGTTCATTAAGAGGTTCAGCACACAACACTAAATTAACTCTTTCAAATTTGCTGTTTATGCCGTGGCCCGTTAGTGACATCAAAGATACACCAGCAGAAGTATCTGACCAAGCATCAGTAGTAAATGACAGTTTGCTATCTTTCATGTCTTTCAGTATGTCATTCACTTTATCCACAGCCAAAGGGTACATTTTGTTATAGACAAGGTTTTCGTAAAAATGTCTGTTTTATTTTATACTGTGGACTAGTTTTACGTAACAGCCTCATGAAACCTATATCCTCAACATGACTGAAAGGCAAATCGTCCATTACAATCATTTCGGCGATCTTTTGATCCAGAGATCTTGATTTGTGGTTATTTATATCCCAAACTTTAGTTTTTGGAAAGAACTGATCTATTGTCTCATTTCGTTGCTTTGTTTCTTTTTTCATTTGTTCAAGTGCGGTTTCCTTTGATTTCTTTTTCGATAATTCGTTTTGTTCATTAGTTAATTGTTCATATTCTTCTTTGTGCATTGACTTCATATGATTTTTAAGATTAGTTGTACTACGTCCCTTGCGAGAATATAGTTTATTACAAAGATCACATTTTGCAGTATCAGTGGATTCCTTACTAAAATATTTCCACCACACACTGGTCTCCATTTCTGTTAATATAATGTTTCAAATTTTAATTTAAAATCTGTGAACACGAAAAATAAAAAATAAGTACTTATCAGTTATCACTGTCAGTAATTACAATACAGTAACAGTTAAGAGCAATAATGCAATCACAGTTGTATCGTTATTCAATAAACTAAACATTACACAATATGAAAAACCGTTGTAGATATGAAGAGCTCATAACATTACACCGATAACAATCAAAGCAGAACGAGGACTGATGTTGCCAACTAGCAGCGAGTTGAGACTGCGCAGGTCCGTTTTAACACAGACCACTTCTTTACCCCCCTTTTGGGGGGAGTCATGTTCGAGAAACCACCCCTTTGGCCAACCAAGGCCATTGACCAAGTTAAACGAACCCGAGAGGTCCGTCGAGCAGGAATAAGCTTTATTGACTATTGTACTAAAGGCGATTTTAGTTTGAAGAAAATTAAATAAAAATAAATGTTACTTCATGGAGCTCACAGAGTAATAACTTAGAGCGCAGTTTAAACCAATTTTACTACGGCAGCCGTATGACGTCACGTTTAAGCACGCATAAGGAGACCCATCATTTTCTTTTTAAAAAAAGAAATATTTCTAATTAACCTAAAATTAAAATTAACTAAGCTACCGCAACCGCACTTATGGAACGGCGGTTGCGGTTACGGTTGCGGTTGTGAATTTTTGTGCGGTTGTAGTGCGGTTGCGGTTATTCGATCCATCACTAATATATATATATATATATATATATATATATATATATATATATATATATATATATATATTTTGAAGCAAATTATGTTATCTGACTGTTGGGATCATAAAATAGGGATTTGCTAACGAATATAAGATAACAATTCATAATGTATAAATGTAAGTTACGTTTAATAGATTGTTAAAGGTAGAAAACAAGCCTATCTTGAATTTGGACGAGAATATGTGATATGAGCCACGAAGCCAAAACAACAGGTTTTGTTTGGTTCATACTCGTATTCACGTTCAGACAACCAGGCATAGGTTTGTTATCACGTGATACCCACCTCTAGTCTTGCTCAAACATGTCCTTAAATATAATAGTTTTTAACTAATACAAGATTTATATAAGTAAGAGATTTAATATCAGAAAATAGGCCAATAAAGTTAGTTAAATAATACAGACTCGATGAAAAAAAGGCAACGCAGCACCAGAGAGAGAGAGAGAGAGAGAGAGAGAGAGAGAGAGAGAGAGTTACAAGGAAAAGAAGTACCTCAAAAGGCCTTGCAGCCCATACCGAGGAGGTACCAATGGCAACGGGTGCCAGGGAAAATTTTGTCTTTCAACTATCCTAGCAGTAGTAGAAAACTGGATAGAAAAGTAGAAGGCTCTCTCCCCACCCTCCGCTCCCTCCCTGCCAGAGGCAGGTACGGAAAAAGGTTGAAGAAAATACCTTGACCCTGGAAAAGTAGCCAAGGAAATTTTACAGGAAAGTGGAGAATATATAAATAGCTCTATATTTAGCTTGCTCACAGAGACCGAGCAAGTGACCTCCTGCAGAGTTTTCTGAGGTTTTAATCTTAAACTATGTGTTCAGTACTTTGTCTAGCCTATTTTTAAACAGATTTACACTTTGACTGGAAACAACCCCTGAGGGAAGTTGGTTCCAGATATTAACTATTTTATAGGAAAAGAAATTTCCGCAGACTGAGGTCCTAAATGTCTTTACACACTCAAATAGTGTGCAAGATTTCGTCTAACCTTTTCTTGAACTGATCCACAGAGGAACTGTTCACAACTTCCGAAGGTAACCTGTTCCATGTGTCACAGATCTTATACGTAACGTAATTCCCACACACACTAGTCCTAAACAGTTTCAAATCCAACTTCCAACCATTGTTGCGAGTTGGGTTATCATTTAAACTAAACATACTTCTAAAATCGACATCGTTGAACCCTCGTAAGAGCTTGAAAACCTCGATCAGTTGACCGCGCAGCCTCCGAGTTTCAAGCGAAAACAAGTTCAGGGCGCGTAACCGTCGATTGTAGCCCATATGCCTAACGGAAGGGATTAACTTTGTGGCCCTCGCCTGCACTCGCTCCAGCCTCTCAATATCTTTCCTGAGGGTGGGCGACCAGAACTGCACAGCATACTCCAGGTACGGCCGAACAAGGGAATTGTACAGTGAGAGCACAATCTCCTTGTGAGAGAGAGAGAGAGAGTTTGTCCATCTTAAAATCCTTTTGTTCTCCCTTGTTAATTTTATTTCAATTTTTCTATTCTAGCCCGTAGGAAATAGAGCCTCTATTTCAGATGGATTAAGAACAGTAAATTCAATGCATTACCCTCTTTGGGCTACCGACGAAAGTGAATTTTTTCCGAGCCTTAGGCTGTTTATTCATGTCACGCGCGAGGCTGTATCGTTTTTGAAATCCTACTTGATTTTCGGTCAAGGCTTAACCTTGTCTATTGAATTATATAACGTAAGTGTAAAGGGATCTTTTAAACTATTTCTCCCCCAGCTTCAGAGAGGGGGAGACATAGTTTAAAAGGTTAATATTAGGGGGGAGATAATTTAACAGGTTTTACTTATCTTATTTACATAATAGAATTTTTAAGATACGTATATAAGATACATATCTTGAAAATTCTATTATATTCTATCATATTTCCGGTTTATAGAGAACCATTATTTACATAGGACAAAATTTGAATCCCCGGTTAGGTCAACTGTACGTCTTGACGATTGGTTAGGTTTAGTCGTGATATTTTCGTTAAAACTAACGCAAATATCACGACTAAACCCAACCAATCGTCAAGGGCGTACAGTTGACCTAACCGAGCATTAAAATTTTATCCTATGTAAATAATGGTTCTCTATTTATTACATGTTTGCAATAAATAATAAATTTGTTGTTATTGTTTTCTTATCTTATTTTGGTTAATTTGTAGAGTTTAAACTTTGGGGGGATATACTGTAGTTGAAAAGATCAACATTGGGGTGGTGATTGTTGAAAAGAGTATGTTGAGGGGAAATAATTTAAAAGAGCCATGTAAAGCAGTGGTCTCCAACCTGGGCGGTAGCGCCCACTAGTGGGCTCACATTAAAGGTAATTAAACATTTATTTCATTATTTATTTTATCGATTATGTTGATTTATTCTTTTTGATCTAAGGTGGGCGATAAACTTTTTTTAATTTTCAAAAAATCGTAAAAGTGGGCGGTGAACAAAAAAAAGGTTGGAGACCCCTGGGTGTAAAGTTAAAGTAATCTGTGAACATAAGATAAAAAGTATAAAAAGTTTGGTGTTTCTTAATAAAACACTTTATATTAATGGTAAAAAGTTAAATTCTGAAGTTATTATTACAACAATAAAAACATTAATTTACTTAGTTGTGGTTCAGTGGAAAAGTTGAACTAATAGTGGAAAAACCTAAAAATAATCCGAACTAAAAACATAAATGGCCACGTTACCATCCTGAGTGTGGGTGTATAGTCACACCAACCCACGGACGAGTCGATGGACCGATTACCGAAACACCACAAGAAACCCCGAACCCTTTACGACTTATCTCCTGGAGATAGGTCGTAAATAAGAAATCTTTTTATAACACTAAGGAAAGGGGGAACAAATTTAAAAACATATTACGTTACATTACATATTACGTTACGCCTTACGGGATTAATGTTGCGTTTACTTACAATAATTTGGTCAAAAGTTTATTAATTCGTAATAACCCCGTGATTGTCTCTGGATGTCTCTATTCTATTAAATGTAACGACTGTAATGCAGTATATATTGGTCAAACGGTCAAAACTAGCCACTAGAATCAAATAACATAAATATCGTATTCGCACATCTAATGAATCTAGTGCCATATTTGTTCATGTACGTAATAGTAATCACGCAATTGATTGGAATAATTCGGAGGTCTTTTACAGAAATAATAACAATGTTGAAAGAAATATAATGGAAGCATCGTGTATTATTTAGGGGTGCACCGATTAATCGGTATCGGCACCTGGCATGCCGATTATTTTCCTAATATCGGCATGCCAGGTGCCGATACCATTAATCGGTGCACCCCTAGTATTATTAAGCATATGAGTAATTTTAATGTTGGTTCCAGTACATTATAAACTTGATCACTGTATTTCCAACCTTAGTTTTAATCAGTGTAAAAGCAGTTTCCCACCACCTTTCAATAAATAATCCGATGGATTAGAGTTAGACTCTCGATGAGAGGTTTCTGATAGGCAAATGTATGTAAGCTGGTAAAATTCGTTTGTATTCTCAATTTCTCTGAAGAGTTGAAATAAACGCGAAAGTACTCGGAATGAATGTTTCACTTTTTCTAGCGCCAGGTGGGGGTTGGGGATATTTAAAAATAAAGAAGTTCACACGTTTAATATACTGTGTGTGTGTGTGTGTGTGTGTGTGTATATATATATATATATATATATATAATGCAAACCTACAAAGAAAAAGAAAAAATTATTCCAAAGCCTTTCGTGTATTCAACAGTACAACTCGTCAGGGAATGAAAGGAAAAGGCAAAATGACCAAAATGTATACATATGTAAATTAAAACAAAATAAAATAAAAAAAGGCACATATTTTGGTCATCTTGCCTTTTCCCTTCATTCCCTGACGAGGTGTACTGTTGAATACACGAAAGGTCTTGGAATAATTTTGTTGTTCCTTGTGGTTTGCATCATTCATTCATTTCACGTGTTTAAGTGTAAAATTCATTCCATACATACTCGTGTGTATATATATAATATATATATATATATATATATATATATATATATATGGGATAGAACTCAGAATGGTCCCCTGAGATTTTGTTATGATACACACAGACCGTGCCCCCGTCGGGCTAACATCATGAAAAAGAAAAACTATAGTGTTTGTCATTTACCATTACTTATTCGGACTATACAGTAGTGGATTTAATTTTCCCAGAACAGTTCCTTGTTCCATTCACGGTCTGTGTGTAATTTGTATTTTTTAATTTTTTATACTTACTTACTTTTGTTGAGTTTGAACGACGGTTCAGGATCGACCTGCGGTCGACCCCTCTGCAGCATCCCGCCTCATTTGCGGGACTTGGTGAAGAAGGGAATTGCTCTCTGATCTCCTCCTGCCCTCGTAGCCAGTCACGCATGGCTGGTTAGGGACTTTACACAGGAATCTGTCCAGCTGGTTCTTGAAGTTATTGAGGTCGGTGTGCTGGAGATTCCTCACTTCTTTTGGAAGGACATTGAAAAGCTTTGGGCCCCGTATTCTGAGGGTATTTTCCATCCTCGTTTTCATGGCTCCTTGTCCCACCGTAGCTGGGACCGTACAAAATCTGCCTCTTCTCTCATTCCAGTTTGTTTCTATTTCATTTCTGAGGTTAGGGACAGAGCCCTCAAGTATTTTCCATATGTATATTATTGTGTACCGCTCGCGCCTTCTTTCAAGAGAGTAGAGTTCCAGGGATTGTAGTCGAGACCAGTAGTCATCACCTTCCGTTTCCTCTATCTTAAACGTAAAAGTCCTTTGTATAGCTTCAATGCTCGCAATGTCTCTTTTTCTGTGTGGGCTTGTGAGTGTTGAGCAATTATTGGTAGGACTAGACTCTTCCATAATTTTAGCATAATGTTTGCTTTTCTGCTGCGGAAGCTCCTCCAGATGATTCCCATTATTTTTCTAGCCGTTGTGATTTTGATTTTATAGTGCTCTGTAGTAATGCTTAGTTAAGAATATAAATTTCTGTTTGATTAATTATTATAATGTTTAATATAAATTTACTAAAAATTGTGATGATTACGATAAAGCATGTTTGTTGGTTTTAAATTGTTTAAAATGGGTATAGTTGGTAGTCCTGAACAGGGACCCAAGAGAGCAGATTATAACACATAATACTCAGTCTTGAGGCGGACGCGATACGCGTTAGATTTAGAACCATGTGATCTTAAAGTCAAATTGTTTTGTGTTCCTCTCCGACCTAGATTATTATATATAAATGTCATACTCGCATATCCCCTAATTAACTAAACCATATTCGAAATTAATAAAACGTAATAAGTGTTAATAAAGAGTATCAATATACCTCCCCCTCCCCCCTTCGTTTTGTAACGGTCTTTTAGAGTCAGAACTCGGCGTCGCTACCGGAAACTATACGAAGAAAGTGATAAATGAAGCAAGAGCCGATAGAGAATAAATAGAGATAATAATAAAGTATAAAGAAGCGTAAATAAATAATGAAGATAATAAATAATAAAACGTAGTCACTACAGCTCTCTGAATTCTGCATCCGACGACATTATTACTCCAAGATCCCTGACTTGTGGATTTGGTGTTATCGGTTTGGCTTGCGCTGTTTTGTACCCTTTTTTCTGTAGCTCTTTGTTATTACCATATCTTAGAAGTTGGAATTTTTCTTCGTTGAACTTCATATTGTTGTCTTCTGCTCACTGGAATAATGTTTCAATGTCGTTTGTAGTTTCTTATGTCATCTTCGTTCAATATTTCCTTACATATCTTTGTGTCATCTGCAAAGCATGATACAATACTGTCCTTAATATCTGCAGCACTATCTGCAATTATTATTATGAACATCAAGGGAGCTAATACTGTCCCTTGTGGGACAGAGCTCACGACTTCCGAGACTTCCGATTTAACTCCGTTTACGACCACTCTTTGCGTTCTTTGCGTCAAGAAATTAAATATCCACCTTCCTAGCTTTCCAGTAATTCCTGTATCCTTAAGTTTGTGTACTATGATTCCATGGTCACATTTATCGAAGGCTTTAGCAAAGTTAGTATATATTACATCAATGTTTTGTCCTCGACACAATGTTCCAAATATTTTCTCCTGGTGGTCTAGTAGCTGTGACAGGCATGATCTTCCCGCCCTGAAGCCATGTGTATTTGGGTTGTATATGTCTCTTTCTTGTAGGTAGTAGATAGTTTTGCCTCTAATTATGCGTTCAAAACACTTTATAAGGTGTGAGGTGAGAGCCACTGGCCGATAATTTTTGGGCATTGCTGTGTTACCACCTTTAAATAGGGGGGGGGGCAATGTTCGCGTTCTTTAAGGGGAGTTGAATTTGTCCTGTGTCGAGTGATTTCCTCCATAGTAAGTATAGCGGTTTTGCAATACTCTCTTTGCATTTCTTTAGAAATGTGGCACTCCATGTGTCTGGCCCTGAATTGTCTCGGATCCGTGATAAGGCCGTAATTACATCTCCTTCCGTGAACTCGAAGTCCATTAATAGGTTTGTGCCGGGATTTGTTCTTGGTTCATCTGTATCAATGTCGAAAAACTCGTCTGGGTTTTCCACTTCCATCTCGGACTTAGGGGTGCTAAACACAGATTTAAATTGTTCCCTAAGCAGTTCACTTATTTCTTTCAGGTCATTTGTGTATTCGGCCTCCCCGTCTATCAACGGTCCAATACTCTCCTTACACTGCATTTTCCTTTTCGCAAAAGTGTAGAAGTATTTTGGGTCATTTTTTATGTTTTCTGCTACCTTGTTTTCCTCCTCGTCTGTCTTATGTATGAATGTTTGCTTTAGGTCCATTTCTATTTCGCCAAGTTTCCTCTCTAGTTTGAGTCTCTTTGCATCAGTTCTGCATCTCTGGAGACGTTTTACGGTTTGTTTTCGTTGCCTGAATAGAGTCCTGATTTTCCTCTCGAGCTTGCTACGTTTTCTTTCCTGTCTCTCTGGAATATGTTTCAGTATTATAGGTTTGGTTTTCGTCTCTATCATACATAGTATTTCTTGTGGAGTCTTCTCGTGTAGTAGCAATTCCCAATTTACCTCCTTTAAATCTTTATTTATGTTTTCCCAATTTACTTTCTTTGAATTTATGTTTAAGCCTTCAAATATTCCATCTGCCTCTCTAGGATGCGTTTTCGGACCTCTGGGTGCTAACTTCAATTGTATATTGATGAGGTTTTGGTCGGAGAACTTTGTGTGCGTTACTTTTTTATTTATTATCTCGTTATTTGTCCAGATTAAATCCAAAACGTTCTCCTTTCTCGTGGCTTCACTGATTTCCTGGGTAAGGGCGTAATGTTCCATAATATCTAATATATATATATATATATATATATATAATTAAGTGTAAGCTGTGGAGTTATCTGGTGTTCTTTTGTGTTGCTTGTTAGCAAGGTGATGGTTGATTTTGTGGGCGCTGCTTTGAGTCTATTGTGTGTGAGCCAGTCCTGTATACTGTTTATGTATGTTTGTAGGTTATTTGTAGCGGTGTCGATGTTGTTGTGGGTGGATGTGAGAGTGATGTCATCTGCATATGATGATAAGGTAAGCTTGTTATCTATGGGTGTTGGAATGTCATGCATGTATAAGTTGAACAGTGTTGGTGAGAGAACAGAGCCTTGAGGGACCCCGTTCGGAAAAAGCTTGTTTTTGGATGACTTGCCATTAAATGTGACATGTGAGTATCTTCCTGAAAGATAGTTGCTCAGCCACCTTTTGGTGTTATTGTGCATGTTTGTGTTGAGTATTTTGTTTATGAGAGGGAAGCGTGGAATAGCATCAAATGCTCTATTAATGTCTATTGTTGCTAATAGTATACGGTGAGCTGGTCGTCTGGAGTTGATGCCATCCATGATGTGCTGCGTGAGGTTAGTGAGTAATGTCGTGGTTGAGTGGTGAGGTTTGAATCCATGTTGAGTAGGCGATAGCAGTATGTGTGTGTTGGAGATTTGTAAGATTAGTCTTTCTGTTACTTTGGAAGGTGTGCATAGTAAAGTAATGGGTCTATAGGAAGCTGATTTTGTTGGATTTTTGTTTGGTTTGAGTAGTGTAATAATTTTACCTTGTTTCTCTATGTTAGGAATAATACAGTGTTGGTATGAATATGTGCTGATGTTTGCGAGAGCTAGTATTCCTTGTGGGCCCAAGTGTTTAAGGTATATGTGTATTGTGTATGTTCTTCTGTGAATTGCTGTTGAGGAACGTTGTAGATAAGGGATTCATGATCAGTTACGTAATATATTTTCAAAGGTTAAGCTGTCGACTATATATGTATAATATATATATATATATATATATATATATATATATATATATATAAAGATTTTCCCGGATATTCGGATATTTAAGAAAAAAATTTAAGTGCTCAAAGAGGAAAAACACTTCCCGAAAATCCAGACAGTAAACTCTCTTTTTTTTTTTTTTTTTTTTTTCACAAGAAAAATATTAATTTTAACAGCTTACTCTCGACTGTAACAAACCTCTTTTTTTAATGTTAATATTCTATAGATGATTCGTAAGCTTTGTTTTTAAAACTTATTTTTTAACCAATATTAACGAGTTTTCATTATCACTAAAACGTATACTTTTTAGTGATAGGAAAGTATAGAATGAGGAAAGCTTTTTTTTTAAATGTTTAGGCATTTAATTTCATCATTATCTATTTTTGTTCCAATATTGCGTGTAAGCGAACATCTTCTCGGTTAGGTCATTAACGGAGGGAACCCATAACTTTGCGTGGAATCCGAACTACGGGTTGGTACATAATCTGGACGCGGACGACGGTCTCCCATCCAATTACTCCCCAGACCCAATGTCGCTTAATTTTGCCGATTGCCGGAAGCGGTGTTACGACATTGGCCACGACGTAGCCACAAACGAGGGCTATGGGAAGAGATTCAAACACGGAAAATTTGTTCGTGTTCTCAGGGAGAAGGGGATGCTATCACAGATTAATTAAAAACCAGATTGGTTACTTTCATATAAATTAATATACTTAGCAACCAGCCGTTACTAAGGACTTTTCTAAAGAACGGCGTATTTCAGTTTTAAAATAGCTTCTTTTCCATTGGTCATAATGCGTATAATTTTTTTTTTAAATTTTAAATCACTCTTTTAAGCATTAAAAATAGAAAAACTTAACTTCTACAAAATGTTTTTCAACACCAAACATTTTACTTCAAGTTGTCTTTTAACTTTAAGTGAAAAACAACAACAAAAAGTTATCTAACACAGAAAAAATATTACCTTTTAGTAAGCAAATCCCAGAATGTGTGTGTGTGTGTGTGTGTGTGTTAATTATTAGATCGAATTAACTACAGAGTAATTATTTTTGTTAGCGTTAGGTTTTAGTAGTATTATAAATATCAATAAAAATTAATAACAATTACCGTAACTATTGTTGCAGCAATTTATTGAAATTTATATTGCTTTTATCAATTATGTGAAGAATACATTTATTGAATTGAATTTTCTCTCACTGCCGAAATGGACTTTATTCGTTATTTCTCACTAAATGAAGCTCAAAATTGCTGTTTGCACAGCTCTACATCAACAACTTCTTCCCATCATTTCATCTCAATAAACACCCACACCCACCCACACACACACACACACATATATATATATATATATATATATATATATATATATATATATATACACACACACACACACACACACACACACGAGTGTATATATACAGTGTGTATATGTGTGTGTGTGTACATTAATGTATAATGTAAGAAGGCGTGTGTATTTATAGTGCCTATGCAAATATCCTTAATTTGGTGGTTGAATAAGACTTAGTATTCCTTTCTATTTTGGATAGCCTCGAATTCAGATTTAAAAAAAAAAAAAGAAGTTTGTGGATTTGGATCCGAATTTATTTTCCTGGATTCGGATTTTAGTTTGGGATTAACTATTTAGATTTTATTTCGGTGTTTTATTGCAATGAACCTTTTTCCTGACTGGGTCTTTTCCGTTTGGGGGCTAACAGCGAATTTTAATGAAAATCGGTATACTAATGTAGTTTTGGTCACTGATTTCAAAAATAACTTTCTTTTTTTGGAGAAATGAAAAACAAATATGTTAGAGCACTTTAAATAATTAATGTGTTTTTAACGAAAATATCATGACTTAACCTAACCAATTGTCAAGGGCGTACAGTTGACCTAACCGGGCATTCGATTGACCTAACCTGGCATTCAATTGACCTAACGGCATTAATTCTTGATTTTTTCTGCTACTTTTACAGATCCGCCGGGATCTTTCAAAAAACATATTCTTCATAAAGTTGCACTTTTTACCGTTTGACCGACGCTTTTGGCAGCGAAAGAACTGGGTATTTTTATCAAAGGAACACACTTTCCCACACTTAGAGCACTTTTTCATAAACAGTTTGTGACTGGCTAAATTTAACACAATCCTCCATGACTAGTTTAAGCTAGTTAAAACACATATTAATTATTTAAAGTGTTCTAACATGTTTGTTTTTCATTTCTCCAAAAAAAGTTATATTTTTGAAATCAGTGACTAAACCTACATTAGTCTACCGATTTTCATTAAAATTCGCTGCTAGCCCCCAAACGGAAAAGATCCTCCTGATTTTCTATGATACATTTATTCGTTTATTTTTATTTTTATTAATCAGTGATTTTAGTAACCCTTATTTCATAACGAGGGTAAATTATACCCAAGGGTATATTCTAACCAGGTTATGATATGCCGTAGAAAACTTTCCATTTTGACTTTTTGGAAACAGAATGAAGATCATATATTTTTACATTATTAAGATTATATTAAAATAATGAACTCGGAAGTGCTCGGAATAATTTTTTTTTTAACTCTCCTCGGAGGTATTGATAATAATTGGTAAATTTATGTGCTTCTTGTAAATTTTGACCACGCCTCGGTGTAGTTGTTAGCATTGCTGAATACGAAATCCATCGGATCTTTTCCAAATGGACGACCCACGGGATTTAGCTGAAACTTTTTATATTAATAAATTTTTATATTCTAATAACGAAAATTACATTATTTTCCTGGAGAAATATGCGCAACATACGAAACTTTAAGCTACAATATACTTATCGATGGAACATCAAGTCGATCAGATGTCGTAATCTTGTTTCATTCTTTCATTGGTTGGTTGGTAAACGAGTGACTTGGACTGTTGACCAGTAGATCGTGAGATCGAGTCAGGGCGAGGAATTTGTAATTTCTGATCACCCATGGTGGGTCGTGGTTCGAAGTCCGCTTTAAGCTATAGGTCTAAGGTCTAAGGCGTGAAGCGAAAAGTGTAATAAAAAAAATCCAAGCGCGAATTTGAAATCTCCATAGCTCGTGACGGTAAAGAAAGCCTCAAACGATTCTTTCAATACGTCAACAATAGAAATCCAGTAGAAAGTGTCTTGGGGCCGTTGAAAAATGTTAACGGAGATCTGGTTTCTGAAACAAGGAAATGGCTACCTTGCTAAACGAATTTTTACGTCAGATTTTACTATAGAAGATGTAACGAATATCGCTACGGTCATAGACATAATACCTTTTGATAATGGTAATATTTTGTATAATATTGTGGTTAGTGAAGGGGAGGTAATGCGTTATATTGATAAAATGAAAATGCATAAATCACCGAGGCCGGATTCCATATATCCCATACAACTAAAAGAATTAAAAGATAGCATTGTTGTGCCGCTAACAAAGATTTTTAATGCGTCTATTTCTGACGGGTGCGTACCAGATAATTTCAAGTTAGCAACGTAACACCTCTCTTTAAGAAAGGCGATAAAGGTGCGGCGGGAAATTACAGGCCAATCAGTTTAACGTCTGTTGTAGGTAAGCTACTGGAATCAATAATTAGGGATCGTATAGTCGAACACTTAGAATTGCATAACTTAGTTAGAAATACGCAGCACGGTTTTAGGCGAAACAAATCTTACTTAACTAATCTTTTAGAATTTTTTCAAAGCGTGGTTGACGTTTACGATAGTCATCGTGCGGTTGATGTAGTGTATTTAGATTTTTAAAAAGTGTTTGATACCGTACCGCACAAAAGACTCATTGAAAAAAAACTAAGGCTCATGAATCAGGGGTGTAGTAATAAATTGGATAGAAGAGTGGTTGCGAGGTAGGAAACAGAAGGTGGTCGTTGATGGAGCGGAGTCCTGTTGGGCTAATGTAGCGAGTGGCGTTCCTCAGGGTTCGGTATTGGGCCCCTTGCTTTTTCTCATATATATTAGCGATTTAGATGTCGGCCTTGTCAGTACAGTTTCAAAGTTTGCGGATGACACGAAGCTGGGTGGTAGGGCGATTAATGACGAAGATAGAGGTAAAATCCAGGAAGATCTGAATAAAATCGTAGATTGGTCAGTCACATGACAAATGAGATTTAACGTCGATAAGTGCAAAATTTTACATGTAGGTTCGCGTAACGGTAATTTTGCGTATAGTATGTCAGGGAAGGAGTTAACAAGCGTAGAGCAGGAAAAAGATTTAGGAGTTATAGTCACTGGTGATATAAAGTAGCGAAACAAAGTACAGCAGCGGTCAATAAAGCGAACAAAGTGTTAAGTTTTATAGCTTGAAATTTTGAGTACAAATCGCGCGATATTATAGTTCCTCTTTATAAATCATTAGTTAGACTCCATTTGGAGTACGCGATCCAATTTTGGAATCTGCATATGCGAAAAGATATAGACAAACTCGAAAGAGTTCAAAGACGAGCAACTAAGATGATTCCGTCGCTTAGGTCAAAGTCGTACGAGGATAGGCTTAAGGAGTTAAAATTGACTACACTCGAGACTAGAAGGTTAAGGGGTGATCTAATCCAGGTTTTCAAAATTATGAATGGGTTCGATAACGTAGATAGAGATAGCTTTTTCGAAATATCTCAATATAATAGGACTAGAAATAACGGGTGTAAGTTGACAAGTAGAAGGTTCGAGACAGCAGTTGCGAAAAACTTTTTTACGCATAGAATAGTAAATAGCTGGAATAGTTTGCCGGTAGAAGTAATTAGTAGCACGTCTATAAACATGTTTAAAAATCGATTCGATGCATATGTTGATAGATTGGGTATAGTTTAAGGTAGTAAAATTAAGGCTTTGTGGTTCGGAACCCACGTAAAATTGTAGGTCCCCTCCGCCACCACGGAGGACATGCACAATACACAATTACGAACAATTAGGTAGACTAGCCATGAGTGGATCCTAGGGTCTTTGTTGGTCTGAAACATTATAACAATTGTTCGACAGAATGAACAATTCGGGCGTACAGTTGACCGAGCATTCAATTGACCTAACCTGGCATTCAGTTGACCTAACAGGGCATTCAATTAGCCGGGGGCCAGACAGCAACCTCGTCTCCGGGCGTCATGAGCGGTGTAAACTAGATAACGGTCATGCGCCATGCAAACTAGTGCGTATATAAATGCAATGTTTTTCATATGTTGCGCATATTTCTTTAGGAAAATAATGTCATTTTCGGTATTAGAATATAAAAATTTATTAATATACGAATTTTCAGCTAAATCCCACGAGGTCGTCCACTTGGAAAAGATCCAATCCATCGGCCCGGGTTCGATTCCCGGCGAGGACAGGCGGCGTTTAGCTTACCCAGCTCTTCATTCGGGCTTATACCCATCGGATCGAAGGGACCATAATAGCGACACTCAAAAAAACTAACTTAACCTAACCTAACTTTAAGCTACAATATATTTGTCGATAGAATATCAAGTCGATCAGATGTCGTAATCTTGTTTCATTCGTTCATTGGTTGATTGGTAAATTGGTAACTTGGACTGTTGACCAGTTGATCGTAGGATCGAGTCTGGGCGAGAAATTTGTAATTTCTGATCACCCATTGGGTCGGTTCGAAATCAGCTTTAAGCTATATATATATATATATATATATATATATATATATATATATATATATATTAGGGATGAGCCGAATTATCGGCATCGGTGTCAGTATCGCAAAAATTTTGCCGATGCAACCAATAGTCTGTGTCAATATTTTAAGTTTTTACTTTACATATTGTATATAGGCCTCTTTACAAAAATAAAAGACAATTTTAGGTTGCTTTTATGGTACTTTTAGGATACTTTTTCTCCCTTAAAATATTAAAATAAGGACTAAATAATCCTAAAATTTAATTTTAAAAATATAAAGTTATATCTTTTGAAAATCATAAAATTTTTTAAAATACATTTTGGTTTTTTTAACATATTTGATGATTTTAAAAATATGACCACTCAATATTCAACGATAGCGTAAATAACCTATGAACACAAATTGGAAGCTTCTATTTTATATATATATATATATATATATATATATATATATATATATATATATATATATATATATATATATATATATATATATATATATATATATATATATATATATATATATATATATATATATATTATATAATTTAGGGTGTCACTAGGTAATAGGGGGAAAATTAAACGATGGATATTTTCCTATGACACCCCCTAAAATTGTTCCATTTGGTGTAAAACATACGGAAGAGAAATTTGGTCCTGATTGGTCATCATTTAAAGGTCGCCCTCGTCACTGAAAACAAGACCCATTTGTTGACGTCAACAAGCTGTTCAGTGTTCACAGCTTGGGCCGAACCAGATAATAAAAAACAAGGCAATTTGGTGAAATAACGAAAGTAAGACACTTAAAAACGCAAAGAATACAAACAGTTTATTATATAATCAAAATAGAAGAATAATTTGGCGAATAATGGTACAAAATGGAGAAGCAACAAAAGCAAAACTTTGAGAAATAAAATACATATACAGTAGCAGAATAATTGGTGCTCATACGCTGATCAGTGATTAGTTCTTTCGCGTCCTCACTAATGCTGATTTGTTCGGAGCTGGGTGTTGCTTTCTGTGGTCAGTGACAACTTGAACGAGGAACTGGAGCTGTTCTTCTTTCACTGTCAACTTTCCGTTCAGCTCCTTCACCAGAGCCACGGCCCGTTCTGCTCTGTCGTTCACCACTGCAAGTTTGGAGACCACATCCCGAGCTTGCACGTATTCAGAGTTTGACGTCCATGAACTGGGATGGTGGAGCAGAAAGCAATCTGGCAACTGAAGTTTTGAGAAGAATCCTCGGGTTTCTTTGTGATCAGTTGCTCCAGTCCTTTGCTGTCACTGAGGAACATAGTATCAAGAACCAAAGGTCGTTTTGGCGGCATGTGAGGGGCTTCTTGATCTAACGCTGCAACCATGCTGCACTTCACTTCCATCGATATCCTCTCATCAAAGAACGCCAGACCCACTGCCTCCTCCGAATGGTACCACAGGTGCGCAGACAGCTTCTTGGTGGTACCATCAGAGATCTTCTTGTGCGGGTATCGAAGGAGCGTCCTCATCCAATTCCCAATCATTCAATCAGCGAGCTTCGATGGACAATGAGCTGTTGCCCCCACAGCTTTCATGTAAACTAGAACAGAAAAGAGGCAGATATCTCGAATTCCGCGTTCCTCAGTGTTCGTCAGTTTAACTGTCCTTCGGAAGAGCCAGATCTTGATGGCATAGAGCCCCTTAGCCATCCATCTCGCCCGGTGCAATAGCACCAGGGGCGCGGAAGTTTAGTCCCTTGTATGGAACTCCTCTCCAAGAAAGATGACGGAAAGATCGAGGAATTCCTGATAGTTCATCACGAACTTGAAGTGCTTGTGATTTTGCAAACTCAATGAGCTCCGTTCTATGCTTAAAAATAGCTGCTTTGGTGAACGCATCTGTGTCCGCAGTTTTGGAACTGTTGCTGGTCAATGCGGGTCCAATAATCATGGAAGCGCTTGAAAAGCAGAATTTCTGGACGGTAGATACTGAATCTAGCGATGCTGCGAATGCCGCCTGTAGCACCAACTCCAGTACATGGTGTCTGCACGCGCAGTGTAACAGTCACGTCCAACTTTTTCTTCCAGAAGAACACAAGTTTCCTCCCACGGTGGCCTGTGTTTGTCGCGGTTGTGTCGAAACACATAGATTTGACATGATCGGTCACTCCCCATTCATCATTCGGCAATCTATGATAGCATTTGTTTGTGCCAGCGCGTTCCTTCCTACGAAGTTTTGGCACCCTCGAGAGCTGCTCTGTCCCGGAGCCAGATACAAGAATAGGTAAGCAGTCAACATATTCTCGTGACGTCAGATCTTGCATGAGTTTTCCGTCCCAGTGAAACAGGTCAACGGACTATTGCCTTGGAACTCGCTCTCTCAGGTTGCCGAGCCTTAAGGGTACGGAATTTTTCACGCTGACGATGAATGGATCCACGATTGATGTTGTAGTCGCTAGCATCATGCCCTAAGCTGGAAGCTACCTCAAACAGCAGATATGTGGCCTTTCTTGACGAGAGTTGCGTGCGATCAAGCGCTGCCGCCAATTCCGATGTCATGATGTTCTTCGTTGCTCTTTGTTTAGACGCTAACGAACCACCACATGCTCCTTTTTCTTCGCTATCATCTGAGCTGGAGGATGAGAACTCCAAAACCGCTTCGTTGGATACTGCCTCCATTTCAGCTGCTGATCGCTTTCTTCGTTTCTCCTCTTCCTCCCGACGTCGAGTACAAGCTTTGACTTGGCGCTGATGGGTCATGTCCAAACCTGCCATTGAACCTGGACGTCCTTTCTGGCGCTGCTGCTGAAGGAACTCCCAATCCTCTGGGTACTTGACCAATTTCTCACAATCAGCGTGGGCGATGTCAAAGAGACGATCGAGGCGTTCAATGAATTCTTTTTCTTTCGTCTTGTGTGAATCGCTCGTCCTTGAGGCGTGTTTTTTGAGTCCTTTCCACTCCTCGAAGACTTTATCCAGTTTGCTGACGCAGTGTGTCTCGAGTCTGGTTGGAATGTGAGCTTTCTCCCAGAAGGACATCACTGCTCGAAGTGACTTCCTCAACTCGTCACGTATTGTCATTTTCTTTTCATGGTGAAGGTAAAGGAAGTAACCGAATGCTTGCCTGTAGGAAGGAAGCTTGCATCCTTTCACCTCATCAACCGCTGCCCCTAATAGGTATATACACTTCCGGGTTTCCATCACCAGAAATCACGTAGCTGAAATGAGAAACGGTGAATCGTTAAGTATTGTTCACTTTATTTCTCAGATATTCAGACACACACAGATACACACACACACATATATAGAGATATATAGATATCTAATGAACGATTATGGAGACGCGGCGCAAGCATTAAACTTTGGAAGGCGGGGGCGACCTTTTATAGTTATTCAAATAAAAAGATTTTTCAGTCACCATGTTTTTTTTACCAATGGAATAGATTCGCGGGGTGTCAGCATGAAAATTTCAAACTTTGCATTTAAGTGACACCCTAATATATATATATACACACAGTATATCAAATTTAGAGATGAGCTGATATATCGGTATCGGTGTATATACAATATCGGCAGCTTTGCCGATGTAACGGTAACGGAAATGGGCAGAATTTTCATACTAAAATTAAGGATATCGTAAAAGTTTTAATAATAATTTGGAAATAAGCAAATGGTTCAGTGATTCGTGCCCGCAAAATCTCTTCGAATGATGATATGGTTAAAGCTTCTAAAACTTATTTCTTTTACAAATGTATTGATGTAGGAACGGTGTCCGAGTACACACACACACACACACATTATATATATATATATATACAGGGTGTCCCAGAATTAACTATCTATTTCAATGAAATCGGACAAATTTTTTAAAAACACACTTTTATTTATGTTTATCATGTTTAATATGTGTTAAAAATGTATAAATTTCTAAATTTTTTTCATAATTTTATTTTCATAATTTTTTCATTATCTGGTCCAATGAAAGACCGTCTGAAGTCATAGAATGGCAAAGAGACTCTCCAAAAGTTAACGTGTGGCTTGGAATGACCAAATCCAAAATTTATGGCCCATTCTTCTTTGCGGAAGCAACTGTAACAGGTACCGTCTACCTTGATATGCTTTAGCAGTTTCTCGAACCACAGCTTCTTGATGATGGCATTCTTGATAATGTTATGTTTCAACAAGATGGAGCACCATGTCATTATGCTCTAATTGTTCGAGAATACCCCAACAGACGCCTTCCGAATCGGTGGATTGGACGTGGAGGACCTCGACCTTGGCCTCCGCGTTCTCCGGATTTGACACCCCTGGATTTCTTTGCATGGGGTTTCATAAAAACAAAGGTTTATCGCCAAACGATCAATGCTTCTTGTTGAAACACAACATTATCAAGAATGCCATCATCAAGAAGCTGTGGTTCGAGAAACTGCTGAAGCATATCAAGGTAGACGGTACCTGTTACAGTTGCTACCGCAAAGAAGAATGGGCCATAAATTTTGGATTTGGTCATTCCAAGCCACACGTTAACTTTTGGAGAGTCTCTCTGCCATTCTATGACTTCAGACGGTCTTTCATTGGACCAGCTAATGAAAAAATTATGAAAATAAAATTATGAAAAAAATTTAGAAATTTATACATTTTTAACACATATTAAACATGATAAACATAAATAAAAGTGTGTTTTTAAAAAATTTGTCCGATTTCATTGAAATAGTTAATTCTGGGACACCCTGTATAACCTTGGTTAGTTTCCGCCCGAATTGTTCATTCTGACGAAGGTCAAGCTTTTCACTCCATCTTAGACCTACAGTTAACGTGGAATCCGAACCACGCCCCATCAGCAGCCCAGCGTCTTAACCACTAGGCCACCTAGGGTACCCATTTATCTACCAACCACTTTCTTTATTGTGTGGAAAGATGAACAGCTGGGGCTGGTTTTGCTGCGCGCCGGCTGCCGGTCGGGTCTCGAACCCGGGGCCGATGGATTCGTAGTCAGCGACGCTAACCACTACACCACCGAGGCACACACACACATATATATATATATATATATATTACACTCAGTGGTGTGATGGTTAGCGTCGCTGACTAGAATCCATCGGCACCAGGATCGAGACCCGGTGATTGCAGCCGGTGCGCAGCAAAACCCAGCTGTTCATCTTTCCACACAATAAAGAAAGTGGTTGGTAGATAAATGGGTACCCTGTGGTTGCCTAAACGCTGGGCTGCTGGTGGGGCGTGGTTCGGATTCCACGTTAAACTGTAGGTCTAAGCTTGACCTTCGTCGGAATGAACAATTCGGGCGGAAGCAAACCAAAGGTCGCCATCCAACTCTGACTCTCACTCAGCTTATATTTCTGCCCGGAATCGTGCAAAATCTGTTCTTAACTCGCCAAAAATTCCTTCATCCGTCAAAAATGTGAAAATCTATCCAATTCTAATTCTTATCGCTCTTTCTGGCATCTAGCTAAGAACCTCTTCAGCAACTTTACTTCCTCTTCTTTCCCTCCTCTTTCCCATTCCGACGGCACAGTTGTCGTCTCTTCTCCTGAGAAAGCTGAACTCTTCGCTCAAATTTTTGTTTACAATTCAACCCTGGACGATTCCGGTGCTATTCCTCCAGCTCCTCCCCCTTCTGACTTATGTCTGGAATTAGAATCTCTTGTAAAGGTGTTTTTTTTCTGCCCTATGTGGAATCAACTCTAGGAAGGAGTATGGTCCTGATGGTGTTCCTCCTGTTGTTCTTAAGAACTGTGCTTCAGTGCTGACACCCTGCCGAGGCAAACTCTTTCGTCTTTGTCTCTCATCTGGTACTTTTCCTTCCTGCTGGAAGTTTGCTTTCATTCAGCCTGTCCCAAAGAAGAGTGACCGCTCTCAACCCTTCAACTATCGTCCAATTGCTTTGATTTCTTGCCTTTCCAAAGTTTTTGAATCTATCCTTAATAGGAAGATTCTTAAACACCTTTCTTCTCACAATCTTCTTTCAGATCGTCAGTATGGATTCTGCAAGGGACGCTCTCTACTGGCGATCTTCTTGCATATCTCTTTGACTCTTGGTCATCCTCCTTTCGAGATTTCGGTGAAACTTTTGCTCTTGCGCTAGACATATCAAAAGCTTTTGATAGAGTCTAGAACAATCTTTAATTTCGAAACTGCCCCCCTTCAGTTTCTATCCTTCTATCTGTGCCTTCATCTCTAATTTCCTTTCAGGCCGGTCTATAGCTGCAGTTGTACTGTAGATGGCCACTGCTCTTCTCCTAAAGCTATTAACAGGGGTGTTCCTCAGGGTTCTGTCCTGTCACCCACTCTTTCCTTTTATTTATTAATGATCTTTTAATTCGCACTTCCTGTCCTATTCACTCCTAATCCTATGCCGATGATTCCACTCTTCACTTCTCCACCCGCTTCCCAAAACGTCCCTCTCAACATTCACTCCATGATTCGCGTAGTACGGCTATGGAGCACCTGACCTCTGATCTTTCTGTTATCTCTGAATGGGGCAGAGAAAACTTTGTGGCTTTCAATGCCTCAAAAACTCAGTCCTCCATCTGTCTACTCGTCACAATCTTCCACACGACTCTCCCCTTACCTTCAACAACGCAACTCAATCCTTCCTCTTCTCTTAACATTCTTGGCGTTTCCTTTTCTCGTGATCTTTCCTGGAAAGATCACATATACTCTCTTTTAAAACGGCTTCTAAGAAGTTCGGTGTGCTGTACCGCCTCCGCAGTTTCTCCACCCCCACTCATTTGCTGTTGTCTCTGTACAGGGGTCTTGTTCGCCTCTGTATGGAGTATGCTTCTCCTGTGTTGGGTGGTTGAACCCACACAGCCGTACTTGACCGGGTGGAATGAAAGGCTTTTCGTCTCATCACCAACACCAACATTGATTGGCTTCAATCTCTCTCTCTTCGCCGTAATGTTGCCTCACTTTCTCTCTACTCTCGCTATCATAACGGACATTGCTCTTCTGAACTCTCTAACTGCATGCCTCCTCCTTTAAGGAAAGCACGCAGTACCAAACTTTCTACACTTTCTTATTCCTTTTCTGTCCAACTATCTAATGCAAGGGTTAATTGGTATTTCAGGCTTTCATCTACTTAAGCGGTCAACTCTGGAACAGTTCCAATCTTCCTCAACCCATCTTTCCTCCTGTCTGTGACCTCCCATCTTTCAAACGCAGTGTCTAGGCATCTCGAAAACCCCGGACCTTGATTTAGATCTCTTCTTCTTCTATGGGAGGGGCGCTTTTGCGGGCATTTGCCCTTGGCCCCTCCTTCCTGCATTATATATATATATATATATATATATATATATATATATATACTTTTCTTTTGGTTTCTTCTTGGACCTTTTGTCTTTTGTTCCATGTCAGTGATTCCCATGCAAGCTTTCCTATTTCGCAGACCATCAACGAAAAGTATATAGTTACTTCCTTCTTCAATAAAGATTTTCGCTGGTCCTCGAACAGGAAAGGTTGGGAACCCCAACATGGAGAATAAGATACAGTAAGAACCCAAAAGAAAAAGGAAAATAACCGTTCAATTTCTTATTTCTTATGCAGGAAGAAGGGGCAAAGGAGGGGTAAATGTGAGGGGAAAATTAATGAGAGTTTGAAGGAAACAATGAAATTAGTCTTTTGGTGTGATGATAGGGCAAAAGATAATAGGATCGCAGTTTTGGTGCTCAGTAATCAATTGTGTGAGAGATGAAAGATGTTTTGGAAAAGTGAGTAGTGACAGGAAGGGCTTTATTTAGGGGTGGGGGGAGTGAGAGGCAGGGGGGGGGGGGTTAACTTCTTCGTAACGGCAAAGGTCATATGACGGAGGAGATCTATAGCTTTACGTTGGATCCGAACCACGGGTCGTTACATCATCTGAACGCGGAGAACGGAAGATAGTTTAATATGAATGCAGTTGATTTGGTGGATTTTGGAAAATTATTGATGTAATCGTTTATACCGAGTCTTAGAATATTTCTATAACTGAACAAGTATGTAATTAATAATGAACCTGTAATTAATAATGAACCTATTAATGCGATAGAATGATCAAAAAATACAGAATTCATTAAATAAAATTGTTAGAGAAGTACATATTTGAATCGTGTGTGTGTGTGTGTGTGTGTGTGTGTGTGTGTGTGTGGACATATGAGGAAAAGTGCTTACAGGCATCAGAAATGGTAATAACCTATAGAGTAAATGAAATTTTACTTGGTTGCTTGAAAACTCTTATTTACTGTTGGTTTCTTGAAAGGAGACTTTGTTATTGGTTTTGTCTCTGAGAAGCTTATATATATATATATATATATATATCTATATATATATATATATATAATATATATATATATAATATATCATATGACTATAGTCTGCCAATAAACATTTTCATTTTCATATATATATATATATATAGATATATATATATATATATATATATATATATTTGAAACTTTGACTTGGCAATGTTGATGAAAATCATCACCTTTCCTTCTCTTTAAAGTAGAGTCTGTTAAGCAGTTGGGTTTTATCTTTACTTTATTCAACGGGAAAGAGCATAATATAGTGATCAAGTGTTTGGGTGACAAACACTAGATTACAGAATGAAAACAATGATAGAAAAGGCGTCTCGTGTCGAATATTTTAATCACTAGTCTAATATTTGGAGAACAGCGAAGAGTTGGATAAATGAAACAGCTTTGGGGCAAAGTATAATAGGTGTTATGTTCCATTTTGTAGTGGAGCTTCTCTAGTTGCTCATTTAAAGCAATGTAAACGATATATAATGCTTAAAGGCAGCTATAAAAAGGAGTTAGATATAAAGAAGAAATTCATTTTAAATAGTCAAAACACACACACACACACACACACACACACACACACACACACACACACACTATATATATATATATATATATATATATATAATATATATATATATATATATTATATATATACATACACACACACACACAGGGTGGCGCAAAAGTCGCGCATCATAGGAATTTTCAGTGTTGATTATAATATAATACTTTTTTCTTTTAGGTAGGGGATGGCTACGAAATTAACAATAGACGAGAGGGTGAGCTTGGTTTTAATGTATGGAATACCAGGTACAAGAAATCGATGAATCGGTACAGAATTTAAATTCCGTACCGATTCATCGCTTTGAGGTACTGTACCAGGTACAAAAAATCGATAAATCGGTACAGAATTTAAATTCTGTACCGATTGATCGATTTGTAGTACTGTACCTGGTATTCCATACATTAAAAGCAAGCTTACCCTCTCGTCTATTGTTAATTTCGCAGCCATCCCCACCTAAAAGAAAAAAATAATATAATCAATATTGAAAATTCCTATGATGCGCGGTTTTTGCGCCACCCTATATATATATATATATAATATATATATATATATATCTCGGAGAGCAAAACCGGATGGACACAAAATTATTATGAAACAAGTTAAAATTAATAGTGCGATTGTGATATATGGGCCCATTATTATTATGTACGCATGTGAAAGTTATGTAGTTATATATATATATATATATATATATATAATAATATATATATATATATGTGTGTGTGTGTGTGTGTGTGTGTGTGTGTGTGTGTACAGAAACGCGTTTTTGAAGAAGAATTACAATGGAAAAGTATAACGAACTTTGACTTCACAACGGATGATATTACACAAGCTACAGTATAGTGCAACTAAAAACACACTCGCAGCAGGCCCGAGCAAATGGAATGCCACACTAATAAAAAACTGCAAGACTGAAATCGCTAAGCCCTATATTGGATATGGAGACGTTCACTAGACACGGGAGAAATACCGAGCATCGTTAAAAGAGCGAAAATAATTCCAAAATATAAAAGAGGAGATCGATCTGAGGCTAAAAACTAAAAGCCAGTGTCGCTTACGTCTCATGTCATCAAAAAATATTTGAAAGAATAGTTAAAGAAAAAATTTATGACCTTTTGGAAACTGAAAAAATTAAATGATAACCAACATGCATTCCTGTCAGGAAGATCATGCCTATCACAACTAATGCAACTTTATAACATTATTGATGCATTCGAAAACAATGAAAACTATGTGATATACACAGACTTTGCCAAGGTGTTCGACAAGTGTGACCATGGAATCCTAACACACAAACTGAAATATATGGGAATAACAATAGTAGTAGGATAACAGTCGTAGTAGGAAAATGGGTATATAATTTCCTTAGTGGGCGACAGCCAGTCGTTACAGTTCAAGGAATATCTTCATCAGTCAGAGGTCCTTAGCTCAGTACCACAAGGAACACTATTAGCTCTATTACTCTTCATAATCATGCTAACTCATATAGATGAGGAAGTTATCAGTGACAGCACAGTAACATCCTTTGCCGATGACACAAAATTAGTAGAAAAATAAGAAAGCCAGATGATATAGGCTCTCTACAACAGACATGACCAGAATCTTCAATTGCTCTGAAGGCAATAACATCAAATCTAACACTGAGAAATTTCAATAAGGTACGGAAGAAGGGAGGACCTTAAACTCCATGGAATACTATACCCCAAATGGACAGGAAATTCAGAGAAACTCTAAAGCAAAAGATTTAGGAGTTGTAATGACTGATGACACAAGATTTGAACAAAATAAGATATCAGTAAACAGAAAAAAAGAATAACTGAACAGATACTGAGAACCTTTAAAAGAAGGGATAGGAATACTGTATAATGATTCCTCTGTTGAAAACACTGATCATACCGAAGTTGGAGTATTGCTTGGCCTTAAGATCCCCATATAAAATAGAGGACACTAGTCAGCTAGAAGGGATTCAGAGAAGCTTCACAGCTAAGATCAATGGATGCAAAGAATGAAATTACTGGGAAAGGTTACGTGAATTAAATTTATATTCTCTGGAAAGAAGAGAGAGGTACACCATTATTTACACTTGGAAAATAATGGAGGAACTAGTCCTTACTCTTACACTGAACCCTATAACCACTCAAACAACAGTGAACAGGTGGAAAGGAAGAATGTGTCGTGTTCCCAAATTAAAGGCTAGACAGGGAACATCTTTAACCCTGAAGGAAAAGTTTTGTTGTAAGAGGACCAACACTGTTCAACCAGCTATCCAAGGAACCAAGGAACACGAGTGGTATATCGGTGGATATCTTCAAAAGAAGACTAGACATCTGGCTCAGAACAATTCCAGATAAACCGGGAGTACCTGGCTATGTGAAGTAGAGAGCGCAAGAAACTAACTATCTACTCCACCAGGCCTCCGTGAAATGAGAATCATCACAAGGAACATCTGAAAGGTTGAAAGTGATATATAACCGATCCCAAGTATGAGTCTACTTACAATTAAGAGGGGGGAAAAAAAAAAAAAGTCAGTGCATTTCCAGTTTAATATATAATTAAAATTACGAGTAAAGGATAAGAGGGCGAGTATAAATGATTTACAGTTAGACTTATTTTACAAAGACAGGCCAGTATTCAGTATGTACTGCGACCACGAACACGCGCCGATGATGGCTTCAGATGTCAAAGGCATCGAATCAACCAAAGCCTTTCTGTAGGAATTACTTGTCATTCACTGCATGAATGAGTTTCAGACATCTCTGAACAGTGTCTTAACTGAAGGTGAAAATCCTTTCTGAAAAGTATTTAAAATTTTCCTGAATTGGAAACGACATACAGGGTGTGGCAAAAGTCAGAAGCCATATCAGTTACATTATTCTCTTAACAGGGATTATAATAGATGTTCGAATTGAACATCGTTAATTGTGAACGCATTTTAATACGTTTCACACAACCTTGTTGAACTTTTTGAAAAGTTTGAAACAAATAAAGAAAAAATGTGCACACCAGAATCATCGAAAAAATAATGTTACTGAACGTTAAAAGAGGGCAAAGCCCTTTGTTTCGGGTACTGGGTTAGATGAAGTTATATTCGAGTCGGTTTACTCGATTTTTAATAATTATGAACGCCGATTATTTATTTGCCTCTCTCCAGAATTATGTGTCTGCAAGAATGTCTTGAATAATAATAATGAATTTATCGACAGAGGTGTCCACGACTGTGCTCCGAACGATTTTGCATGTCTTTAAACTAGACACTTCTCCGAGCAAACGAAATTAAGGCAATTGAAACTCATTTGATTTTCTTAAGAGGTAAATTCTGATAAGGAATTCCTGTCTCATTAAATGAATCGTCTTCGAAAGGGTTTGAAATTGCCAAATTCCTTATCATGATGATCTCCCCAATAATTTAAGGTGTTTGGTGGCTAGCTTTCATCTGTTCTTCCTTTACATATATATAATATATATATATATATATATATAATATATATATATATATATATAATATATATATGGTTGTTTCTCCATCTCTGGGCCTCATCGTGGCCGTGACGCAACATCAGTTTCCGTTAGTTCAACGAGGTGAAGCGACATTGGATCTGGGTAGTAGTTAGATAGGGATATGTCCTCTGCAACCAGATGATGTAGCGACCCGTGATTCGGATCCCACATAAAGTTTATGGTCCTCTCCGTCATGACTTTTGTAGTCACACACCACACACACACACACACACACACACACCTCAGGTTAACATTTTCTCCACGTCACATTGTATCAGCAAATTTTAGATTATGTTACGTTACGTTAGCATAGGTTAGGTTGAAGGTTTAGTTTATTAGAGTGTCGATAGAATGTTTCATCAACAAACTGCTTACAGATCTGTAAGTCCTTACGTCATCAGACTGCATTTACAGTCTGTAAAATCGGAGCAAGTGTAGTTTGCGTCCCCCTGACACAAAAGGGTACATAAACTACACTAGGTCAAAGTTGGGGAACGTAAACTACACTAGAATCTTTAAGAGACATTTTTTAAATGAATCCATCAGATAAAACGTTAAAACTAACGAAAATATTACGACTTAACCTAACCAATCGTCAATATATATATATATATATATATATATATATTATATGAAAATTATTTCACGAAAGTAACACGTGAAAAATATTTATGATGAATAAAACCACGAAGGAAAGGAAACAGAGTGGTACTCAGTGTTCCTGAGGATGTTATTAGACAAAAGCGCTTGAGCACCACTCTGTGTTTCCTTTCCTTCGTGGTTTTATTCATCATATATATATAAAGTGACGATTGGTTAGGTTAAGTCGTAATATTTTCGTTAGTTTTAACGTTTTATTTGATTAGGTATACGCGGACAAAGTTGGGGAACGTAAACTATACTAGGATAATGTTGGGGAACGTAAACTACATCAGGATAATGTTGGGGAACGTAAACTACACCAGGATAATGTTGGGGAACGTAAACTACATCAGGATAATGTTGGGGAACGTAAACTACACCAGGATAATGTTGGGGAACGTAAACTACACTAGGATAATGTTGGGGAATGTAAACTACACTAGGATAATGTAGGAGAACGTAAACTACACTTGCTCCGTAAAATCTTTCCTTGTGCCAAAATTAGCTTCAAATAATGCACAGTGAAATTATAGTTTATAATATGATAATAATAAAAGTATTACGAATGCGTGTTTGTACCATTATACAGAGGGCTGACAAAAGTAAGTAGACACCTTCGGGGTTTTTTTTTTCGTATGTTAAATGTATTTAGAATCGTGTTGCTTTCCCCTTTCCATTATGTAAAGGGGACACGTTTTGACATTCCATTTAGTGAACTTTGCCATTTGTTCTTGTTTTGGCAACCTTATATATATATATATACCTTATGAACCTTTACTTATGTTGTTTCGTGCGTTGGTCTCTCTTCACACGGAGGTCAAGCTGGTGGCCCGCCTCTAGGTCTGGCCTGGTGGAGGAGCGAGTTGCTTTCTTGCGCTCTCCACCGTACATAGCCAGGCACGCCCGGCTCATCTGGTACTGTCCTGAGCCAGGCATCCAGTCTTTTCTGAAGACTTCAACTTTGACCCCCGTTACGTTTCTGAGGTCCTTAGGAAGCTGGTTGAAAAGTCTTGGCCCCCTGACAACCAAGCTATTTTCCTTCAGGGTTGAGGAGGTCCCTTGTCGTGCCTTTAATTTGGGAACACTACACATTCTGCCTTTCCTATTTTCCAGTGTTGTTTGAATGGTAATTGGGTTTAGTTTTAGGTTTGGTACCAGTTTTTCGATCATTTTCCATATGTAGATTATGATGTACCTCTCTCCTCTTCTTTCCAGTGAGTACAGATTTAGTTTACGTAGTCTTTCCCAGTAGTTGAGTTCTTTGCAGCCATCAATCTTGGCTGTGAAATGCCTTTGCGTTTCTTCTAGTTTATTAGTTTCTCCCTTTTTATATGGGGATGTCAAAACTGAGCAGTATTCAAGTTTTGGTATAATCAGTGTTTTAGCAGTGGAATCATACTGTCCTGTCACTTCTCTTGAACGTTCTTAGAACCTGTCCGGCGACTCTTTTTGCTTTATTTATCGCTATCTGATTTTGTGTTTCGAATTTCGCATCATCTGTCATTATTATCCCGAGATCAATCGCTTTCATGCTTCTCTGAATTTCCTGTCTATCTGGAGCATAATATGCAGTCTGTTTAAGTTCTTCTTTTCTACCATATCTCAAGAGCTGAAATTTCTCGGCGTTGAATGACATGTTGTTGTCTTCTGACCATTTGTATTTTTGTTCGTGTCCCTCTGCAAGGCCTCCACGTCATGTACATCGCTGATTTTTCTGCTGATCTTTGTATCGTCTGCAAAAGATGTTACTATACTAGTGCTGTTTACTCCGCTGTCTATGTCTGTTAGCATGATAATGAACAGGAGTGGGGCCAGTAGTGTCCCTTGTGGTACTGAGCTGTGTACTTCCGATTCTGATGATGATATACCTTGAATTTTGACGACTGCAGACGATCACTAAGGAAGTTGTAGATCCATTTTCCCACTTTGCCTGTTATTCCCATGTCTTTAATTTTATGTGCTATTATACCATGGTCACATTTATCGAAAGCTTTAGCAAAATCTGTGTATATAACATCGTAGTTGTCATTGCCTTCCAGTGCATCTAGGATATTGTTGTAGTGCTCTATTAGTTGTGATAGGCATGATCTACCTGACCGGAATCCATGCTGATTTTCGTTGAATCTTTCCCGTGTCTCCAGGAAATCATAAATTTCTCTCTAACTATTCTTTCAAATACTTTGGTGAGGTGGGACGTCAATGACACTGGTCTATAGTTCTTTGCTTGAGATCTGTCCCCTCCTTTATATATAGGGACAATGTTTGCTCTTTTCAAGATGCTCGGTATTTCCCCCCCGTCTAGGGATCTTCTCCATATCCAGTATAAAGGTGTAGCTATTTCATTTTTACAGTTTTTAATCAATAATGCGTTCCAATTGTCCGGACCTGCAGCTGAATGTAGTTTCATTTGTCCTATAGCTCTCGCTACATCTTTGGTGTAAACTCAATCCTTTATTGCTTCTACCGCCTTCTCCTCTTCCCTCTCTGTATGGTCCTTAATCAGGGCTTGTATTTCCCTATCGATACCCTCCAGTTTTTCTTTATTGTTTTCCTGTCAATATCTCCGCAGTTTCCTAACTTCTCCTCCACTCTCTTTCTTTTGCGGAATAGTCTTCTCTTTGCCTTTCTAGCCAGCTCCTCTTTCCTTTTGGCTGTGATTTCGGCGCATATTTTTCTAAAATTCTCAGCGTTTTTTCCTCCAAGGTTGTTAGCATTTCTTCAGTTGTTTTATTCTCGAAAATTGTTCTCCATTCTATTTGGGCCATGTGCGATCTGATTGCTTCCCAATTTATAGTCTTCGAGTTTAAGTTATATATATATATATATATATATATATATATATATATATATATATATATATACATTTAAACTGCAAACACGCAGTATAATTAACGTAAAGAACGACGCTTCTATAGGAGAATATTCCGCGTAAGATGAGAGAGAGAGAACGAAACAAATTAAAAAATGAGGTAACCACCCATGAGGCCCATGGTGTAATGGTTATCATATCTGACCGGCAATCGGAAGATTCCGGGTTCGATTCCCGGGTGGTTACCTCATTTTTTCATTTGTTTCGTTCTCTCTCTCTCATCTTACGCGGAATATTCTCCTATACAAGCGTCGTTCTTTACGTTATATATATATATATATATATATATATATATATATATATATATATATATATTTGTACGTTAATAATGGATTGGATTGGATACAGCAATTTAAATTTGAATTTTATCGTTTGCGTTATCATCCCTTTTGTAGATGAATTTTAATTTCTTCTCATTCATCTAACTTGTGTGTTAATTTACTATCTGAAATTCATATACTTCATACTCTTTCGGGACCCATGAATAAAACTTTGCGTAAAAATACAGTTCAAGATTAATTTCTTCTACAAAGATAAAACACGATAAGATTATATAGCAAACTAATATATATATATATATATATATATATATATGCTGCAAACCCACAAGGAAAAAGAAAAACGATTCCGAGGCCTTTCGTGTAGCTTTGAATACACGAAAGGCCTCGGAATCGTTTTTCTTTTTCCTTGTGGGTTTGCAGCATTTATTCATTTCACGTGTTTTATTGTGAAATTCATCCCATATATATATATATATATATATATATATATATATAATTTAGTGATGGATCGAGTGGTCGGTTTTTCACAACCGCGGTTGCGGTTGTGTTTGCGGTTGTCGAATTTTTTCCAACCGCGGTTGCGGTTGCGGTTATCATATACTAGGAAAAATGCGTAATTATTAACTGGATTTAGCCACTATAGTGCGATTTAGCCACACTTGGTACATAATATATACTAAATAGTATTTATTTAGTAAATACCTTATGTTGAACACAAGTTTTGCAATACACCGCTACCGCTATTTGTGTGTTGCAAAACTTGTGTTCAACATAAGGTATTTACTAAATAAATACTATTTAAATTAAGTATATTCTAAACTTATATAGCTATTATGAAAGAATAGGTCAAATTAATTAAAACCATATTTTGCACTAAGTGTGTTACCAGGATGAGGGACGAGGACCCATCGCACTGTTCATCCCACCTACCACTTTCCCCAGCCTCCACCCATTGGAAAGTTATGGATTATTATTCATTTGAAAAACTGATGTCAAACTTAATGACAGGCAGTGTGAATTTCAAGAATAATATTTTGCTGCATTTTCACCTTTCAAGCGGCAACGCCTCTCATCGTACAACGTTCCCGCTCCACTGAAGAGCTTTATTGACTATTGTACTAAAGGCGATTTTAGTTTGAAGAAAATTAAATAAAAATAAATGTTACTTCAAGGAGCTCACAGAGTAATAACTTAGAGCGCAGTTTAAACCAATTTTACTACGGCAGCCGTATGACGTCACGTTTAAGCACGCATAAGGAGACCCATCATTTTCTTTTTAAAAAAAAATATTTCTAATTAACCTAAAATTAAAATTAACTAAGCTTTTACAACCGCAACCGCACTTATGGAACGGCGGTTGCGGTTACGGTTGTGAATTTTTGTGCGGTTGTAGTGCGGTTGCGGTTATTCGATCCATCACTAATATATATATATATATATATAGGGTGGCCCAAAGGGTATCTACCAAGTTTAATTAAGCCTTTATTTTACCAGAACTAGTGAGAGTACAAAGATAGTTCAAACGCCATTCAGATCAGCATCTCAAGCCATTTATATGACAATGTGTTCGATGTGCTGTCCCTCCACTTCGACGATTTTCGCAACCTCATCCTAAAATTCGATACCACGCTGTGGAGAGCCTCTGTCGGAATGTCGACGATTTGACGTTCAATCGATGATTTCAGCTCCTCCAAAGTCTTGGGTTGCTCTGGTAAACTCTATCTTTGAGGTATCCCCACAAAAAGAAGTCACACGGGTTGAGATCAGGCGAATAGGCAGGCCAATCAATGCCGCTTTTATAGTGTTTCCGATAGTCCAAACCAATGACATTCTCTCCAAATTAATGTTAAACAAATGGCGTGAGTAGTATAGTGTGTCAGCAAATTTCCGTTGAATTCTATTTATTCATTTCGGAGAAAATGTAAGTTAATGTTAGCAGGCACCTTTTGGGCCACTATATATATATATATACGGTGGCGCAAAAGTCACGCATCATAAGAACTTTCAGTTTGACTATAATATATTATTTTTTTTCTTTTAGGTAGGGGATGGCTGCGAAATTAGCAATAGACGAGATGGTGAGCTTGGTTTTAATGGATGGAATACCAAGTACAGTACTACAAAGCGATCAATCGGTACAGAATTTAAATTCTGTACCGATTCATCGATTTGTTGTAGCTGGTATGCCAGATACAACCTATATAATATATATATACAGTGGAACCTTGCTTAACGAGCATAATTCGTTCCCGAATTGTGCTCGTTATGCAAAATGCTCGTTAAACAAGGCAATTTTTTCCATAGGAATCAATGTAAAATATGATAATGCGTTCCATGCTTAAAAAATACTTAAAATAATATTTATAATGATATTTAAAGGCGTTTTTTAAATTATTATTGCATGAAATGAAAAGATTATTAATAAAAATTAACCCAAAAGAGAATGTAAATAATTAGTAAACGGTGAAATTTATAATAACTTACGAAGAGAGAAGGTGCTCCTGACGCACGCAAAGGAAATGAAGAGACAGGGGAGGAGGAGAGGGTTATTGAGGGGAAGGAGGAGAATCGTCTTCGTTCAATGCAATAACATTCTCGACGAGCTCACAGTCACTAGCTTTAAATTTTTTAGAGGCACTTTCACTTTCTTTTGGATCCTTTTTCACGAGGAAACTGTCTAGAGTCATTGTTTTTGTCTACGCTTTAAATTTTGACGAAAATGCGTGATAACATTATCATTAAATAAATTTGTAGATCGCATAGTCACTGCCTTATTAGGATGATGCTTTTCAACGTATGATACAACAGATTCCCAAGATCTCAGCATCTCCCTTATTGCACTGGAGGGTTGTTGTTCTGCTACGGGCGTTTCTTCTTCTCCCCTGACAAATTCTCCCCCACAATTTCTTGCTCGTTAAGCAAAGTGTCGCTCGTTATGCAAGGTAATTTTCCCCCATTCTTTTGGCTCGTTATACGAATTTCTCGTTATACGAGGCACTCGTTAAGCAAGGTTCCACTGTATATATATATATATATATATATATATATATATATATGATACACACAGACCGTGCATGGAACAAGGAACTCTTCTGGGATAATTAAATCCACTATAGTCCGAATAAGTAATGGTAAATGAAAATATCATAGTTTTTCTTTTTCATGATGCTAGCCCGACGTGGGCAACGGGTCACTCGCAAAGAGGTCCATAAATATAGCTTCCCTCACCAGCTATCTGCAAAGCAGACAGGATCCAGCTTTGGGACATGGATCTAGGGTTTAAAGCAGCCTAGCCCTGCTACATTTAGAACCTCAATATAAGCAAAAGACTCGCTGCCTTCACGTCAGATTGAATACATCAAAGAAAAAGGGGTAACTATTATATTTTTAGCCAAAAACCAAAACTTAAACCTCAACTGGCAAAATTGAGCGTCCACTTTTCAAGGCACATAACATGGTCGTTTCAAGATGGGAATGAACTCAGAATAGTCCCCTGAGTTTTTTATGATACACACAGACCGTGCATGGAACAAGGAACTCTTCTGGGATAATTAAATCCACTATAGTCCGAATAAGTAATGGTAAATGACAAATACTATGGTATTTGTCATTTACCATTACTTATTCGGACTATAGTGGATTTAATTATCCCAGAAGAGTTCCTTGTTCCATGCACGGTCTGTGTGTATCATAAAAACCTCAGGGGACTATTCTGAGTTCATTCACACACACACACATATATATATATATATATATATATATATATATATTATATATATATATATATATATATTGCAACGTTTCAAGCACAAACTATGCTCATCCTCAGGCAAAAATTCTAAAAAGTTAAAAACATATTAAAAACCATAATGACATTAACAAATTAAAATAGGGAAAAAATCCACAAGCATTAAAAACAAAGTCACACTAAAAAAATTCTAAAAAGTTACAATTAAAAACCATAATGACTATTATGAAACAAAAGCGAACAATTAACAAGCTTTAAAACAATAAAAGTGACACTAAAAACGAACAATGAATAACAGCTATAAAATACAAAATGTAAAACTCAAAAAACTAAAAAATCCACAGGCTATCTTTTAAAACACTAAAAAATTAAAAACCCACACTAAAAGGAACACACCTTAAGTCTAAGCAGCACAGATTCCGAGGCAAAACTAAAAAAACAGAAACATCTAAAACCAAGTAAAGGTTGGTTGTTCAAGATGTTCAGTTTAGACGGAGGGGAACGGATGAAATATCAGAGTTAAGCGAAGGGGAGTTTTTTTAATATACAGGGATTCTAGAAGTCTTAACGTTTGCTCACACGGAGCGGAATCTAAAATGTTAAAATTAGCTAAAGTTATATCGACTTTGCATAGAACAACATGGCTGCGTATAGCTGAAGCTTCTTTAGTTTTCAAAGGTTTGTCAGTTCTATGGCTTATGCCCATATGGGCATCTTGAACAACCAACCTTTACTTGGTTTTAGATGTTTCTGTTTTTTTAGTTTTGCCTCGGAATCTGTGCTGCTTAGACTTAAGGTGTGTTCCTTTTAGTGTGGGTTTTTAATTTTTTAGTGTTTAAAAGATAGCCTGTGGATTTTTTAGTTTTTTGAGTTTTACATTTTGTATTTTATAGCTGTTATTCATTGTTCGTTTTTAGTGTCACTTTTATTGTTTTAAAGCTTGTTAATTGTTCGCTTTTGTTTCATAATAGTCATTATGGTTTTTAATTGTAACTTTTTAGAATTTTTTTAGTGTGACTTTGTTTTTAATGCTTGTGGATTTTTTCCCTATTTTAATTTGTTAATGTCATTATGGTTTTTAATATGTTTTTAACTTTTTAGAATTTTTGCTTGAGGATGAGCATAGTTTGTGCTTGAAACGTTGCAATATACAAAATATAGTCCCTTTCCAACTTGATGGATGTTTCTTTCCTTGTCTGTTGCTTTCTGCTTAAATTAAAATTGAAGCTTGCCAGAAGCGGCCTTCACCAATATGTACGTAATCATTATGGACAAGAAGTTTTGTGTACTTTTCGCAAATATACAAAGGACTCCGTGCGACTTGCAAAGATAAAAAAGGATGGAGAGTTTTTGGAGATCTGTCGTGCTGGTGTGTTTTTCCTAAGTTTATATACTTTAAATTATACCGCGAGTCTCTCTATCATTCCCAATTTTATAAAGATTCCATGACTTATCTTTTGAATTGTATATATATATATACACACACAAGGGTAATTCAATAAGTATCCGCACTTTTTATTTTCACATTTGATAGATTATAAACACCACTTCTCAACATAGTCTCCCTGTTTCTCAATACACTTAGTCCAGCGATCTACAAGCTTCCTAATGCCATCACAAAAGAATGTTTTTGGCTGTGTGCGTAGCCAGTCATGCACCGCCTCCTTCAGGTCATCATCGCCTTGGAATCGCTGACCTCTCAAAGCGTCTTTTAGTGGTCCAAACAGGTAAAAGTCCGAAGGTGCCAGGTCTGGACTGTAGGCTGGATGGTCGAGAACTTCAAATTTAAGTTCTTGAAGGCATTTTCTAGTCTGAGCAGCGGTATGAGGGCGGGCATTGTCGTATAACAGAATAACACCTTCCGACAATCTCCCTCTCCGTTTTGTGCGAATTGCTTGCTTTAACTCATTCTGAAGCATGTCAGAATACGATGCACTGGTTACTGTAGTTCCACGTTCTAGATAATGTTCAAGGATAGGGCCTCGTGTATCCCAAAACAGTGTTAGCATAACTTTACCTGCTGACGGCTGCGTTTTGAACTTCCTTGCAACGGGAGATGTTGGATGCTTCCATTGCATGCTCTGTCGTTTGCTTTCTGGTCCATAGTGATGGATCCAGGTTTCATCTCCAGTGATAATGTGCTCCAAAAAAGTTTCACCTTCAGTATGATACCGCACCAAAAGACGAGAGCAGACGTCCATACGATTACGCTTGTGCTCTTCTCAACTGTTTGGGCACCCATCTTGCACAAACCTTGTGAAAGCCAAGAATGTCATGAACTATCGAATAAGCTGACCCTTGACTGATGTCTAATGAAGATGCAATTTCTTTTACTGTTAATCTTCTGTCATCGAAAATCATGGCTCTGGCTTCTTCCTGCTTGTCACCACTGGTTGATGTTGACGGTCGTCCTGAGCGCTGAGCATCTGTCACACATGTCCGACCTTCCTTGAACATTTGAATCCACTCGTACACACTTCGCCTTGGTAACGCATTATTCCCATACTGAGCACATAAATGCGTGTGAATTTCAGCTCCTTTCACACCTTCTGCACACAAAAAACGAACCACGGATCTCTGTTCTTCAACAGTACAAATTGAAAGCGGCGCAGCCATGCTCACTACCGGTACCATATGTGACAGCTGCGAGTAGCCTAAATAAGCCTATACTGTTGCTAGCCTAAATAAGCCTATCGATCTCAGTTTGGCTCGTTATTACGAGTATATATTATATATACAGGGTGGGCCGTAAGTTTCCATACATAGGAAAAATAAACATTTTTTTATGGACAACCATTTTTATTTATATAATATGCTCTACATGGTTGCCATTGTTTTGAAAACACATTTCAATACGTGTTCCCCACTGTTGATGAACACGCATTAGCACAGTTGACGTTATGCTTGTAATGGCGTTGGTGATACGATCCTTTAGATGATTTATGTCTCGTATCTTTTCCTGATACACCATGGCCTTCAAGTGCCCCCAAAGATAGAAATCAAGGGGGGTGAGATCTGGGGATCTGGGAGGCCACTCCACAGGACCACGCCGACCAATCCAAGCATCTGGAAACTGCTGATCCAAATACCGACGCACGTGAAGACCATAATGAGGTGGAGCTCCATCTTGCTGGAAGTAAACTGGGAAGTTACCTTCCTCGTTTAGCAGGGATGGGAAAATCTCTTCTTGCAACATGTTAAGATACCTTTCGGCATTAAGATTTCCACTGACAAAAATTGGTCCAATAATTCTGTCACCCCATATCCCGGCCCACAAACTCAGCCAGTTAGGGTTAGCATTACTCCAGTAACGTATGTTTTGCCGATTAACCTCTCCATTGACGTAAAAATTTGCTTCATCAGTAAACAAGATCTTAGTTGAAAAGTTTGCATCCTCGTTCACTTTGGTTAATGCCCATTCACAGAATTCCATCCGTCTATCCGGGTCGTCTTCACTCAAATGCTGTGCCATATGCAATTTGTATGGATGCCATTTGTTTGCTTTCAAAATGCGCCTGATATTCGATCTGCTGACACCACTTTCTGCAGACAACCGTCGTGTACTTTTTCTGGGACTCCGTGTAAGCGCTGTAAGTATCGTAGCTGTTGTGTCTTCATCGGTGGCTGTACGTCTTGGACCACTTCGCGGTTGATCTGCAACATTTCTAGTTTTCTGAAACTTGTTAATAAGTTTTGCCACAGTGTCGTGTGTGATGTTCGTTCCATGTTGTCTGTTAAAGTTCATTGCAACCATGCGACTGCTTCCCGACCCAGCCATCAGTATGATTTCAATTCGTTGCTCTTTCGTCAAACGCATATTCTTAGGGTATCTGAAACATAAAACGTTTAATTTTTCCTATGTATGGAAACTTACGGCCCACCCTGTATACTATATTATCACTAAAATAAAAAGTGCGAATACTTATTGAAGTACCCTCGTGTGTGTGTGTATATATATATTTTTTTTTTTTTGCAGGTGATGTGCGGAGTTGCTTTTGTCCCAAGAAGAGCGTATAGAGATCATTCTTCTGGCAGGATCAGGAAGCTGTCCCAAGGTTGCCGAGGATTTTAACAGGAGACACGCTCCCGGCACGCACATCACACACGACACCGTTGCCAAACTCATTGAGAAGTTCAAGAAGACTGGAAGTGTTGCAGACCAACTGAGAAGTGGCCGTCCACGAACAGCCACCGATGAAGGCACAGCGACCATGGTGCTGGCAGCGTTCGCAAAGAGTCCCAAAAAAGCACTCGACGGATGTCTGCAGAATGCGGTGTCAGCCAAAGGAGTATCGTCCGCATTATGAAAGAGCACAGATGGCATTCATACAAAATGCAAATGTTGCAGTATCTTAGCGTAGACGACCCGGACAGGCGGCTGGAATTCTGTGAATGGGCAAGAACAAAAGTGGACGAAGACACGGAGTTCTCGGCTGGCATCCTGTTTTCAGATGAAGCCAACTTTTATGTTCATGGAGAGGTTAATCGTCAAAACGTACGTTACTGGAGTGATGACAACCCGCACTGGATGAGTCCCTCAAAGACGCGAGGCGCTGGAAAAGTGATGGTGTGGTGCGAGATATGGGGCAACACAATTGTTGGCCCCTTTTTTCAGTGACACCAATTTGAATGCCGAAATGTATCTAAACATACTGCAAGATAGTCATGCCGTCCCTGCTGAATGAGGACGGGGGATTTCCAGCGTACTTTCAGCAAGACGGGGCGCCACCCCATTACGGTATCTGCGTGCGCCAGTGGCTGGATCAGCAGTTTCCGGGTCACTGGATTGGCTGCCGTGGCCCCGTGGAGTGGCTTCCGAGGTCCCCAGACCTCACCCCCCTTGATTTTTACTTGTGGGGGGCTCTTGAAGGCCATGGTGTACCAGGTGAAAATACAAAACACGGACCACCTAAAGGAACGCATTCGTGATGCGCGTGCACGCATAACATCAGACGTGTTAACGCGCGTTTGCCATGACTGGGAGGAACGCATCCGTATGTGCATTCAGTGTAATGGTGCCCACATATAGCATATTTTGTGACTTACAAGTGACTGCATAATAAAGTGACCATTTTGCCTATGTATGGAGACTTTTGACTCACCCTATATATATATATATATATATATATATATATATATATATATATAGGTACCGGGTGTCCCAAAATGAGTATAGCAAAAAGAAAGTCGAATAACGTTTTTGGTAATTGATATAATGAAATGGTTTTTACATAAATACAAGGGTTAAACGTATAAGTTTTAGTTGGTTGTGAATATTGATTGTCACTTCTTTTCTTTTCAGAATAAACCCCATTTTCCAGAATAATGACAAGGCTACATTTCACATATCGGGCAATGTTAATCGGCACAATTGTAGGATTTGGGGAGAGGAAAATCCTCATGAGCTGTAGGAACATAAAAGGAATTTACCTAAAGTTAACGATGGTGTGGCCTGTCACGTTCCCGCATTTATGGACCCTATTTTTTTTATGAACCGGCATGTCACCGGCATTTCGTACCTTAACACGTTACGAGAGTTCTTTATTCCACAATTGCAGGAAAATCTTGGCCTGCTACAAAGAGCTTTCTTTCAACAGGTTGGAAACCCCCTCACTTTGTCGCAATGTTAAAGTGTTTTTAAATGAAACTTTCACTGAACGATGGATTGGTCGGGGAGGACCTATGAAATGGCCGGTCCGTTCACCCGACTTAACACCTTTGGATTTTTATCTATGGGGTTTTCTGAAAAGTAAAGTCTACATTAGCAAACCAAGAGACATTGAAGAACTTAAGCATCGTATTCGACAATTTGAACGCCGCATACAATTGATCATAGTGAAGGATAGGCGACATGTACAAGTTTATCAATAATTTGACGAAAGCTAAACAGTACCATAATGAATTAAAGTAAATTAAAACTTATACGTCTAATGCTTGTATTCATAAAAAACTATTTCATTATCTCAATTACCAAAAAAGTTATTTGACTTTATTTTTGCTATATTCATTTTGGGACACCCGGTATATATAGGTTAACTCAAAGTACTTCTATAATTTTGTAAAAAGGAAGTCGAAAAACCATGCCACTATCGGACCTCTGAAAAACGAGAACAGTGCTTTATCTGATGATCTAACAGAAGTATCTGAAATGTTAAGAGCTCAGTACGAATCATCTTTCAGTATCCCAAAAACTGACAAAATGATAGCGATAGAAACACGTACTTTGAAGAACTACAAGGGGAAAGTATAACGACTTCGATTTACGACAGATGATATACACAAGCTATAGGGAAACTAAAAACACTCAGCGGTAGGACCGGATAAATGGAATGCCACACTGATCAAAAACTGCAAGAATGTAATCGTTGAGCCCCTATACTGGATATGGAGACGATCACTAGACACGGGAGAAATACCGGGCATCCTGGTGAGCGCGAACATAGTCCCAATATATAAAGGAGGAGATTGATCCGAGGCCAAAAACTATAGGCCAGTATCGCTTACATCTCATCTCACTAAAATATTTGAAAGAATAGTTAGACAGAAAATCTATGACTTTTTGGAAACTCAGGAAAAATTCAATGATAACCAACATGGGGTTTCGGTCAGGCAGATCATGCCTATCACAACTAATGGAACACTACAACAACATTATTGATGCACTTGAAAGTAATGAAAACTATAATGTAATATACACAGACTTTGCCAAAGTGTTCGACAAGTGTGACCATGGAACCATAATACATAAACTGAAATAACAGGAAAAGTAGGGAAAAAATAATATATATATATATATATATATATATATATATATATATATATACACGGATTCTTTCTTTGAAGAGAAATTACAAGGAGAAAATATCACGGATTTTGATTTTACACCAGAAGATATACAGTATGTAACGCGTGTGCAAAATATGACATTTAAAATCAGATTCAGCAAAAGATCGGGAGAAATGGAACGCTTTACCGATTTAAAAATGTAAGAATGAAATTGCTCTGCCCCTGTGTAGGCTGTATTAGATGTGGAGATCTCTGGAGAGTAGTAATGCGAACATACTGAAGAGAACGGATGGGGGATAGATCTCAAACAAAGAACTATCATATATAGTTATCTACCATTGTCATTGACATCTCATCTCACCAAGCTATACTTGAAAAAATATTTAGAGAAAATGTCTACGACTTCCTTGGAGAAACAAGAAAGATTTAATAAGAAGTTGGCATGAATTTAGAACAGGAAGATCGTGGCTATCACAACTAACAGAGCGTTTTAACAGTATCATTGATGCGTTCGAAAACAGTGAAAAATACGATATAATATACATAGTTTAGCAATGCATTTAAAAAATTAAATTGATAGCTGAAGAAAGGAACTATCTCCTTCACCAAGCCATTTGTAGAGGCAGTCCACGAACCTGACGTTCGTGCGATAAGGAATGGATGAATGAAGCTCCTACCAGGTTACCATATATATATATATATATATATTAGTGGTGTACCGATTAATCGGCATCGGCCAAATTCGGCCGATTCTCTTACCGATTCTTTGAAATTTAAAAAAATGTCATTACAAAGCAAAATCTGTATTTATGGAAAATTGAACATGCAAAAACAAAAAACTATTGATTAGAAATTATACTTACTAGTACAGTTCCCGTCGCTTTGCTGACGGTTAGACAGGCTAAACTACAGAAAAGAACGCAGCCGTGAAAATTTTGAGCTTCACATTGTGTCAACATTTCTGAATCTGGTATCTCCCAAAACCTCCTCACCCCCATTCATGCAACACTTGGGGGCTAACCCCCTCCCCCATTACCAACACCCCTCCCCATTACCCAACCATCCCCCATTACCCCCACTCCCACCCTTCCCCCATTACTGCCCGGGATAAATTTCACAAACAGACAGGCTAAACTACAGAAAAGACACACTCATGAAAATCTTGAGCTTCACATTGCCGCCCGTAATACAATTTCTGAATTTTTTTCTCACAATTTTTTCTCACAATTTCTGAAAGTGTGACGGACGAACGGGCGGACGGACAGCTCTCTTATTATAGTATAGATTTCATAGTGTAATTATATACAAATATTTAACATTCACGAAAAAGGCAACGCTCAATAAGTTTAAGTTGCCCATAAATTTACATTTTCTCTAACTAGCTAATCTCTAAATATTATAAACTATCCTAATCTCCTACTCTATATTAATAATAATTCTACATCGAGTTGTACTTTATAAGTTATATATTAAACCATCATATTATGTTGACTTTATTATAAGTATTTTAATAATCTTATAAAACCGAATTGTATATATCCATCTTTTTTTATTCAAATAGGTCACTCGGGACTTAAAATTTTAAAGAAAATTTTTGTTCTTGTTGACATTGTTGAAGAAAGAAAATACTCTCGACATAAGACATAAGGAAATCCAATTACTTTAAATATTGGTATTCAATTTCTGAAAGTAAAATAAAATTATTTTGTCATTTTACTGAGTAATAAAACTTTTTAACATTATTTTAGCTACAGTATACGAGTAACAAATTCTGGCGCTGTATATTGTGGAGTGAGTTAAGGAAAAGCATTTAAAACAAATTTCAAATGTAAAAATATGAAAATGGAAAGTTTTCACATTAGATTAGTAAAATTTAGGAAGGGAATTGATTTTTTAAGATATAGGCAAAGAATAAGCATCGGCATCGGTTAAAGTTTGGAATCGGTATATCACTAATATATATATATATATATATATATATATATATATATATATATATATATATATATATATATATATATATATATATATATATACGCACACTGGACTAACACAGGACATTGTTCCTTTCAGTAGTGATGAACCCCTTATAGAATATAGAAGCCTCATCAGTACTTTGACCCCTTATTTGCTTGGTAGTACTGCTGCGAGCTGCTCGTACCCTGAAATGGGCGTATGGGCGGAATTATGCTCTATGTGAAAAGATGTTTAACTCTTCATACTTGTACTTAAACTATGAATGCATTGATGAATAATATATAGGGCCATATATATATATATATATATATATATATATATATATATATATATATATATATATATAATATATATATATATATATATATGGGAATGAACTCAGAATGGTTCCCTGAGGTTTTTTATGATACACACATACCGTGCATGGAACAAGGAACTCTTCTGGGAAAATTAAATCCACTATAGTTCGAATAAGTAATGGTAAATGATAAACACTATAGTTTTTCCTTTTTCATGATGTTAGCCCGTGGGCAAAGGGTCACTCGCAAAGAGGTCCCAAAAATATAGCTTCCCTCACCAGCTATCTGCAAAGCAGATAGGATCCAGCTTTGGGACAGGATCTAGGGTTTAAAGCAGCCTAGACCCGCTACATTTAGAACCTCAATATAAGCAAAAGACTCGTTACATTCACGTCGGATTGAATACATCAAAGTAAAAGGGGTAACTATTATATTTTTAGCCAAAAACCAAAACTTAAACCTCAACTGGCAGAATTCAGCGTCCACTTTTCAAGGCACATAACATGTCCGTTTCATGATGGGAATGAACTCAGAATGGATCCTGTCCCAAAGTTGGATCCTATATTTTTGGGACCTCTTTGCGAGTGACCGTTTCCCACGTCGGACTAACATCATGAAAAAGGAAAAACTATAGTGTTTGTCATTTACCATTACTTATTCCGACTATAGTGGATTTAATTTTCCCAGAACAGTTCCTTGTTCCATGCATGGTGTGTGTGTATCATACATATATATATATATATATATATATGCGCCTCGGTGTAGTGGTTAGCGTCGCTGCTACGAATCCATCGGCCCCGGGTTCGAGACCCGACGGCAGCCGGCGCGCAGCAAAACCCAGCTGTTCATCCTTCCACACAATAAAGAAAGTGGTTGGTAGATAAATGGGTACCCTAGGTTAAACTGTAGGTCTAAGGTGGAGTGAAAAGCTTGACCTTCGTCAGAATGAACAATTCGGGCGGAAGCTAACCAAAGGTTATATATATACAGGGTGGGCCGTAAGTTTCCATACATAGGAAAAATTAAACGTTTGTTTTTATGTTTCAGATACCCTAAGAATATGCGTTTGACGTAAGATCTTGTTTACTGATGAAGCAAATTTTTACGTCAATGGAGAGGTTAATCGGCGAAACATACGTTATTGGAGTAATGCTAACCCTAACTGGCTGAGTCCGACGAAGATGCAAGGTGCCGGTAAAGTGATGGTGTGGGCCGGGATATGGGGTGACAGAATTATTGGACCAATTTTTGTCAGTGGAAATCTTAATGCCGAAAGGTATCTTAACATGTTGCAAGAAGAGATTTTCCCATCCCTGCTAAACGAGGAAGGTAACTTCCCAGTTTACTTCCAGCAAGATGGAGCTCCACCTCATTATGGTCTTCACGTGCGTCGGTATTTGGATCAGCAGTTTCCGGATGCTTGGATTGGTCGGCGTGGTCCTGTGGAGTGGCCTCCCAGATCCCCAGATCTCACCCCCCTTGATTTCTATCTTTGGGGGCACTTGAAGGCCATGGTGTATCAGGAAAAGATACGAGACATAAATCATCTAAAGGAACGTATCACCAACGCCATTACAAGCATAACGTCAACTGTGCTAATGCGTGTTCATCAACAGTGGGGAACATGTATTGAAATGTGTTTTCAAAACAATGGCAACCATGTAGAGCATATTATATAAATAAAAATGGTTGTCCATAAAAAAATGTTTATTTTTCCTATGTATGGAAACTTACGGCCCACCCTGTATATATATTTCCGTTAGTTTTAAAGAAAATATCACGACTTAACCTTACATGAAATCCCTGAACATTTTAGGGATTTCACGAAATCCCTAGTTATACAGATTCCTTGTAACATATACACTGTAGGCCTATGCCGTATACTCCTATATGAGGCGTCGTGAGTACGAGGGGCGAACTCACCAAACCAGTTTTGAGACAGACGCGTTTAAACTTTGTGACTATTGTGTAAGGGGCGCATAACACAAATACACGCATTGAAAATAACTACATTTTGAACGTACGAAACGGGTATTTGGCTATACCAATTGTCTGTGGATGTGGGTAGGGTTGAACTATTCATTCGTGGAAAATCGCAAAATCGGCAATGTGGGTCGCGAGTTCGCCTCTCGTACTCGCGACGCCTCAGTGTATATGAATTATAATATGTATCATGCATGAACACACACACGATTTTGCATAATGCAAATATTGCTTACCCACCACCCGTCATACATTTAAACAACCGAGAAAACGCTTAACGCTTTCGCATCCAAAGGCATTTTACGTGTTAACCCTCCCGCACTCGAGGTAATGATCAGTATTTTATTCAAATTATCTGATGCAACAATGAGTGAAATATGCATGAACACGCACGATTTTGTATAATACTGGTCAGTACCTCGACTGTGGGAGAGTTAACACGTAAGTTTATTGGCCGAAGAAAACAGAATAACTTCCATTATGCGACTCCCGATGATAAAAAAAAAAAAAAAAATAGGATTAAATAAGAAATAGAAAAATTACACGTAATGAAACAAATAATAATAAAAAAGGATAAAATAAATAAAAATGTAAGTAATGAAAATACAAATATCGATGTTTAATGGAGCTTTCGACAAACATTTTCATACCATGAAGACCATAGACCGGTCATTGGTTCTCAACCGTGGGTAAAATTACCCAACTGGGGTAATGACAACTATTTTGTGGGGTAATTATAACTATTTTGTAGGGTAATGACACGCGATCCAGAAATTATAAAAAATAATATTGTGATAATCCAGAATTATAATATAAAAAAATAATATCTAATAAGTGGGGTAATGGGGCTGGGTTAGAATTGGTTTTGGGTAATCATACAAAACAAGTTGAACAAGTTAAACTTTTTTGCCCCATGCCTCCCCTACGAGTTGACGTCTGACCCATCGCCCCTCTGATGTTCAAGTGCATTGACTAATATGATTAATGGGATGAATGGTACTGATTCTTTTCACTTACAATACCGGCGATTGACCCCTCGCGCCCCCCAGTTTAAGAACCACTGCTCTAGACTCTCTGGTGTCTAGAGGGAAACCGGACTGATGAATAGCGTGGACAAATGGATTATTTGAGTTTTTAATTCTTTGCATTAGACTGTATTGGACACATCTTGTTACCTCCCGATGGTTCGAGACATTCTGGTTAGCGAACATTTGCGAAGCTGAGCATCTGTCGGGGGTGAGTAACTTGGGCAGCAGTTTAAAAGACCCGTTATATGTAAAAGCAATTTAGTTAGTCCAAAGTTGCTGCCCTTAAATATTAAGACACAAGGTATGACGAAGAGTGTTTTTAGCTTCGCTTTTACGGAATCTGAAGTTCCTCTTATAATCATGTTCTTTAGCACAGTAACTTCCATGTTATTTACTTATGTCTGAGTCGTCACTGAAGGAGCTGGTGATAATTTGACCAAGATACTTAAATTCTTGGACCTGCTCTAGTGGTTAGTCTCTCATTTTGAAAGTATTATTAGCCATTTGGGTTGAGTTTTCGGGATGGAATTTCGTCATCTTAGTTTTAGCGACATTGAAAAGAATATCATCGTTCTGTGAATATAATTCGCAAATTTTATAAGATAATCCGGACCTTTAACTGTGAAAGGCTTGTTAATACATATCATCGGCATAGACCAAGTTATTTATCCTCTTATTATGTTTTCTAGGTTACGTAGGGCCCCTATATATATAAATATCCGCTATATGTGAAGTGCCTCGGTGGTGTAGTAGTTAGTATCGCTGACTACGAATCCATTGGCTCCGGGATCGAGACCCGGTGACGGCAGGCGGCACAATAAAAATTGGTTGGTAGATAAATGGGTACCCTGGGTAACCTAGTGGTTAAGACGATGGGCTGCTGATCGGGAGGTCGTGAGATCGAGTCCGGGTGAGGACTTTGTAATTTCTGACCGCCCGTGGTGGGGCGTGGTTCGGATTCCACACGTTAAACTGTAGATCTGAGGTGGAGTGACAAGCTTGACATTTGGGCGGAAGCAAAAAACCAAGGTTACCCGAGGTATATTTCTAAGATTAGGTTAGAAATAGTTTAAAATTTTAAAATTAACTAAGCGGTTAAACTTTAACACGAGTGTATATATATATATATATATATATATATATATATATATATATATATATATATATATAATATATATTCTTGGCGAGTTTGAAAGGAAATTATTGACGTATTAAATATTTAAAATTATGTTGGTTAAATTTTTGATTGATTGATTGTGTATAGACGCGTGTAAAAAAAGCTTTAAACTTTGCTTCAACTGTTTTGATTTCTTTTCCAAATTCTAATTTGCATACTTTAAACAAACTGATTTAGTCTGTAAACACTCGAATGCAAACACACACACACACACACACACACACACACACACACACCTTTCCACATAAAGGTAGCCGCGTTGCGAGTGTTTAATTAAAACAAAAATACTGCCTGTATTTCCTCCCATTTCATCCACAGCAAATTTCGAGTTATTCGACAGTTATCACGAAAATTCTGTTGCGTTCGGTTTCCTATTACGTGTCGAAATACGTTAAGGAAAGGTTCCCCTCGAAATTAGGTTCGAAATTGGAGACCGCATAGACACTAACCGGGAACTTAACTGGTTTTCTTTTTGACTTTATATAACAAAAAAGGAACTCATACAGTCAGTGTTAGGATCTCTTTAGTACTTCGAATGTTAAAGTTACACAAACTTCATTTAGATACTCCGCTTTGAAGGCTTTACGATACTTTTTTGTTTACGGTGTTATATAATACCGTCGTCATGCGCGGCTTGGATGTTGCGTAGAAAGCTCGCGTGTATATTTCTAATTATAGATAGAATTAAAAGTATGTCATTCAACTGCTCATTTCTTGGTCTCTTCCACTGAAATTAGAGTCTTAACGACAAATGTTCAAAAAATTTACTATTTCCTCGCATTCATAATAATTTGTGCAAGATGTAACATTTCAAAAAATCTATTACTCTCTAAAGGTCCCCAAATTTTTGGAGTTTGAATATCTCCTCTTTCCACTTAAATACAGGGTGTCCCAGAATTAACTATCTATTTCAATGAAATCGGACAAATTTTTTAAAAACACACTTTTATTTATGTTTATCATGTTTAATATGTGTTAAAAATGTATAAATTTCTAAATTGTTTTCATAATTTTATTTTCATAATTTTTTCATTATCTGGTCCAATGAAAGACCGTCTGAAGTCATGGAATGGCAAAGAGACTCTCCAAAAGTTAACGTGTGGCTTGGAATGACCAAATCCAAAATTTATGGTGCTCCATCTTGTTGAAACAACATTATCAAGAATGCCATCATCAAGAAGCTGTGGTTCGAGAAACTGCTGAAGCATATCAAGGTAGACGGTACCTGTTACAGTTACTTCCGCAAAGAAGAATGGGCCATAAATTTTGGATTTGGTCATTCCAAGCCACACGTTAACTTTTGGAGAGTCTCTTTGCCATTCTATGACTTCAGACGGTCTTTCATTGGACCAGATAATGAAAAAATTATGAAAATAAAATTATGAAAAAAATTTAGAAATTTATACATTTTTAACACATATTAAACATGATAAACATAAATAAAAGTGTGTTTTTAAAAAATTTGTCCGATTTCATTGAAATAGATAGTTAATTCTGGGACACCCTGTATAATATATTAAATTTTAAGGTACATGTTTTTTTACTGTTTTTCATCACAAAAATTGTAAAAATTTTGTGAAAAAGTTAAATTTAGTATTCACCACGCAATGACGATGCTAATGAACGATTCCTTTTCTATTTCAGTTCGCTTAATTATATTTTTAGTTTCTATCGTCCGCAAGCGAATATAAATACAATTTGAAAGGTTTCAGCGGTTTCTATGGAACGTTTTTGTTTTCATTTACAAAAAATAAACGTTTCGAAACTCGTCTTTTTCGTTGAAGTTCGACTTGAAACTTTAACCGAAGTTAATGCAGCCATTCTTTCAGTCCGTCTAGCTGTACGTTCTGAAATCTTGCAAAGTCGTCCACACCTTCGTAGAGTTTTGATTCTTCCAAAACCTTTGCATTCTTTATAACTGCAGCAACCGTCAATTTAGCGTGTAGCGTCATGAGCGATCTGGAGGCACATTTCAGGTTTTGTACAATCAACCTTGCTGATTTCAGAAAAGAAATCAAAAATTTTCTGCAACAAGCAGAACACCTCCTTTTTCGCATGTAAAAAATACAAAATTCTTGTTAATTACAGTTGGCAACACTGACTGACATGGTACTTCTGGCAGCTTTCTAATTATTCTCAGTGAGTCATCCTCTGGAATTTCTTAGTTCTACGCTAGCTCGCTTGAGAGAAACAAGTGTGTTTTTTCTGTGGATTGGGTGTTCAAAAACCCGAAGGTACTAACGAAAGGTGCGTTTTGTGATATATACATTATACACATTTCTTTGTTTTGTTGTGTTTTACATTGTTTATAAGTTTGTTATATGTCTTAGTGTGTATATATATATACCTATGTGTTTTTGTTTCAGTGTTCCTGTGTGATACTTGTTGAGTTTTGCTGGTACAATGAGCACGCAAAGAACACGGGGATCTGCCAGCCACATTGTCTTTGGTTCTCCACTATCAAAGCTTCCTCTGTCTCAACTTCCAACCCGTATACAAGTTGCAAGGCATTTCCTCTTCTTGAAGGAGAACGAGTACACCAGCAACAGGGAGATTCTTCCGGAGGTATGCCAAACACTCATTGACCTTTGGAATCGTGCTAACATTCCATCACAGCCAATCAAGAATGTGAAGACCAAGCTGCTCCGATTGATATATATATACCTATGGATATTTATATACATAATACATATGTGTGTGCAGTATATTTATATATATATACTCATAATCATATGTATTTTTTATTTATACGTTTGTGTTTTTGTTTCAGTGTTCCTGTGTGATACTTGTTGAGTTTTGCTGGTACAATGAGCACGCAAAGAACACGGGGATCTGCCAGCCACATTGTCTTTGGTTCTCCACTATCAAAGCTTCCTCTGTCTCAACTTCCAACCCGTATACAAGTTGCAAGGCATTTCCTCTTCTTGAAGGAGAACGAGTACACCAGCAACAGGGAGATTCTTCCGGAGGTATGCCAAACACTCATTGACCTTTGGAATCGTGCTAACATTCCATCACAGCCAATCAAGAATGTGAAGACCAAGCTGCTCCGATTGATGGAAAAAGGCTCACAAGCATCGAAGCAAGGCAAGCAGGCCACAAAAACCAAGAAGTTCGAGGAAAGCCTGAATCAATTGTTTGACATAGCTGTCTGCCAATGCGATGATCTGTCTGCATGCCACTGTGAAAAAGAAATGAAAGTTCCACGACGAGAGCATGCCTTTCTGATCGACCAGAGAACCACGCGGATCATGCAGATCAGTCGGGTGGATACGAATGTGACTCAGATGATGGAGAGAAGGAAGTCAAGAGAGGATAGGATGCAAGAAAGACAAGAAGAAGAGAATAGAAGAAAAACGGAACGGCAAGAGGTAGCATCCTCTGCAGATGTGGTCAAATCAGCTCAAGCAGAAGCAGACTCCACTGGTGAAAGTGTTGGTGATGAGTGGATGGGTGATAGTGCCCAGGAGGACAGGAACATCACACCGATTCCCACTGTTGCTTTGGAAGTTGACCGGTATGGTGTATCGAACAGGGCTGCTGCAGCTATCAGCACTGCAACATTGGTTGACAATGGCATCATTAGTTCTGATGATCAGATAAACGTAATTGACCACCACAAAGTATGGAGAGCACGGCAGAAGGTACGGAGGGATCTGAAGGAAGCAGTAACTTACCACGATGTGGAAGTCACTGCTTTATTTTTTGATGGGCGGAAAGACATGACACTTGTCAAAGAGAAAAAGGGGAACAAATGGTACAGCACAAAGAAAGTTGAGGACCACTATGTGCTGGTCGGAGAGCCTGGAACCTTCTATCTAAGCCATCTGACACTGGAACGAGGAACTGGCACTGTCATTGCGGATGGACTTCAAAATGCGATTGAAGAAATGGGTATTGCAGACAAGATAATTGCAGTGGGAGCCGACAGCACAGCCACAAACACAGGGCACAGAAGTGGAGCAATACACCTGCTAGAGTGCCGCCTGGGTCGCCCTTTGCACTGGCTCATCTGTAGTCTGCATTTAAATGAGCTCCCACTGCGCCACTTGTGCAAAGAACTCATCGGCCCAACAGAATCTGCAACTCAATGGAAAGGACCAATTAGCAAAGCTTTGGCCATATGTGAAAGTTTGCCACTTTCCTCTAGAGGAATTCAATGTACAGGGTGTCCCAGAATTAACTATCTATTTCAATGAAATCGGACAAATTTTTTAAAAACACACTTTTATTTATGTTTATCATGTTTAGTATGTGTTAAAAATGTATAAATTTCTAAATTTTTTTCATAATTTTATTTTCATAATTTTTTCATTATCTGGTCCAATGAAAGACCGTCTGAAGTCATAGAATGGCAAAGAGACTCTCCAAAAGTTAACGTGTGGCTTGGAATGACCAAATCCAAAATTATGGTGCTCCATCTTGTTGAAACACAACATTATCAAGAATGCCATCATCAAGAAGCTGTGGTTCGAGAAACTGCTGAAGCATATCAAGGTAGACGGTACCTGTTACAGTTGCTTCCGCAAAGAAGAATGGGCCATAAATTTTGGATTTGGTCATTCCAAGCCACACGTTAACTTTTGGAGAGTCTCTTTGCCATTCTATGACTTCAGACGGTCTTTCATTGGACCAGATAATGAAAAAATTATGAAAATAAAATTATGAAATTTTTTTAGAAATTTATACATTTTTAACACATATTAAACATGATAAACATAAATAAAAGTGTGTTTTTAAAAAATTTGTCCGATTTCATTGAAATAGATAGTTAATTCTGGGACACCCTGTATTGCTAATGGCCACACTCTCCCGGATGTTGACCTTACTGAATTGAGTCGTGACCAAGCCTACCTCTACAGAATGATGAAAGCGATAAGGACTGGTGTCATTAATGAAGATCTTCTACGAGAGAAGCCTGGACCAATCTCCCATGCAAGATGGGTTACAACTGCCAGCAGAATTTGTCGGCTATATGTAGCGATGGCGCAGCCAAGTGATGAACTGTATTCACTCACACAGTTTGTCGTGTGCCACTATGGACCCGTGTGGTTTAGCATCAAGTGCCATCCAAGGTGCACAGATGGCCCAAAACATTTCCTGGAGCAAATCAAGCTGCTACGATTACTGCCACCAGCTAGCAAGACTGTCACATGGCCTGTGATCCAAAGAAATGTATATTGGGCTCACCCTGAAAATGTTCTTCTGGCAATGCTTGCAGATGCAGATCAAGCAAACCGGAAATTGGCCATCGATGTAATGGGTAACTAGCAATTTTCACGATTTTCACATGCGAAAAAGGTGTTGTACTTGTCACAAAATTTTTGTTTTCATTTTTGAATTTAGGGAGGTCAATTGTACAAAACCTGAAATGTGCCTCTTGATCCGTTACACTTTGCCCAATGACGCTACACGCTAACCGTCATAAATGGAATTCGAGGTTCTTCTATCTTCCTATAACTCTTTCCAGATTCGTGTGCGACAATAACGTATCTCTTAAGATCATCTTGATAGCTCTTTACCACGACGACCCATTGCTTACTAATGGCTCGTACAACCATCCGTCTTCCACGAAGATTCACGGAGAAAATTCTAGAATTCAGAATTGACAACAGTCTCTAATCAATAAACAGCCAACTATTGATCAAAATTTTAAATTCTTCAAGCTTTAGGTCAGGGGTGGGGAACCTGCCCCGGCAGGCATAATGCGTAATTAAATTAGTGTAATTTAATTGCTCGCGGACAGTTTGATTATTTAAAGTCATACAGTATTTACATCTTAATTATGTCCCAAACTATTTTTAAAGCTGCAATTTTCCCGGTACAGAGTATTTTAGTTGAAATTTGCCCCCCACACAATAAAGGTTCCCCACCCTTGTTTTAAGCGGACACACGAAGTAGTGAATACTTTTGTAAATAAATGTTCGAAAACGTTTGCATTTTAACTTCTTTTGTTTTTAGTTTCCTCAAATTGTTGGAGTTGAACTAATTTTTTTTATTTACGTTTTTCCAAAACGAACGATACACTTTTCGAAACTACTATGCATGGTACAAAAAAATAAGGAGGAATATAACTGAAATATTACTTATGACCGCCACTATATACTTATATATATATATATATATATAAGTATATATATATATACACATATATATATACTTATAAAGCGCTTTAATTTATTTATACGACTTTATACACTTTGAATTGAATAAAAACGTTACAAATTTAAAAAAAAAAAACTGATTGTTTGGCCTCTTTGACTCTGTGTGTTTCTATAAATGTGAATTGTTTGTGAGAAATAGAGGCAACGTACAAATATAATTGCAGCTTTTGTTCGTCAAACAATACAATAGAGAAGTTAACAACCAAACCATCTCTCGCCTTTGTTTCGGATCACAAATTTAGTAAAATAAATTTTCAAACAATAATTTTTTTATAGTAAAATTATTTTTTTTGTCCATCTGGTGACAAATATATAAATGATTCTTGAACAGATAAAACGAAACGACGTATACACACACAGGGTGTTTGTAAAGTTACTGTGCACTGGAATTATCTTCTACTGCACAGTGACTACAGACACCCTGTGTGTGTGTATATGTATATATATATATATATATATATATATATATATATATATATATATATGTGATGAAAAACCACGAAGGAAAGGAAACAGAATGGTGCTCAAGATCAAATGAATTGTTTCCAACCAATGTTATAGTTAATTAAAAAAAATAATAAATTGAAAAATAAAACAAACTTGTAAGAGGAGTATACAAATTTATACTGAAAATCTGCCCAGGTTTTAGCACTCTGTCCTTCTTGTCTAAGTCCGATATATATAAAAATAAATTGAAAAATAAAAATTATTAGAGAAGCATACAAGTTTACCAAAGGTTTAGCACTCTACCCTTCTTGTCTAAATCCCTTCTGAACGAATTCAAAACAACGGGATCGAGTTGAAAAAGACCTTTGCTTATGTTGAAGTTATTTGTAAGTTGGATAATGGCAGACTCAGGAATATTTCTATTAACAATGTTGCTAGAGTGAAACAAAACTGAAGCATTATTCCAATCAATACAGTACTGGACGTACTAAAATATTCTTTGACAAAGTACGAGTGTTATTATTCACACGATAGAAGGTTTGTTTTACCTTGTTGAGACAAGATTCCATAAACGCAAGTGGGTAACACAGATCACTTCCAATACCGTTGATTTTTTTCCAATTCGGCATCGATGTATTCCGGACTGGCGATCCTAAGGGCGCAGAGAAACATTGAAGAAAAAATGGCCTTCTGTGTTTCCTTTCCTTCGTGGTTTTATTCATCATAAATATTTTTCACGTGTTACTTTCGTGAAATAATTTCATATATAAATATATATATATATATATATATAATATATATATATATATATATATATATATATATATATATATATATATATATATATATATGATTCCTCTACTGAAAACACTGATCATACCCAAATTGGAATACTGCTCGGTCCTAACATCCCCATATAAAAAAGAAAACATTAGACAGCTAGAAGGGATTCAAAGAAGCTTCACAGCCAAGATCAAGGGGTGCAAAGAACTAAATTACTGGGAAAGGTTACACGAACTAAACCTATATTCACTTGAAAGGAGAAGAGAAAGATGCACCATTATTTACACTTGGAAAATAATGGAGAACCTAGTCCCTAATCTTACTCTGAACCCTGTAACTCCCCAAACAACGGTGGAAAGTAGAAAAGGAAGACTGTGTCGTGTTCCCAAATTAAAGGCGAGACAGGGAACATCCTTAACCGTGAAAGAAAATAGTTTTGTTGTGAGAGGACCAAAACTGTTTAATCAGCTGCCCAAAGACCTAAGGAACACGAATGGTGTTGCAGTGGACATCTTCAAAAGAAGATTAGACGCCTGGCTGAGAACAATCCCCGATGAGCCCGGCGTACCTGGCTATGTGAGGTGGAGAGTACAAGAAATCAACTCACTTCTTCATCAGGCAAACTGGAGAGAAGGGGCGACAAGCTTGACCTTCGTGAAATGAGGAATCATCGCACGGAACCTTTGAAAGGTATATATATATATATATATATATATATATATATATATATATATATATATATATATCAGGTCATCCCATAAGTAATGTCGTTTTTTACGATAGATTAAGTTTAAACTAGTCCTACTCGGTTTAAGCATAAATTTTCCGAAGGTTGTATCTAAGAGGAGATCTATCGTGTTTCGCTACATACTTTACAGACCTTGACCAGTGAATACGTGTGTTTTGCTTTATGTGAACCCCTCATAAACATGGCGATATCAGAAGAGCATATCAGGCATATAATGATTTACGAGTTCAAAAAAGGGAATAGTGCTACTGAAGCAACGCGAAACATTCAGAACGTTTATGGCAACGATATTCTGCATGTGACGAAATGTCAGAGATGGTTTCAAAAGTTTAGGAATGATGACTGCTGTTTGACAGATGCAGCACGCTCTGGACGCCCTGCTGAGTTTGATGATGACCTGCTGTTAGCCGCACTTGAAGAAGACTGTTCAACAACTGTCGAAGAATTGGCCCAGAAACTCAATTCATCTCCATCCATCGACATTTGCAACAACTCTGGAAAGTGCCTAAGTTAGGAAAATGGGTGCCACATGAATTGTCGGTCGACAATCTGAGGGTGCGGGTAAACATTAGCACAGCTCTTCATTCCCGTGAACTCCAAGATCCGTTTTTGCACCGTTTAGTGACTGGTGATGAAAAGTGGATACTGTGCCAGAATGTTAAGCGCCGTCGACAGTGGGTTTGTGCCGGAGAACCAGCGACACCACAGCCAAAACCAAATCTTTACCCTCGGAAGGTGTTGCTTAGTGTTTGGTGGGATAAAGGTGGTGTAATACACTTTGAAACCTTACCACACAACCAAACAATCACCGCTCGAGTCTACTGTCAACAACTGGATCGATTGAACACTGCACTAAAAGAAAAGAGACCTTCTTTGGTTAATCGGAAAGGAATCGTGTTCCACCACGACAACGCACGTCCTCATACCGCTCGGATCACTTCTGCAAAAATTGAGGAGCTTGGTGGGAAAAACTTCCACATCCTCCATATTCTCCAGACCTTGCGCCTTCAGATTATCATCTCTTCAGGAGTCTGCAAAACTATCTTGACGAGAAACAGTATACTTCTTTAGATGACCTGCACACCACTCTTTGTACGTTTTTTGCCTCAAAACCGCCTGAATTTTATAAACATGGCATTGAAAAGCTCGTAGGACGTTGGCAGTGTGTCATTGATTCCGATGGAAATGATATACTAGATTAAAAAGTTTCAGTTGAGTTTTTTTTGTCCTTCAAATTCCGATCTAAAAACCGACATTACTTATGGGATGACCTGATATATATATATATATGATCGTGTTGAGGTATAGAATATAAACTACATCTTTGGCTAGTCCTCGAAGAGAAAGATTTACTGTCAACTTTGTTTTATAAGTGTAAGAAGTTTAATAGCATTTTTACGACATTTCAATGCTCACTGAGTGTTTGATCCTTTTATCAACACGGTTTGGCGAATTAGGGTCGTTTAGATTACTTACTGTCTCATAAGGAAAAAGAAAAATGATTCCAAGGTCTTTCGTGTATTCAGAAGTATACCTCGTCAGGGAATGAAGGGAGAAGGCGAGATGCCTAAAATATAAACAGCGGGACGGAAAGAAAAAGATTAGCACATAATTAACAAGAGTTAATGAGAGGCAGAAGGAATTTTAACAGGATATTTTGTCATTTTTATACATTCCTGCACTGCTGTTGAAATTATTTTTAAAATGGATAAATGCACATTCTAGAATATTCCTTTCAATTATATATCTGTTTTTAACGAGCGCTTTAGAACTATCCCACCTGATGCTATGATTACATCTATACATATTGTTAAACATTGCATTAGAATTATTTGCTGTTCTACACGCTTATTTATGCTGTTTTACCCTAATATCTAACGTTTTACCCGTTTGGCCTATATATACTGAGTTACATTGTGTACATCCTATCGAATACACACAACCAACCACATTATCTGTGCTATTCTTTTTTAGGCGTGACTTAACAGTATTATTATACTTAAAGACTACATTGATACCAATTGCTTTAAGTAAAGTCGGAAGATATTGAAAATTAACATGGTAAGGTAGGCTAAGGATATTTTTACGCTCAAATTCCTTTACAGTTACACTATTATAATACCTAATTCAAAATTGGCTTTCCTAAAGCAGTTATCTAAAAATGAAATAGGATGACATAATTTAGTATCAATATTCATGATATTGCCAACTCGGAATCTAAAAATTCAGGACTGACAACTCTCAATGCTCTAAGAAACATAGCAGAGCAAATAGAAAATTTAATCGAGGGATGATGGTCAGAATAAAGATGCACATGAGAGTTATTACTAGTAGGCTTACAGTAAGCTTCAAATTTGGGATCATTTTAACATATTGCTTCCCAAAGCATTCGGGAAGCAATACGTTAAAGTGATTCCTCCTGGGAAGCAATATATTAAAGTGATTAACACTGGGAAGCAATATATTGAAAAGAGAAAGGTTGGTTGGTCACTTTGTGTGACCATATAGCGCAACAATTCTAATAAATTTACTTTCAATCTAATATTTTAACATGTTATCATTTACTTTTTATGCCTTTACTTTATTAAAGCGAACATTTTGGATCACCTGAAGATCCGTCACCCCAGCCTTTTTTAGTTAGCTTTATAAGGCTAACTAACGAAAATATCACGACCTAACCTAACCAATCGTCAAAGACGTACAGTTGACCTAACGATTGGTTAGGTTAAGTCGTGATATTTTCGTTAGTTAGCCTTATAAAGCTAACTCAAAAAGGCTAGGGTGACGGATCTTCAGGTGATCCAACATTTTTTATCGTACTCCTTATCCTAAATATTGGGAAGCAATATGTTAACACTGGGAAGCAATATGTTAAAGTGATATACACTGGGAAGCAATACGTTAAAGAGAGGTTCCTGGGAAGCAATATGTTAAAGTGATCCCAAATTTGAACTGATTAGAACATCTCCGAATTTTTAGATCCAGCTCGCAGCAGCATTGCGTAGGACAGCGTTCCTCAACCTTTTTTTGTACTGCGGACCCTTCATCAAAATCTTGATATTTTTGGGACCCCCTCCCCAAAAATTATATATATATATATATATTACTGGCCAGAAGAAATGAGACACTATATTCAACGTAAAAATATAAATATGTCACGTCCAATAGGTATTGCGTTCGAAAGTCTTTTTCTGCTTCGTTGCTGACGTGAACAACCAACGAACCAAAGTATATCTTACGTAAATGAAAGTTGTATTTATTTGTATTTGTGCGAAGCTTCTCACTCGTGAATTATTGGATATCCTGAACAATACAGAAAAATGATCAGAACAACTGCTGAAACGTTGATAAGGTGGTTGCTTTGCATGAACATCCTGCAAAATCATTCCTAGTACTCACAAATTCAACAACTTATGCACCAACAAAAAACGACCAGAAAAATCCCACCAGCAAAACCCAATGCAAATACCCTTAACCTTTACCCTTACTAATATCCAAATGTACAAGGATTTTGTAGTGACAAAAGATTGAAAATTACAATACCTACAAAATTTATTATAAAAAACAAACAGATATCATCTATACTTAACGGAAACACACTTACATAACTAGGGAATAGACTGAAGACTCCGGATAAGTGTTTAAACCTTAAGAGCTAGGGGCGTATCCATGGGTTTTTTTGGGGGTTGCCCGGAACCTCCCCTCCTCCCGCTCAAGGGATAAATCAAACAACAAATAAATATTTTTTACAGATCAGTCTTCCCATCATTTGTCACTAGTGTTAGTCACTGGTGTAGGCGCTTACTGTGCAGACGTGATATTAGTTGTTGCGAATTAATTTTGATTGGGGAAACACCCCCTTCCTACATTCCTGGACACGCCCCTGAGAGCGGATACATTATCTAGAAGAGGCGGAGGCTGTTATATTTACATGAAAAACGCGTACACGGAAGAAATGTCAATAAACAAGCTCGACATTACAGTTGAAAGAATTAGAAAATACAAAGAAATTAGATCATTGCGCGTGATTAAAGCACAGACTCATTGAATACAATGAGAGACTCAATATACGGTTATATATAAGGTGGCTTCTCGCTTTCCTTCTAGGATGACACTACAGCCCACTCCTTCGGATAAGAGAACCTTCTTCGGCATATTGACATCGACGAACGACTGAGTAAATATTGAGAATAAATCGATTACTTCCTTCTCAATGTCATTCCCATTTTCCTCCGCGGTCCATAAATGAAAATGAACAAAGTGAAAAATTCATATTTGACCAAAGAGTTTCTTGATCTGAGAAATAATGTCACTCAAATCCCATTCGTGGTAAAGGCGCTAAATGGGAATGGCTGATATTTCCTAACCTAACTTCATTTAACCTAACCTAACATAATAAAAAATAAGTTACCCCGAACAAAAGTGGGAAAGCCGTGGATGAGAATGAAAATGGCATAAATTCGAAATAGACCAATTTGGAAAATGCCTCCTTTGAAATTTCCACTCTTGGGCGCGGAATGAAATGGGAAAATCACACTGAGTTGGGTGATACCGCTAAATCATGTGTTTTAGTAAATTTACATCGGAGGACAGAAACGTATAAAAGCGATAATCAGAACGTCAGATGCACGCGAAGGTGCATACGATTACTTCGGCGTATCTAAGAGAAAAGGACATATATATATATATATATATATATATATATATATATATATGAAAATTATTTCACGAAAGTAACACGTGAAAAATATTTATGATGAATAAAACCACGAAGGAAAGGAAACACAGAATGGTGCTCAAGCGATTTCCTGAGGATGTCATTAGACGAAAGCGCTTGAGCACCATTCTGTGTTTCTTTTCCTTCGTGGTTTTTTCATCATATATATATAATATATATATATATATGGGATGAATTTCACAATTAAATATGTTAAATGAATGAATGATGCGAATCCATAAAAAAAAAAAAAAATGATTTGAAGGCCTTTCGTGTATTCAGAAGCGTATTCCCTGACGAGGTGTACTCCTGAATACACGAAAGGCGTTGGAATCATTTTTCTTTTCCTCGTGGGTTTGCATCATATATATGATAATTTCTGAACAAAAGAGGGGAAAATGATAAAAGGAGGTTGTAAAGCTCTTTCGGATGGAATAATAAAGACAAAAAGGGAAATACATTTCTTTATATTTAGTTCATAAATTAAAATTAAAAATGTTTGTAATTACAACGATTACAAACATACTATGCAAAATAAATACATTTATTTATTTATTTATTTATTTATTTATTTATTTATTTATTAGACCGATACGATTTCATTATTTAATACTTGTGCATGACTCGTTTCGTAGAGTACAAAATTATATATATATATATATATATATATATATATATATATATCAGTGGCGGGCGGTGGGTGTGCCCACAGGGTAAGCGGTAGCTGCAAAAAAATAAAAAATATATATATATATATACTGTATATATATATATAATATATATATTATACAAGCATCATAACTTTATATTAGTTTTCGATTACTGTAGTAATATACGGACTTTTGTAATTTGACCTTTAACTGGGTAGGCGGCGCATGCCCCGCTTACCCTGACTGCACGCCACTGATATATATATATATATACAGGGCTATTCAAAGTGATTCATCCGATTTCAACTGAGAATACTTCCGTACCTATCAACCGTGCATCAACTGGGCATACACCACATGAAAGAGGAAATCTCCAAGTTTTACAAGATCACCGCGAGAGGGCTTCAAAGTCACGCTATGGCCTAGCCTAGCAACAAACAGTCAGTGTGAAAATGGCGTCCGCACAGCGTCCACAGCTCCACAGCTGGCCCCCTAGGTCGCCGGATCTTACATCGTGCGACTTCTTCCTTTGGGGGTACGTTAAGGATACTGTGTACGTGCCACCGTTGCCCACATCTTTGGATGAGCTCCGAACTCGCATTGTTACTGCCGTAGAGTCAGTGACAACGGACATGCTGGAGCGAGTATGGGAGGAATTCGACTATCGTGTCGACGTTGCTCGTGTAACTAGGGGAAGTCACATAGAGCATTTATGAGGTGAGAGACAAAATTTGGACAGTTTTTCTTTGGTTGATGTATCACAAATCACACTGTATTTGTAACATTAAAAATGTTCTCATTTGAAATCAGGTGAATCATTTTGAATAGCCCTGTGTATATATATATATATATATTTCTTTGCAATATTACTGAAAATTTTTACAGATATATGTTTTGCGATTTGAGGCACATTTTATATATATATATATATATACAGTAATATATGATGGTCTTTTTGGAGTTATGTCTTTTGAAATTCTACTACTATGATAGAATCCCGAAATGGTGCACCATCAAAAGCTTTCCCTAATCCTGGGACGTGAATTCAATACTGTAGTATCTGTAAAGGGTTTTCCGTGTAATGCTATTACTAAACATTATTATAGTCCTGTTTTTGGAGAGTTTTGCGACTTTAAATTTTGGAGGCTTGAAATTTATTTCTTGATGATTGTTGGCAAACAAATTTTTTTTTTTTTTATACTCTATAAACACGGAGGAAATTCGTAATCACATTTCTACAAACGTGTTGAGACTCGTCTCAGACGAAAACTGCTTTGAAACAACTGCCCAAAATCGATATTGAATTCAATAAACTTTTTCTACAGAAGTTGAAGTCTTTAAAACAGATAAAGAGAAAATACTTTCGGAATTCGAAGCTTTTAATAAAGAAGAAAAATTAAGTTAAAAATGAAGTCGTGTAAGATTTAGTTTTAGGTCACATTTTATTGAAGTTCTTTTTATGAACGAGTTCAACAGTGCAGTGACCGGTATTCGATCACCAAACGACTCTTCGTAAGTCTGGCACGAAAATTTATTTGCGTTGAACTTGTTGCAATATATATATATATATAGTAGTGATGGTTGTTGAAAAAGAGGGATCGAAGCCGATTCAGGAGCGGATATTATAAAGAAAGAAGATTTGTGCGTCATTTATTTACAATATCGTAGAAAAACGGCACGTATCAATCGATGATCAATGATCGAAATTCTCTACTTTTGACCATGTTTTAATATGAAAACTTGAAAGAAAATTATTTTTTTACATTATATTTCTTCATCATCATTACTCGATTCCTTAATTAAATTCCAATTCGAAGTTTTGGGGCCGGATAGAAACCTTCCCGCTCCCTCTCCAGGCATCCCATCGGATCGAAATATATTTCGGAATTAGAATCAGAAATAAAGGTTTTTCGTAAATATTCAAAGACACGCACTTGTTACGTCATTAAAGGCATAAAACTTTTTCTTTGAAAATTTATGCCGCTATTGATCGTACAATAAGTAACATTCTTTGATGTTAATATTAATGTGACATCGATTTACTTATGTCAACCAAACAATAGAAATTTCAGGATTTCAGGTCACGTATGCGTGAGGTGCGTTACGGTATGCTACATCACGCTACCTCACGTCACGTTCACAGTGCCAGACAGACTCTATAAAATAATGTGAGAGTCAACGTTGGCATATTTAATTTCTGTATATCTATTCTGGGTGATTTGTGAGGACTATATTAGGCTAAATAGGGGTCAGATTGTGTTTGCATTATATACTTATTCTTACATAAAATATGATGTCCAATTGATTTAGAAAGTCCTGTCGCGAAACTTCATGTTCCTTATTGGTAAAAAAAATCGTTTTACGACGTTTCGAACCGACTGTAAAATACTTTATTCAAAACAGTTCCGGACAAAATGAGTTGCGAGTGTCGTGCTTTGGTTTTTGATAAGAAATTTAATTAATTGATTAAATTGTATGAAATTAAGATATGTAAAGTGAAATTGTTTGAAATATAAAAATACTAGTTGCCAACATTCGAAATGTGCTGAGGCATTGGAAGCATATACCCCCGAAGACAGTCTCGGACACAGTGAGATATAAGAAAGAGCCTTTTCTGAGATGTAATTGCGATTTTAAATTTATGTAAATGACACTTTTTCCGCGATCAAAATGTTAAATTATAAATTCTCACTCACTTTTCCCCGTCATATTCAGTGTTTTAATCAAAATAAGTCGGTAAATAGTGAAAATTATTGTAATTTCCCTCTCCTTAGCTTTGTTCAAGGACGATGTCGGCAGCAGGCTCAGGTCTCAGTTGAGGACCGGCTTCGCTACCCGTTTGTAGAATACAGGAATCAGTATAAAAGCAGTAGAAAGAATGCAGATAAAGTTGGATTAAAGGAAAGTAGATAAAAAAATCTACAAATTTCACTACAGTGTTGGTTTACGTCGTCGTCGTTGGGCCTAGGCAAGCTACGGCTTGGGACCGTAGCGCATCTATCCGGTATAGGTTAACCTGGATGATGTAGCCATAAGCACTGCCGCTAGTTAAGTGCCAACCAGTGATTATCTCACTAGCCGTATTGAGTCCGTTAGGCGAAACTGCAACAGTACCAAAGGTGGAAAATATAACCCTTGGATTTCTATTCTTTATTTGTAAAATGGACATGGTATTAGATTAAAATAATTATTTGAATATAAATAATTAACTGACAATTGTGATATATAATTAATTATGTTTACATACAATAAAATAATATAGTATACATAAAATTAGTATTAATGTGGTTCACAATTGAATTATAATGGGTAACTAATTTAAAATGAATTTATACTATTCCGAAATTCAAGACGGTAAAATTAACATTTAACTTGAAACTAAAATAAGAGTATTCACTACACACTCCCCCACCAGAGAGGAAGTTCAAAGAGTTCCGAACGACACAGATTTCCTCTGGACCTTTTGGTAGCTACATGTACCTCGCTTAAGGTTGATTCCAAAAACGCAGGCTTAAGACGATCGATAGAAACCTTGTCGACCTTGGAACCGCGCTGGATGAGGAATGATTTGCGCGTACGTCGGAGAACTTCATAGGGTCCGTCATATGGACATTGGAGAGGCCGTTTTGGGACAGGTACACGAACGAAAACGTGGGTGCAAGATTGGAGGGCTGGGGAAACAAAGATGTTCTGTTGGCTAGTCAATCGAGGGGGAACAGGCTGAAGGGACTGCATGTGAGAGGAAAGTGTTTGAGCGAATTCCGTAGGATCACTGACTTATCCCCTGCAGTGAAGTAGCCACCTGGTAGCCGCAGTGTTGTTCCATAGACTAGTTCAGCCGCTGTAGTCTTCAGATCACTCTTAAATGCAGAGCGAATACCAAGCAACACGAGTGGAAGCTTATCCATCCAATGGGAGTCTTCGTGACACATAAGGGATGACTTCAGCTGGCGATGGAAGCGTTCGACGAGGCCGTTAGCTTGCGGATGATACGCACAGGTATGCGCATGTACTGTACCCAACAAGCTGGTAAACTTCTTCCAAAGCGAAGACTCAAATTGGCGACCTTGGTCAGTGATGACTTTTGTCGGCAATCCAAATCTTGATACCCATCCATGAAGAAAGGCTCTTGCAACAGTGTCCGCTTGGATATCAGGAAGTGGGATGGCTTCAGGCCATCTGGAAAAGCGGTCGAGACAGGTGAGCAGATAACGTTGGCCTTGAATCACTGGAAGAGGGCCAACAATGTCTACATGAATTACCTCAAATCGCTGGGATGGGGGCGGAAATGCGTCAAAGGGGGACCTGGTGTGCCTTTGGACTTTGGCACGCTGGCAGGCAAGGCACGTTTTGGTCCAATGTTTGACATCCTTCCGCATCGAGGGCCAAACAAAGCGAGAGGTAACCAGGTGTTGCGAAGCACGGATACCAGGATGGGAGGGCTTATGAAGATCCGTGAAGACTGCTTTTCTGTGACATGGAGGGACATAAGGGCGAATAGCAGCTGTTGATACGTCGCAATAGAGGGGCACAGACAATCCTGGCATACTCATTTTCTTGAGGGAAAGTGAGTGAGTGGAGTCTTCTCTGAGCAGGTCTTGTAGTTCCGTATCCTTATCTTGATCCTGTGCAATAGCATTCCACAGTGTAGAGCTGAGGGTAACAGAAGTATCTCTATTCTTGAAAGTGCATCCGCTGGAGTGTTCAAGACACCTTTGATGTGGCGGATATCTGTGGTAAATTGCGAGATATAATCGAGTTGCCTGATGACTCTGGGAGAGTGGTTACAGCTGTTTTTATTGAAGACAGTGACCAAGGTTTGTGGTCGGTAAAAACACAAAACTCTCGGCCTTCAAGGAAATGTTGAAAATACTTCACGTTTAAGTAAATAGCAAGAAGTTCACGTCCGAAAGCACTATAACGCGTTTGGGCTGGCTGCAGCTTTTTCGAGTAAAACGCGATGGGTGCTTGTTGACCGTTAATGGTTTGTTCCAACACCCCACCGATCGCAACATCTGATGCATCGACCGTCAGAGTTAGGGGGGCATCACTGATAGGAAATGACAGAGACAATGCACTATTGATAGCATTTTTGGCATTGTCGAACGCCTGTAAACTATCGCTACACCATACCAATTTCGTTACCTTGCGTTTGTGTGTGATCATAGCGTGTAGAGGAGCAAGAACACTGGCACAGTTTTTAATGAACTTGTGGTAATAATTTACCAAACCTAGAAACCGACGTAACTCACGCTGATTATTTGGCATAGGGTAATTTTTTATCACTTCACACTTGTCCTGAAGGGGGGTAATTCCGTGCTGCGAAATCGTGTGACCAAGAAATTCCAAGGTTGGCTGTGCAAACACACACTTAGATGCATTAATAGTAACACCGTATTGTTCTAAGCGTTGAAAGAGGAGTGAAAGATGTTCCTTATGTTCCTCTTCCGTTGAGCTGGCCACAAGCAAATCATCGATGTAGGCATAAACAAAGTCTAAGCCTCTGGTGACCTCATCTATAAACCTCTGAAAGGTTTGCGCAGCATTCCGTAGCCCGAACGGCATCTTCAAAAATTCGAATAACCCAAATGGTGTACAAACTGCAGTCTTGGGAATATCCGAAGGCTCTACGGGAATGTGGTGGAAAGCCTTAACGAGATCTATTTTACTGAAGATAGATTTGCCGTGGAGAAGAGAAGTAAAGTCTTGGACATTTGGTACCGGATATCGGTCCGGGATGGTTGTCGAATTCAAAAATCGGTAATCCCCACATGGTCTCCAGTCTCCTGACTTCTTCTGGACCAGGTGTAGGGGAGAGGACCAACTGCTTTTGGAAGGTCTTATTATCCCAAGATCCAGCATAAGCTGGAATTCCGATTTGGCAGCTTTCAGTTTGTCCGGGGCAAGACGTCTGGGTTTTGCAAACACAGGGGGACCTTTTGTTGTAATGTGATGGGTAATGGTGTGCTTAATGGTATCACCCATCTGCATAGGTTGAAGAATTCCTGGATATCGTTGGAAAAGGCACTGGTACATGGAATTAGGGGAACGAGGGAAAGTGCAGAGTTCGAGGCGTCCGGAAGGGCAACCTGTTTGGCAAGAACAGAAAGCAGTGTGGCCTGGTCGCATAAGCGTCGCTTGTCAAGATCCACCAGGAGTTTGAAATGCTGGAGGAAGTCAGCGCCGATTATGGGATGCCGCACTTGAGCACAGATGAAAATCCACTTGAAGGATCGGTGAAGGCCCAAGTTTAGTTCACGCGACTGAGTACCGTACGTGGGTATGCGTGAACCGTTAGCAGCGTATAGAGGCGGAGATTCCGAGTGCGTATGACCAGATTTTTGAGGGAATACACTGACTGACGCTCCGGTATCGACCAAGAATTGACACCAGAGTTCCTGTCCTTTATGAATAACAGGTCGGCAGTGCGAGTACTAGACGCCATTAGGACTCGCTGCTGGGGTTTTCCGACGAAAAATTGCAAGGGGAGATGCACTTCCTAGCCTTCTTTCCAAATTTAGCGTGGTAGAAGCAGATCTTCCCGGAACTCGAACGATGCCTCTTCGTAAATCTTGACCGAGAATGGCTTCTTTGCCGTTGATTTAGTAGCAGAGAACAAACGTGGTTGAGTTGTTGACTTAACTCTTCCACTTTCAACTCCAGTTCCGATTGTGTGTTCACGTTGTTGACCGGAGCTGTGTCAATCTCCACTACTTTGTCGGCAGTTTCTGCTAGTTTATCAACTGGAGTAGCAGGATCCATAGTGGCCAAGACACGCTGAGCTGATGGAGGAAGTTTCTGCAAGAACAACTGTCTAAAGATGTCCTTATCGAAGGTTTGTGCGCGTTCGCCTAGAGCGCACTGCATAGCCCTCAGCATTTGAGTGGGCTTACGGTCTCCAAGTTCTTCTTTTGAGATTAACTGATGTAGTTTCTCACGCTCGGAGACAGTGGTGCGGCACAGGATGGCAGACTTCAGATCGTTGTATGGGTCCTCACTCGTGGAAGTAGACACGATGACGTCACGGACTTCAGAGATGATGCTCGCTGGTAGAGAGGACAAAACATGATCGTATTTCGTCCTGCTAGCGTGATCCTTCCCAAGTTGAATTGTGATTCCACTTGGTGGAACCAAATAAATGGATCACCCGGCCAGAAGACGGGGAGCTTTACGCTCAAGTGGGAGATGGCACCAGCGTCGTCAGGCATCTTCTCCTATGCTTGCTGACGTACAAGCAAGACGACAAGTTACCAACGAAGGAGTGGAGGTTGAGACGAGCGCAGGCACAGAGCGCACGGGCAGGGGTGAGGGCAGAGGGCACGAGCGACATTACAGTCTGGTCCTAGTCGCTCGGGTGAAGGGGGTGATGGGCAGAGGGCACGAGCGACGTTACAGTCTGGTCCTAGTCGCTCGGGTGAAGGGGGTGATGGGCACGAACGACGTTACAGTCTAATCCTAGTCGTTCGGGTAAAAGGGGGGAATCCAACTCCGGAGTCACCAATTGTTGGTTTACGTCGTCGTCGTCGGCCTAGGCAAGCTACGGCTTGGGACCGTAGCGCATCTATCCGGTATAGGTTAACCTGGATGATGTAGCCATAAGCACTGCCGCTGGTTAAGTGCCAACCAGTGATTATCTCACTAGCCGTATTGAGTTCCGTTAGGCGAAACTGCGACAGTACCAAAGGTGGAAAATATAACCCTTGGATTTCTATTATTTATTTGTAAAATGGACATGGTATTAGATTAAAATAATTATTTGAATATAAATAATTAACTGACAATTGTGATATATAATTAATTATGTTTACATACAATAAAATAATATAGTATACATAAAATTAGTATTAATGTGGTTCACAATTGAATTATAATGGGGTAACTAATTTAAAATGAATTTATACTATTCCGAAATTCAAGACGGTAAAATTAACATTTAACTTGAAACTAAAATAAGAGTATTCACTACAACAGGATTGTTTTCATCAAAAAGCTTGATGAAAATCACTAAAATAAACAAATAACAGAATAAAGGAGATAAGTTTTTATTATAAAAGTTTTTGATGGGTACATATGTAATAAGAGTGAAGGGGGCCAGAAACTGCCACAGCGCTCAGACCAACTAATGTGACCCATTGCGATAATAAATTCGTATTTGGATCGGTTTCGTAATGAAAAGGAATGAAATATGTAAAAATTTGGAATTGAAGTGATTTGATTTCAAGGATCTTGTTACGAGGTGGAATCTATATATACATATCTTACTATCTTATTTGAGTATTACCTGAGGTTTTCGAACGACGGTTCAGGGTCAACCTGTGATCGACCCTCTCTCTCTCTCTCTCTCTCTCTCTCTCTCTCTCTCTCTCTCTCTCTCTCTCTCTCTCTCTCTCTCTCATATTGTGTGTGCAATTCTGATTCGTAGTAGTGGGAATGACTAGTAAGGATGTGCGATTCGGGACTTTTCATTTTCGATTTGATTCGGCCACTTAATTTTGATTCTTGATTCCATTCTCAATTCTTTTTGTTTCATCAATAAAACCCCTCAAACTTTTTCTGAACCTTCAAAGAAAGAGAGTTTCATTCCTCTTCAACTAGGATAGACAGAAAATAGGCCCAGATTGGTAATAACCATTTTTTAATGAAAGTGTAACATATTTAATCACATATTATTATTTCCATTTTCCAATCACATAATATTTTATTTCCATTTATTGTGATAATTTGTTTACAATTTATGTTGTAACTTAAAGTTTAGGCTTTACTTTCTCTACTATGTTCAGCACACCCTGTTCCAAATTCCAATATCCACCATACTTTCCAGACAGTTTAAACTACCGGTAAGTCGGAACAGGCCGAATCGAAATTCTCGATTCACTGCGCTCTGATTCGGGTCGGGTTTCGATTCTTTTGCCAAATCGACCCGAATTGATTTTCGATTCCCCTCACACCCCTAATGATTAGTCAATTGGGTGATTCCTAATCTAGAACCGAAGCCTCTCGGGATGATGTTTGAAGTGGCAATTGCACCCGTATTGCCACTTCATAAACTTAATTCTAGTGCACACTTAATGAACATAAAACCAGCAACTAATTGAGCTTGTCACAACTTTTCAGATCTGGTTTTTACTTGAATGGGATGATGCGGCCATGATACTCTGTAGAATTTATTGCACACACACACACACACACACACACACACACACACACACACACACACAGAGGCCCTCTCAGAGGTCCAGAGAGGCCTGGGCCACTTCCAGCTTTTGAGGCCCATAGCTAAACCCAATTATTATTTTCACTGCAAAACATTATATTCAAACCTGAAAATTTCTAAATTCGAGGCCCCCCTTAAGCTTGAGGCCCAGGCCAAATGGCCCTCCTAGCCCCCCCCCCCCTCCCTCTGATAGGCCCTGCACACACACACACACACACACATATATATATATATATATAGATATATATATATTATTCAAGATAGGCCAAAGTAAGGAAACACGTTTGACGGACAACACTTTTTTTTTTAATTGTAGTTGCATTTGTGATATTAAAAAAAGCGATTTATACATATTAATCTCAGATGCACGCTTTAGGCCATTATAATAATAGCAAAACCTACCTATATCTAATCAGGCTACGCTTGTACAAAATTTCATATCTTTTTGTGAAATCTAAGAAATTTATGGTTGTAAGACCATAAATTTACAAAAATATCACAGCTATCAAATTTTGAACTTCACATCCAAAGTCACTAACCAAATTTGTGAAACTGCACTCAAAATGTAAGCAGCTGGTGAACTTAAATTAAGTGTTAAGGTCTCAATGGCTTAAATATTTCTGTTAAAATAAAAACGCTGTGAGAATCTACCGAGAAGTGATACAGCGCTCATCGGTTGTACGTGTGGTCATAAAATGTGGGAGTTTGTAATAGGCTATGCCATCCGCTGCCAGACGTACGAGCGCCATCTGCTGTCAGACTTATGAAGTTATGAGACATATGCCAGTTTCGAAGATGGCGACGAATGCACAACATCGTGCGAAGCGTGTCATTTGGTTTGCTAAGTTTGAGAGTGTGACAGCGGTACAGCGTGAGTTTCGCCGTGTGTATGGTGTTCGCAAAGCCCCTAAATACGACTCCATAGTGCAGTGGTACCGCACGTTTGAAGAAACGGGGTCTATCACTAAACCACATGCAGGTGGTCGTAAGAATTAGCCTCTCGTTATGACCTTTGTCGTGTCCGGAAGTGGGGGGGGCATGTTGAAGACTAATTAGGTTTGTCACAATCTACCATCTTTGTGGGCATTGTTTGCCAAATATTAAACTATACAATGTTACTCTTTCCATTTCACATCAATTTTATTTTATCCATACCCAAACGGATCACCCTGTAGTTTGTATGACATTAATTACGTGTTATAAATGAGAGCGCGGACCAATTGACGCTGAAGATTCGTTTATGCTTGACCGAATTGTTTCGAACGATGAATCCTGTACGTTCAAATGGAATGAGCATCGCAACCTGTATAACTGCGTTTACTATGCTGTAAAGAATCCACATGTGATTACGCAGGAGCTTAATGCCCGAGCGTTCGTGTATGGGCTAGAATTTGATCCGAAGGTATCATCGAATCATTTTTCTTTGACGACACCGTTACTACAGACAGCTGTCTTGAAAAGCTGAATGACGAAATCATTCCTATTATATCACTAGAAATGATTTTAACAAAAATCTTTATGCAAGATGAGGCTCTTGGCGATTCTTCACTGAAAAATTTCCTGATCGGTGGATTGACTGATTGGCGAGCGTCGTCTCTGTAGTGATTCCGGCTGATTTCTTTTTCATAGGTACAGCCGAAGGCACTGTATATGCGACGAAATCTGGGATTCTTCCAGTACTCATGGATCATATCGTTTCCACAATCGGAGCTTGCCATTGAAATTATGCCAACGAGTTTGCGAGTTTGCATTAAGATTGCAGTTCTGTAAAGATTTGAACGGTGGATACATTGAACAGTTTTTGTGAAAAGTTTCGTTGCTATAAATTACTTTAAAATTTTGTTTACCACCATTATACATAATTCTTTTTCTTTCCAATAGAAATTTCATAAGAATTCAAGAAGTCAAGCATGTTTCCTTAATTTTGATCCACCCTAAATATATATATATATATATATATATACACACAGGGCCTCTCAGAGGGGGGGGGTGCTAGGAGGACCATTTGGCCTGGGCCTCAAGCTTAAGGGGGGGCCTCAAATTTAGAAACTTTCAGGTTTGAATATCATGTTTTGCAGTGAAAAAAAAATTAGGTTTAGCTATGGGCCTCAAAAGCTGGAAGTCGCTCGGGCCTCTCTGGACCTCTGAGAGGGCCTGTGTGTGTGTATATATATATATATATTAATATATATATTAGTGATGTAGGTCACATCCGCATCCGCGGAACATCCGCATCTGCATCCGCACTTTGGACTGCGGATGTCGTGCGGATGTGGACCGTTGAGATAAAACGTCATTAATAAGCGGAAATTATCAAATTCTACTATAATAATAGAACTAGTTCATTGTGCGCAAAAGTGATGCAAGCGACAAGACGAGAGGCTGTTCTTGTATGAAGTTACTCTCTTGCAACCTACTTAGATCCACGTTACAAAGCTAAGTTATTTTCACCTAGTACATTAGAACGAGTTAAATCATCACTTGGCAAAGCAGTTGAAGAGCTTCAATCTCTTGAATCTGTCGCTTCGCCACCCACCAAAAGAATAAAAGTTTCAGTGACAGAACCAACACCTTCAACAAGCAAATCTATCACAGAATCTCTCTCAGTTTCTTGAGTCAAGCAGCGATGACGAGACCTACGCGATGTCAAAAGATGTAGTAAAAATGATCGAGAGCTATCACCAAGAAAAACGCCTGGCTGCATGTGACAATCCTATTAGTTGGTGGAAAAATACGCAGAATATCTATCCATACTTGAGTAAACTTGCAAGGAAACATTTAGCACGTCCTCCAACAAGCGTACCAAGCGAGAGATTATTTAGCAGTGCTGGATTAATATATGATGAAAAGAGAAACAGACTGGCAGCAGAAAAGGCAGAAAAATTAATGTTCCTTAAGCATAACCTTCCTATAATTAAGTTTGAATATTAAACGATGAACATCTTAGTTTACTTTATTTTAATTACTCATTTATAAATATGCCTAATAAAACTTTAAACTTAATATAAATAGTTATCAAGCTAATTAAAGATCTCTTTCTATAAGGGTGGAGGTTGGGGAAAGAGGTCGGGTAACACAATTATGGTTTCTAATTGTGGCTGAAACTCAACAAAATATAACGAATTTATTTGCAGACGAATTCACTAATTGATTTCTATATTAGTTAGATGCTTGATATTATTTTATATGTTCAGAGAAAAGTACAGCAATTATTGTACAATTAATCAATTATACTACATTATAGCTACAGCTCTCTCTATATAATAACTTATTATATACGTTAAACACAATAAATCTCGAATATATCCTAAAAAATAACGAAAATGTAGACATCCGCATCCGCGGATGTTGAAATCAAACATTCTCATCCGCATCCGCATCCGCGGATGTGAAAAAAATGACATCCGCTACATCACTAATATATATATATATTAGTTCATACTATCGCCAAAAATAGTGCGTTTGAAATATATGTGCTATTATCGCAGATAATTTACGGGTACTTAGGTATTGCCAAAAGGTGTTATTGGTGCCATTTGTAGCTTTAAGAATTAATGTGTAACGTAGAAAATTTCACTAATTTAGGTAATTAGTGTGGCGAAAGGAATTTTTTTTTTATACAAAAATTTTGTGGTGTAGTGGTTAGCGTCGCTGACTACGAATCCATCGGCCCCGGGATCGAGACCCGGTGACGGCAGCGGCGCGCAGCAAAACCCAGCTGTTCATCCTTCCACGCAATAAAGAAAGTGGTTGGTAGATAAATGGGTACCCTGAGTGGTCTAGTGGTTAAGACGCCGGGCTGCTCGTGGGGCGTGGTTCGGATTCCACGTTAAACTGTAGGTCTAAGGTGGATTGAAAAGCTTGACCTTCGTCAGAATGAACAATTCGGGCGGAAGCAAAACCAAACCAAAGGTTTTACCCTATTTTACGGGTGCCTTAGAGAGTAAAATTTTTTATATCATTGGTCACGCATTTATATCGATTCACGTTTATTCGTGTGTTCGTGCCACTCGTCTTTCATTAGCAACCCAACATCCTTCTTGCATCTTCCTTCTTCCATATCCGATTTCACACCTTTCATTCCTTCCCATTCCACATTTTCAGCTATGTTTTGTCAATAAGGATGAGGATGCAAAGAGTGTAGCTACCGTAAGTGTAAGTGGCCAAGATTTGACGCGTTCCGACAAATCTTGGTCACTTACACTCTTTGTATCCTCATTTATACTGCTCAACATTTCACAAAATCATAAGCACCCGCAAAATCTTCCGAGGCTTAAGACTCGTGAGAAAGTATTTTTCCAGATAGGACACCAGCCTAATCTCCAATGTAGATGTTATAAATAGGGGAGCGGGGGACATAACCCCCATCGCAAAGAGTCCCGATACAGCCGCCTTTTGCGACACACCCCTGTATCCCTTTTCCTAGTAGTTTTATAAATCCTGGTTTCTTAAATGGCTGTATACATCACACTTAATTTATTTAGTGTGGCCTTCCTAAGGGCGCTGATGTTGAGATTGTTTAGTCCCCCCTTTCCAATGGCAAAGATTTTGTGATGGAGGGGACCTACAACTTTATGTGGAACCCCGAACTACGGGTCACTACACTATGTAGTCGTAGAAGGACAGTCACCCATCTGAGCAACTATACCCAACTCTAACAACTCATCTTCGCTGATCTAAATGATGGGGGGGGGGGGCGGTTTTGCGACGTGGCCAAGACGTAGCCCTCCTAAGGTTGTTTTGTGAAGGCGTAGTGGTGGTCTTATAAGTAAATATGCCGTGAAAATATTGAATGGAATCCATACGCGCCCTAGAAAGGACTGAGAACTATACCAAAATTCTCAACCCAAAAACCAGCAAACTACTCAATCTGAAGAAGTTTACTCAAAAATGGTACTCAACGAAGACACCGCGTTTGAGTATCCATTTAGTATTCAAGAAACAACCTTATGTTTTATATATATATATATATATATATATATATATACATACGAGTAATTAATCCCCAAAGAAATATTTTCTTAAAAAATAATATAATTTTTCTTATTAGAAGACAAGTTTTTCGATATATAACCGATATCTTTCCTCAGGTCTGAATGAAAATATTGGTTTTATATAGATAATCATGTCTTCTAATAATAAAAGTTTATATTTCTGCTGAAGAAATTATTTCTACGGAGATTTTATATATATATATATATATATATATATATATATATATATATATATAATATATATATTATATATATATAATATATATATATATATACAGGGCGTCCCAAAAAAATGTATACACACTTTAAATACTTATAAAGGCAGTGTTTATTAAAATACATTTCATTTTCAAAATGTAATAGAATCTACAGACATTATTTAATTGTTTTGTCAACGCCTGTTTTCAAACTGACGTCCGTTCTGGTCCAGGCACTGCTGATAACGCGAAGCAATGGAATCGCAAACATCACGAAACATTTCGTTTGGTATTTGTGTGCATTCTCGTTCAATGGCTGCTCTCAATTCAGCGACTGTTGCAGGTTTTATAGCGTAGACTTTGTCTTTTAAGTATCCCCATAAAAAAAAGTCTAGTGGTGTGAGGTCTGGTGAACGCGGAGGGTATTCTACGAAACCCCTTCGTCCAATCCACATCCACATCGTGCCAAGTACCACTCGCAATACTCCACTCTTCGGTCCGGATCATCATCTTCATTAATAGCATGGACTAATCTTGGAATGTAACATTTCCATTGACAGCGCTTCAAAATGCGTTGGACAGACGATTCTGAAATTCCTACCTCACGACTCGCTTGCCGCACAGATTTTCTTGGACTTTGGTGATACGTTTCCAGTACTCTTTCTTGCTTTGTGGGGCTTGTCGATGTCCGTGGTCTTCCGGAACGCTTCTTGTGGACATTCTGAACAGTTCCATCGGCTTCAAACTTATCTCTAATTCGAGTGATGGTAAGTCGCGTTGTTGGATCTGTTTGAAACTCCCTCCTAAACTGTCTTTGCACTTCAACTGCGTTTTCACACTTCCAGTAGCATTTTAGAATGAATTTCCTTTGTTCAAAGCTTAGTCTGACTGACATTATTAATTCTAATGGTTTAACTTGGAAAGAAAGAAACATCAATTGAGCTATCAGCTGTTAAAGTGTGTATACATTTTTTTGGGACGCCCTGTATATATATATATATATATATTCCACATAAAATTGTTGGTCCTTTCCGTTAATGACATTAGATGTTGCGAAGAAGAAAAACAACCCCCATAAAAATATATAGGTAAAATAGATAGATAGATAGATACGTGTGTGTGTGCGCAGTGGACTGTGCTTTTGAAGTTGGATTTCTTCCTGTACGTATTTCAACATACGTACCGTGCATATGAGAGACATAATTTTTCCAAGTGTCAGCGAACTGGAAACGTAACAGTAATAAGAATTGATGCTGCCTTCACTATCGCGTATTCAAGTTCGTTTTACGAGCGTGGAAAGCAACGCAGAATTGAAAGAAACGACATTAAAATATTGAAATTCAAACCCCGTCATACGAGAAAGAATTCGCCTGCTCGTCCTGAGCTGTAAAAAGATACTGATAAACGCTAATGGAGGACACAAGTCCGATCTGTTATTGTTGATTTGGGAATATAAGAATATGAGATAGTCTTCGTAAGGCTGTTACGCTGTTCGTCATGAAGAGATGAACATTAACCGTGAGAATAATTCGCATTATATTATTTATTGGCATAGTGAAGTGATTCAAATTGCCTTTGTGTAATAAAGTCAATAAATAATAGATAAAGTTTTGCTTATATATATATATGTGTGTGTGTGTGTGTGTGTGTGTGTGTGTGTGTGTAATGAGACAGGAAAAGGCAGAAAACAGTGAATAAAGAAAAAGAGACATTAATTTTCTGGACAGATTTCAGGACGATTTATTTATTTATTTATTTTTTTTATGATGTTTGTGTGTATGGAACACACACACACACACACACACACACGTATTAGTTGTCCGAATGTGTTAATTTGGATATTGGGAGAAAATCACATTCAGCTCCTGTTACTGAAGAAGTAAAATTTATTTTTCTTAATTTTCTTCTATTTGATTATGGTACATAATAATTATGCTTTTATTAATCAGTTTGGTGACATCTTTATGGCATCTTTATTCCCGTAATTATTATTATAATATACATAATTGGTAAATGATGTCTCCAAGTTGATAAGTTACATTAAATGACTGTTAGAATTATTTTATTTTAGTTGTAGCTGAAATTATAAATGGAGGAAAACATTTACAATACTTTTTCAGAAAAAAAATTTTGGAACTTTTTCTAGGCGAACATTTTTCCCCCCCGAGACTGTACGTCAAAGAGTTAAAGGAAAGCTCAGCGTGCGCTTAGAACAAACCTAGCATTATACAGATTTTTTGTTTTTAATTTTGAAATACCGTCTTCATTTGCGTAAGACGCGCGGGTGCATTTATTATTGCTGTTGGTAAAAAATGGGGTGCGGGGTTTGCTTTATCGAGGATTCACTTGTAGTGTGACTCCACCCCAATTCACGCATCCTCTTTGCGTGGAACTCAACATTGACTGAATTCATCCAGAAGAGCTTCGAAAAATGTTGTATTACAGTCTGGATGGTTCAGAGGACTCGCTTCTTTGGGAAGATGAGAATGACGATTTTACGACTGAAGAAAAAATAGAAAATGAAGGTGAAGATGAAGAAATGAATGGCGATGATTAAAAAAAAAAAAATTAAAACCATTATTATCTCATTTTACAATTCTTGTTTGTTCAATTTATTATTATTTTCTATTTTTTAAAGTAAATACTGAATAGTTGGGGAGACATTTTTTTTCTTTACTTTTATAGATGTAAAACAAAAGGGGGGGGTGTACGTCGGGGGCGAAGCTTACGAGAATAACTACGCTCATTCTTTTTTGAGTAATGACAACTAAGTACGAATGCCTCATTTAAATAATATCCCAGTTGCCATTCAAGCCCTGCGACCATCTCCTCAAAAACAGAAGATAGAAACCAGTGGATGAAAATGAATTAAATGGGATATGAACTAAAATCTAGTGACTGACTTTTTTTTTAGGTTACGTTTTCCAGTTTTGTTTTTACTCATAACTTTTAATATTACGTCATCATTTGTTAAATTGAATAATGTGTTTCAGCAATAATTGCTTTGAAGGGTAAACATTCTTTGAATGTCATATCGAGACTTGTACTGCCACTCATTGCCCTCTATCAGATACATTTCAGCCAAATTAGAAAGTTAAATTTATTTTCGTAAACCCTGTTTCAGTGAAAAACAAGTGAACAAATGGTAGATCTAATAACTGGCATTAATGCAGGCTATAGGACCATGTTTGGTGCCAACCACGCAGATTAGTTTCAGCGAACCTAACTGAACTTAATGGCTGTCGGGGCAAAACAGTATTAAGAACATTTGGTAATAATTTACAGGTTTTGAGAATGGTCTAAGTTTCTTATAAAAGATAAAATGACAGTCATTATTCGATAAATCTGCATATGGCTTTATAATCCTAACTTTTTTCTCGTGCCTAGAGCTATAAATGGCTTTGACCAGCGATTCTCAGCCTGTAGTATGTATACTACCGGTGGTACTCAAGGAAGTTTTACTATGCAGCTCGCTAATTGCTAATTACTTTAATGATAACGCTTTAAGAAGTAATATTAGTTGTAGATGAATAACCCGCCACATTTCCGACTGTGGTACTTACAAAAGTATGTTGGTACGTCCACTTAAAAATAAAAAAAGGTTGGTAACTCATTGCTTACGCATTTCGGCTGTTGGAAGCGTCCTTCCATTGGCTGCTGGGCAGCAAAACTTCCGTGATGCTTTAAAGAGGCAGATTTTTATACAATTCCTTATATAAAAACATTCGTTTTATTTGTGTCTTTGTTTTACGCGCGTTTCCATCATTAAACGCCTTATATTTTATCAATTAAAACGATACATATTTATGAAAACCTTAAAAAAAGTACTGTAAGAACGAAATCCCTTATAGGGTATTTTCATACATCACTATATAGTGATGTATGAAAATGCCCTACTCTCGTAATAGTAATAGGTAATAATAATAATAATAATAATAATAATAATAATTTATTTCAGACAAATATTTAATTTCTAGCATTAGAATATGAAGTATGCAGTTCATATATATATATATATATATATATATATATATATATATATATATATACACACACAGTATATATTTATTTTTACACACCTATCTTACTTCTTGATAAAGAATGCAAAGGCGGAAACGCAATCAGTACTTAAAAACTAGTTCATTAAAAAAAAAAAAAAAAAAAGAACCCTTCATGGCAACTGTGGTCACTCATGAAGGCAATTGTGTGTACCAGAATGCAACATTTTGCATTGAAGATAATGCACATGTTAAGGTTTGCAATTAAGGATTCCACCTTTTCAGAGTTGAAAAAAAAAGTAGTGTTCCTTTTTTTTGTATGTCAAAATCCTTGAATTGTGATAGTAAATTAAACGTAAAAAATTGGATATTCAACCTAAAATTTTTAAGATACCAAAGTGGAATATATATATATATATTATATATATATATATATATATATTATATATATATATATATATATATATACCTAATCGGGTTTCCAAAAGTACTGTATTTACGTGTGAAATTTCTTACATTTTTAACTATATATGAGTACATATATGAGTAACTCTACTCGCCTATACCAATGTAATTATTTTATATATATATATATATATATATATATATATATAGTATATATAGTGGAGTGACGTAATAAGGTTTGTGGAAAATACTATTAAATAAACTAATTATATAGTGTCGTGTAAACACTGTAAACTCACAGGACATTATAAATTTTTTTATTTTTTTATTTTTCATTTTATTATTTCTGTTTTATATTTTGCTTTGCATAATGATGATGATGATAATAATGAATGGAATTAAAGAGAGTAATTAATAATGTCTTTTTTTTACTAGATTTGTGAGTCCATAAACTTAATAAAAGTAATAATAAGGTAATAAAGGTGATGTAAGATAATAAAGGTACCAATATCGTTTCCAATCTTTATTACTCCCATTTAAATGGAACCATAGGGAGTAATAAAAATTGGAAAGGATATTGGTACCTTCATTACCTTACCTTACCGTTATTACCTTTACCTTTATCACCTTATTATTACCTTTATTAAGTTTACCCTCACAAATCTGGGAAAAAAAGACATTATTAATTACTCCCTATGGTTCCATTTAAATGGAACACCCTGTATAATTATAGTAATTCAAAAGAAAGCTTGAAATTATAATCTGTATAAATAAAGTTCAAAATTAAAAAAGTAGATTTATTGGTTTGGGGGGGGGGGGGGGGGGGGGGGGGGGGTCCACTTGAAAAAAAAAACCTGGGATTTTTGGGTTGGGGGCCATTTTTGCCAACCCTAATAGTGCGCTCATTTACGAATTCGTATACATAAACAGCTGCAGCCTAATCTAAATCTTAATTTTTTTATTTTTTAACTATTATGTGCCGTTATATACATACAGTACATGCCAACTATTCCGTTTTCTCGGAATTTTCCCGATTTTTACTATGAAATTCCGGAAACCCGGAAATTTGTACGCCAACATTTGTACGACGGAAATTTATACGCCACCATTTGTACGCCAGAACATTTATACGACTGGAAATTTATACGCCAAGCATTTGTACGACGGTAATTTATACGTTATACGCAAGAAATTCATGATCAGTTAATAAAATTGAATTTGAAACTAGGTAAGTTAAAATACAAATTATCACAAATTATGAAATTACATATTACAATAATTAAATGCATAATTGAAACTAGATTTCAGCTTATCAATTTAAGAGAAAATGTAACTAGCGATATACAGAACGAATGTCATTTAAAAATCGGAGAACAAATCTTGCGAGTTTTTTCTCATTAATCTCCAGACCTGACCTAACCTAACCTAACCACCTGTACGTATTCAATAACCATTTACCTACCTGTTAATCCTTTAATGCGCTGTGATACATGATAAAATTTAAAATTCTTCAAATTGAAATTATTTTCAAAATATTTAAATAATGTTTACTTTTATTTATTTATTTATTTTTTGCACCTGTGCTTATGTTTATATAAAAAAATGAAGTCACGGTTATTAATCATGGGTAGATCGCATACTTAAGTCAAAAAAGTCCGGTAGAGCGCATACTTAAATTACCGTCGTACAAATGTCAGTCGTATAAATTTCTAGTCGTATAAATGTTCTGGCGTATAAATGCTGGCGTATAAATTTCCGTCGTACAAATGTTGACGTACAAATTTCCGCACACAAAATTCCGTGTTCCCGTATTTTCATGATAAATTCCGATATCTTAAAATATTTATTTCATTCAAAATAAACCTTTAAAAAAGCCGTTTACTCGCGCCGTACATACCCGTCTTCAGTCCGTGTGTGTGTATGATATATCCGCGTTTTATTTCGGGAATACTGTAATTAATTTGACCACTAAAACGAGTAACTTTGTCACTAATTTGAGGAATCATCACTAAAAATATCGACGCACTAAATTGACTGAATTCTCACATAATCTATTAGAGTTAGGATCAGGCGCGTGCGTACTCCGCTGTGCAGTATGGTGAGTTAGTAGCCACGCGAGGAAGCCCGCACGCTCCTTCAATCTCCCTCAATCAATGTCGCATTGTCTATTGTTACGCGTGACTTGCGCTACTCGCTGTCATCTTGTAGTGTGTGGATTTGCCATTACTGTTGACTTTAGTGCAATGTCGTCTAAGCCAGCGTTCCTCGACCTTTTTTGGTACTGCGGACCCCTTATCAAACTCCCCCCCAAAATTATCTTTTGCGCTATAATTAAGTAGCATATAGACAAATTGAGGTATCCAGATTAGTATAGTTTTTTAGTCTTGATTTATAATTCAAAGTCGGAGTAAAAATGTAATAAAAATGCGTAAAACTTACCCATGTTCTGTTTACATAGAAAAAAAAAACCCAGCATAAAAACAGGGAAAGGGCTCATTTGTGCCAAAAACTCACAGTTCATGAATTGGAAACATAAGATGGTCGTTAAAAAACAACGTTTATAGAAACTTCACTTTATTGTAATTGAAAACACAAACGAAAAATAAAATCCACTTGTAGCTACATTATATATAAAAAAAAACTAATGCGATTTTTTTTCTTGAACTTTTTTGTTAATAAATCCAGCCTGGGTTCATTGGAGTTTAAAAGTGCGAGTCCCATACATGCATCAAGCCGGAGTCGATTTCTATTTTTTGTTTTTACTGAACTCAGCCGAAAATCCTGCTTCGCACAAATAAGTCGATGAGAATGACGGCAAAAGCTTAAGAGCTTGATCACCCAATGAAGGGTATTCCTTCATAATGCTTATCCAAAATTTTGGAAGAGATTTCTGCCTGAATCTTGCTTCCAAATTGCTATCGGTGGTCAGTTCAATGAGTTTGTCACGGACCCCTTAAACACAACTTACTGGCCCCTAGGGGTCCGCGGACCCCCTGTTGAGAACCGCTGGTCTAAGCGACTTTCTAGTGCATTCTAGTGTATTCAAGTAAATACCTGTCATTATTTTTTTATAAAGTAATGTCCGATGATTGTTATATTTTATTAGGTGATATGGTAAATTCCTAGTTCGGAGGCGTCGTTCAAATTTTTATTGTACCTGCATAAAAGTTACGCCATTGGATTGGAAATAATTTATTTATGAACGTTGTGAGGTGGAAAAAGAACCTAACCTAACCTAACTCGTGCACCAGTCGACCTAACCCGGGCATTATTCGATCGACCTATACCGAGCATTATTCGATCTAACCCAGGCATTAATAATAATAACATTTAAAACAAAGACACACACACCTTTCCCTTACAATGTAAAAAATGTGACTAATTTTAGCACGAAGCATGACACATTACATTACTGATAAGTTGGAAACGGAAACCTAAAAGCTTAGATTTGCTCCTGATACAGACGATGGGTGCCAAAAATATATCATAAAATACATTCTTTTATTTATAAAATACACAAAATTATAAAATTTCCACCCTATGAACACTGTTCATAAATAAACTATTTCCTATCCAATGATATAATATTTATACAAATGCGTTGCGTATTATGAGGACACCTCCAAACTAGGAATTAACCAGTTATTTTTCATTGGATTTGTTATGATAAAGTGTTAGTGTCTTTTTTTTGGGGGGGGGGGGGGGGGTGTCAGTAGAGGTCCTGGAACGTATCCCTATTAAATATATGTAATAAATGGCTCTCTTTATGCGAACTTTTTTTTTGAACGCAACCCCCCCATAAAGCGAGGGCGACCTGTACACCAAATTTAGTATTCTGTATATGGTTTGCTTCTTAGTTTCTGTTTGCTTACAGGTTTTAAGATACTGTTTTTTCGTCCTTGATTTCCTGGTTTTCCATATATCCATGTTGGCAACTCTGTATATGTATATATATATATATATATATATATATCTTAGTAACCTTGCTTTTGCCCGAATTGTTGCCCCGCTTTTTAAAAAACGTGGAATCCGAACCACGACGTGTGGTTGGTCAGAAATTACAAAGTCCTCCTCCGGACTCGATCTCACAACCTCCCGATCAACAACCCAGCATCCTAACTACCAGGCTACCCAAGGTATCCATTTATCTACCAACCAATGTTTTTTATATGGAAGGATGAACAACTGGGTGAGCTGAGCGCCGCCTCCATCACCGGGAATCGAACCCTGGGCCGGTAGATTCGTAGTCAGGGGTGCTAACACAGGTTTTTTGCGTTTTTTTTACCCCTATCCAATAGAAAATACGTTTACATAGAAACTAAGCATATAGTTTCAATATATTACTGTTTATATGTTGTAAAAACATAATAATATCATGTATGTACTATATTTTGAATATAATAGACTTTCTTCTAATTACATTTAATCCTACAAGCTTACAGCAAAGGATTAATAACTTTTTTCAGCTTCTTTTATATTTCAAGCAGAAAATATAGATAAGTATATAGCCACTTTTAGCATTATATTTTAAATTACTTTTGAGCATAAGAACAAAAAAAAAACACAAACTGTGATTCGATGTTTTTTTTGTTTTTTTAAATAAAAACACGTTTAAGAAAACGAACTCCCAAAACCCACGTCGCATCAATAATATATATATATATATATAATATATATATATATATATATATATATAGAGAGAGAGAGAGAGAGAGAGAGAGAGAGAGAGACTGTGTATGTGTGCGTGCACACGCGCTTGTGTGTACATACACCTAGAAGGAACTTCAAACAAAGTGATAAAATTAAATATTTCAGATGTTTTCTCTTTCATACACAACGGTGAACATTTGACCATGCCAAGAAAGTTCAGTCGCCAGAATAATGCTATATTTGCTGCCAAAGTACTTGAGTCTTGAGGAACGGATGCCAATATTTGGCACTCGGTTATAAGAGAGGCTTTAAGCCCCATTCCCAAGTTCTGATTAGTTTAATTAGTTATCATGAATAGGGAGGAGAAAAGTAACTGCGTAGTTGACGCGCGAAGATAATTTTTTATGTATCGTCGTGTCTTTTATGACCTCTTGTAGGATGTTTATTTATTATTTAAATGTTGTTGACAGTTTTCTTTAAGTTTATTTTAATTTGTACAACTCCATATCGGAGTATATCGTATACAGGAGAGCAACAATTATTTAGATGTGGGCCTTCCATCCAAATATTAGTTCTATACAACGTTGCTTAATTTCTCTTAGGATCTTATAGAGACAGGTTTGATCTGGAGGTTGGCTTTGGGTTTAACCCACACGAATATACTATATTATGATTCACTTTTACTTAAGTTTCGTTTTACTGATAAAGAATATTTGCCAGAATTCATAATTTCCGGGCAGCAGCAGAAACACTTTAACCCAATTGGCTGGCGAATCACTTTAATGAATTGGCACGTTTGTTACTTTTTAGGAGAATCATTTGAACGGATTTGTTTCTTTATAGGGAAATCATTTTAGCGGATTGGTACGTTATTTTACAAAAAATAAATAAAATAACGGATTGCTACGTTACTTTTTTTTTTTTTTATCCATTTCGATGCATTTTGTCCCTTTGGCAAAATTAGAATAAAATACTAGAATGAAATACTGTAGTATATCGCATAGTTATTTTGAACTTTGAATTTTTTATAATAAATGCATGAATTACGCGAGGGGAAAAAAAGGTGAATGGTGTATAGTTAATATTCATCGCGAACAGCTAAAATTATCTACCCAAATTGGAAGAACATTCTTACCCCAATGGAAGAGATATTGATCGCGCGAAATAACCAAAGAATTAATAGGTTCGCCTTTAAGTCGACTAATTTCTCATTCATGTAGACTGAAAAGCTGTTCCATGGATTGGCCTTTCTTAACGCTTCTAATTTATAGAGCGTCATTGGCGATAAGACAGCCATAAACCATTTTCCGTGCAGTATGGCATCGCGTGATCGCGGCTCTGCTTCTTTCTTCAAAGGATTCCACACGCACATTCATGATTAATGACAGTGCCAACCCTTATTTATTCAAACAATGGAAATTCGGACTTTAAAGAATTGCAGATTTTTTGCTTTAAGAAAACAGCACATATTGGCAATTAATAATTTGAAAAGTACAACAAACGTAAATTGTAACTGTACGAGGTGCAATTAATAAATTCGCGGAATTATTTTATTAAAATCACTCGGTAACTTGGCGGAATTATTTCGTTAAAAACACAGTCAACAAATTCGCGGAATTGTTTCGTTAAAAACAGTCAATAAATTCGCGGAATTGTTTCGTTAAAAACAGTCAATAAATTCGCGGAATTATTTTATTAAAATCACTCGGTAACTTGGCGGAATTGTTTCGTTAAAAACACAGTCAACAAATACGCGGAATTGTTTCGTTAAAAAAACAATCAATAAATTCGCGGAATTGTATCATTAAAAACAGTCAATAAATTCGCGGGATTGTTTCATTATAACCAGTCAATAAATTACGCTAATCTATTAACAGCAACTCTTATTATATTTATGTATCCGTTGAGTATTATCACCTTTTGAATTATTTTTTAATCCTAATCCGTTGGTTGGTTGATTTAATCACTATTCTTCCTTCAGCTAATCGGCGGTGCGATATGACTCCGACAGTCGAGGCGTCAGTGAAGCACTGCTATCCTTCCTGTCTTCCTTTAGTTAAACGTATGGTATAAGAAAAAAAACCATCGCAAAAGAAATGTATATTTACGACAGAATTATTTAATTACATAAATTTATGCTGTATTTCACTTCAAAGAGAACTCATTTTAGATGAGAAGAAAGAGGTTCCTTTACACTTTGATGAATTTCATACTGTTTCGAGGAAAAGAAATTTAGTTTACGAGTATAAATCGGACTTAAAAATGTTTGCATGTAGATCTGAATAATTATTATATAATAATGATTAAATATATACCGTAAATTTCGAGTGATGAGGGAGGGAGTTTGAAACAGGCACGCTTCCATAATATATGTTTAAAAAAAAAAAACCCTGTATAATTAGACAGCACAAATTAAATACAAATAATTTCTATAGGCTACTGCAATCAAGAAACAAATCTTATTTATAATTACAATCCAAGATGGCAACGCAAACAGACTTAAACGATAGACAGACGATATAGTTTGGGTGTTTGTAGAAATTATTGGTGGGTGAATTCCAATTTTGGTTAAATTTGATTTAGTGAATTGCAGATTTGGGTCTTTGTATTGAAGCTCATGATTTGCATTGTCGTTAACATTTGAGCAAACTTTTCCGTGGGTCATTTTTGTTATTGTAAAAGAGAACCGTTTCGTAAAATGACAAAAGAACTCGGTCATTTAGAAAACTTTAACACGTTTGATTTTCTACTTCTGATGTCCATCGAAATCATCTTAAACGTGTTGTTTTTATATCGATTATGAGGACTGGGGAAGAGGAATTGTTTTTGATGAAATTGTCGTAATGTGACATACTGTACGTACTTCTCTGTGAAACAGAAGTCGATAAACTCGCAAACTTTTTAATTAAGCTCCGCAACCCCCAAATCGAATTTTAGACTAACAAAGCACTGTTTAAAATTATGAGGCCCAGTTCTGTTAAAATTGAACTAATAAATGATATTCCTTGAAAATAAAATTGGTTTAGATTAAACACATAAATTATAAGAATATAATTACTTGGAATTAATAATTTTAAAATATTTCATATGAAGTGAAACCCAATTCCAAGTAAATATAATAATTTTATATTTGTTTAATCCGAACAAAGTTTATTTTCGAGTAACATCATTTATTAAATTTATTTTTAACAAAATTGGGCCTCTCACAATTTTGAACACGGTGCTTTAAAGTTAGTCTAAAATCGAAAAAAAAAAATTATTTGTTTAAATCAACTAAAAGTTTTCTTTGTGTGCAGTTATAATAGTTTTGAATAATGCAGACCTCATTAAAATCACTCGAGAAATTGCGTTGTTTTGGAATCCATTTTCCTTTTTCGAACTCGCTTCTACCAGGATTAAACAGATCAGTGCAAATTGGTTGTTGAAAGTTGTAAGTTCGCATTTGGGACTCCGATGCGAGAGATTATAAGGAAGCACTTTATTTCGATGACGTCAAGTTAAATTCTTCATTATGGTCTCTGAAAGTTCGCTTAAGTCCTCGTATATAGATGGTTCACAAAAAAAAAAAAAAAAATTCCGAGTAGTGGAGTAATCCAAATTGGAAACAGTTCGTTTCAGAAGGATTTCTTGGCCGAAATTAAAGTCAAAATTGGAAATAATTTAAAAGGATTTTCCTAGATTCGCCTGTATAATAATCAAAGTGAATTGCACTGTGAAGCGAAATTGAGAACACGGGGAATAATGGACATTCTTTTGTAACGTTTTTGGCTTTGAATGAAGAAACTGTAACTTAGGAAATAGCCACATTTCATACAATATATAAATACAGTATAGCAAGTAAATCTTAAAATTCTGCAATATATATATATAACCTTTGGTTAGCTTCCGCCCGAATTGTTCATTCTGACGAAGGTCAAGCTTTTCACTCCACCTTAGACCTACAGTTTAACGTGGAATCCGAACCACGCCCCACCAGCAGCCCAGCGTCTAGGCCGCCCAGAGTACCCATTTATCTACCAACCACTTTCTTTATTGTGTGGAAGGATGAACAGCTGGGTTTTGCTGCGCGCCGACTGCAGTCACCGTGTCTCGAACCCGGGGCCAATGGATTCGTAGTCAGCGACGCTAACCACTACACCACCGAGGCGCATATATATATATATATATATATTGATGTGACGTGGTTTGTTTGTTTTTTCACTACTTACAGAAAAAAACTCCACCCCTCCAAAGCCTGTTTTTTGGGTTGTTTTAAATGTTGGTAAAAAAATAATTATATTTTTTAAAATATAAACGTAAACGAGATGAAACAATGTAAAAAACGGATCACCTGGGGATCAGGCCCCCCAGCCTTCTTTAGTTAGCCTTATAAGGCTAACTAAAAAAGGCTGAGGGCCCTGATCTTCAGGTGATCCAAAACAACTCCTGCCATAGCTTAAGGATCATAGGGTGGCGAGACGTCCGGCTTTTGAGCACTCTGTCCTCCATCCGGAGCCACCTTGAGCCGGACGTTAATTTGTCCTCCTTTTTGGGGTCTGGCTAAAAAGAATTACCTTATATAAATTACCTCAGGTACACTTAAAATAGCGGGTACTGAAAGCCATAATAACCGTTAACGTATTTTTATTATATGTAGTTGGCAACACTGCTGATAAGCCGCATTTGTTTTCAATTTCATGACTACGAGTCGGACAGTCAGTCTGCCCAAGGAGTAAAAATGAATATTAATTTCTTTCAGTTATATATATATATATATATAATATATATATATATGTATGTTAACGTACGGCCACATACGCAGTGTCCTCCTTTTTGGAAATTTGGAAATGGCCACCCGAAGTAAGAGTAATTTATTATGATTAATTTTTAATGTATATTATTAAGACCTCTAAAATTATATTAAAATATGATTTACTTATATGACCAATAAAATACCAACCTCAAACGGGTCAAATAATGCAGAAAATCATCTTTGCCCATATCTGAGAACAATATTAACTGGAATTGATGATGGGGAAGAATATTTAGTTGAAGTTTAAATTTAATTTCTTGTTTTGGGGATTAAAAAGTGTGATTTTAGGTTGATTTTGGTATAATAATGGTGACCACATTACGAAAACACTGAAAAAAAGTTTTGGGTAGCGGACCTTGGTAAGACCGCTGAAATTGTTAAAGCATTTGCTTAAATATTTAAGTTATGCAACGAAATATGTCCGTTTTCTTTTATCATTCGTTTCGTACCAGTAGTATGTGTTGGTTTTCTTAGGCTCTATAAATCTATCTTGAGAGTTCAACTAACCTAATTTATCTAATTTAACCTTTACTAGAGTAATATAGAAGTAAAAGGATATCTCTTTCATTCTGTCAAAACGAAACGATATAAAACGAATAAATTCTAGTTCATAAGTTAAATTTGACACCTGCTCCACGGCCTAGGGCTAACATTAATTAATATAGTGTTTTCTAATTTTACGCGAATACTGGATATACAGTATTTTGCTTTTATAAAATTTAGCAAGTATTTTATTGGCTGTAATTTACAAATTTTTTTTATTTGAAATGTATACAAGAAAATTTAAATAGTTATGAAGCATATATATATATATATATATATATATATATATATATATATATATATATATATATATTTTATATATATATATACAGTATATATACAGGGTGTCCGAGAATTATCTGTACAATTTTTGGCTGTTATTAAAAGTCAACCATGAAGTGTAGAAATTCCAGTGTTGTCCCATTTTACAGAGAATCTCATTAAGTTTTTTCTGATACCAAGTTTTGACAAGTTTTTTAGAAATTCCAGTGTGTCCGAACATTATCTGTACAATTCATCTTTTGATAAAATTCTTGATAACACACGTAAAATTCTTAAACAAGATTATTTAGAATCTGTATTTTCAAAAGTTTCTTTTATTAAAGTAACGTTGTTACAAACATTCGATATGTGCACCATTAGTGATTCGCAAAACATCCAATCGATACTCCAAATGTTGCCATGTACGCTGCAGCATATCCACATCAATTCGCTCAATAGCAGCTGTGATTCTTGCTTTTAAATCATCAATGTCTGTCACCCGCGTACATTTCTAAAAAACTTGTCAAAACGTGGTATCAGAAAAAACTTACTGAGATTCTCTGTAAAATGGGACAACACTGGAATTTCTACACTTCATGGTTGACTTTTAATAACAGCCAAAAATTGTACAGATAATTCTCAGACACCCGGTATATAAACTTACGTTTAATTAAAAGAAAAATCATTTTATATATATTGAAACTATGCATGCATGATAGTGTTTTGTTTTTGCAACATATAACAATTAATGTACTGAAGGGAAAAAAAAAAAATATGTATATATATATATATATATATATTATATATATGTTGTATACATATATAAATTTTAGTTACCAAATTTATAACTCTTATTTCATTTTTTTGCAGGAGACTAAATTCTTGTTGAGAATTTCTATGTTCAAACGTCGCCGATATCAAGGTAATAATAAATGAGACTATTTCATATACTTAAAGGAAAGAAATGTTAATAAATGTAATCAGCATTTAATTATACAAAGAATTTTCGTTTACAATACAGCATTGTTTTGGGTGTTTTGAAAATTAACATTTTTACGCGTATCGTCCACTACTAATGTTGTACTGGCTGACGTGATGGACGATTTTTAGGCATAAAGATAGCCTTTTTCTAGGTAATAAAGGCTGTCAGAAAATTGTGTTTAGCGATTTAACAATAACATTTACTCGCAAATACATTGAGATATATTAAATCCAGTAACATGAAAAAGGGAAAAGGATACGCTTCGCTTGTCTACTGAAAAGGACAATACAGTCACCTCCGGAACATTGAATGTTTAATATAATACACTACTAGCAAAAGTGGTCCCCCCAATTACTGGAGAGTCAATAGTTTTCGGTCAAAAGAACGCAGCCATGAAAATCTTAAGTTTCACAAATCTTGATACAATGGGTTCGAATGTGAAGCTTAAAATTTTCATTGCTGCGTTCTTTTCTGTAGTTTTATTGGCCGAATAATTAAAAAGAACGCAGCAATGAAAATCTTAACGTGATCGAGTAAAAAGTTGAAACAAAGCAAAGCACATTTATTTCTATGTTCACAGTCGCTTAAGAGTAAATACTTGGTGTCTACAGACGGACGGACAGGACTGCATTTTTATAATATAGATTAAGGTGGTTTTTAGTCACAGGGGTGACATTTCAAAATGAAAATATCTTAAATCTTACTCCCTCAGTTTGTTACCATTAAAAAAAAAAATAAAAAAAAAAAAAATAATAAAAAATGAATTGTGATGTAAATGAAATAATATTTAAAGGTCGCTCAAAGCACTTGAATTTTGTGACTCTCCCTCCACTCAACAGAGAACAGAGAACTTAATTTCTTTGCTGCGTGAAAATTAAGTAAGTCTAAAAGCATTTTATAAAATTTCATTCAATCAATCCTATAAAATAAAATTCATTATATTCATAACGTAGTTATAGTTTTTCATTCAACTAAAAGTATACTAAATACAGAAAAACGGCAAATGGCCTCTTTTTTTTTTTTAAAGCACAACTATATAATATTTACAAAATAATTATAGCCTTTCCTTCAATTAAGAAAATATGTGCATGCAAGAAAATGGCAAATGGCACTTCCTTTTACATTTCAAAACAAAATAAATGACATTTACAATATAAATGAAGCTTTTGCTTCAACTAAAAATAATATAAGCAAGACAATAACAAATGGTTATGTTTGACTGAGCAATCTTTTCAAAGGTTTGGAGAAGCGCTTCCGGAGGTCCTCTACCACTTGGAGAAGGTATTGCTTCTGTTCTTCGGTGCGGGTTGTTGATTCATAGAATGAGGTCATCAACGTGACATTACGCTCAGCAAAGTCATTCACGACTCGAATGCCATATACAACGTCTCGGGCATTCTTCCACGATTCGTCCTCGCCCCAAACGGAGGGATCTTTTTCAGTGAAGGTCATTGGGATATCCAGAATGGTGAATAATCTCTTCGTGTTCGAAGTAACAAAGTTATGTATTTCAGGAATCTCGTTAAGGCCCTGTAGCCCCCTGACATTTAAATTGACCCTCTTTGGTATATCAAAAGATCCCTCCTCGTCTAAGGCTTTTACTATCTCACGTTTCTCATCGATGGCAATCGAGGAATCAAAAAAGGCAAAACCTACCAGTTCTTCGCTTAAATACAAAAGATGGCGAGACAGGGCCTTTGCAGTCACATGTAAAGCCGAATCATCAATATCTCGGACTGGATATAAACCATCAAACCAAAAGGACGAAACGGCGAATCCCAGTTGCCTCCCGAGCAGTTAGTCGAAACTGTTGCCTGAAGAGGAAGATTTTGTCAACATATATCAGTCGAGCCATCCATCTCGCGCGATGGAGAGCTCCAGGCTGCCGGATGTTAATGCCACGAGGTGGGGTCTCGCCAAGAATGATTAGAGAGAGCTCAAGTAACTCCCTGTAGTCATCTCGACCATAGTTTTCCTTCAGTTGGTGGAGAGAAAAGTAGATGATTGTCTCCTTAATGGGTTCCACATGCCGCTTCAAGTCATTCTCATCCGCAAGGGTGCGAATGCATCCGTGATTGAAGGTACCAAATTGATCCTTGAACCTCTTGAAAAGGGGAATTTCAGGCCCTGAAGACTTTGAAGACATGGTACGTATATGATGCTGACAAGCAGCATGAAGAAAGGAGCGACCAAACTTCCGTTCGAGTCGAATACACCAGCACTGAGAGACAGTTCACTTTGTTTTGAGATCCCGTTAGGATTTTGCCATCCCATTGAACGGTCAAGGGTACATTAAAGTAGAAGTCTCAGAATCTCCGCTGCAATTTCTGTACGAAACCGGATACGAGTACTTCTAATAGAGGACCGGCTGAGGGCCATCTGCTTCACAACATGACCGAGGGATGATGCAAATGTGGGGAAGACAAAAGCAGCACTTCGGTCTGTCGTCTTGGTTCGATCGAGGGCAGCAACAGTTGCTCGAACCAGTACCTGCACTGGACAACAGCTACGTTGTCTTTGTTTTGGAGGTGGAGGCACAACGTCATCTGTATCACTTGGGGAAATGGATGACTCCACTAGGACTGCTTTGGCTTGAAGTTGGCGGGCTTCTTCCATTTTTTTACTTGTGTTCGAAATGACGTTGTTCTTTCTCCTGACGCCGGCTCTCTATCTTGCTAAGTAATGTGTCACCGCCACCCACGCGGCCTTGTCGGTTCTGCCGCTGGAGCTCCAAAAAATCCCGGCCCTCCTGTATTGTTATTAGGTCCATGGCGTTGGCATGGGCGATATCGAACAGTTTTAAAGACTTATCTTTGAAATCAGCCTCGTTGCGCTTCTGGGTTTCGGTCGTCCGCTTTGAGTTTTTCTTAAGCGCTTGCCACGCCTTGAAGAGCTTGTCAAGTTTGTACTCTTGGGTCTTAGGAATTCTGGCTTTGATCCAGAAGGAGGCTACTTCCGTAACAACAGCGTTTTCTGTCTCCTCCACCGTCTTCCTTTCTTCGAGGTGAAGGTATAAGAGTGGTTGCAATACTTCGCCTTGAGAGAGAAGCTTGCTCTCAGACAAAGGTTTTTGTATAGGCTGCCTCAGTAGATATATATAATTCGTCTTTTCGGCGGGTTCTGACAGGCGATTGACCAAGAGTTGATGTAGATGGTTTAGCTTCTTCATTATTTTCTGAAAAAATAATAAAAATACATATCAGAAAGTACGTGATCTACAGATCTACAGAAGCTAAGGCTAACAAAGACCCTAAGATCCACTCTAAGGTTAGCCCGAGAGAAAGGAAAGAGTAGGGGGTTAAGAGAAGAGAAGAGAATAAGGGGTTAAGTAAGGAGCAACACCTATCATTCGTGGGTTAACATTCATTCAGAAAAAGAGAAAAAAGACTCACCATCATCATCCGCCGGCCACTGCCGACAAGTCAGAAAAATAGTCGGAGAGAATAGGAGAGGGTTGAAAGATGAAAAGAAGTGAAATAAGAACGCTTACAAACCATGCAAACACAGTCTTAACTCAGTCATACCATGCAAACTACAAACATTCAAGAAAAGAGAGTTCCAGACATGCAAAGTAAAAAAAGTAGGTAAAGTTAAACAAAAAGTGGGTTAGTTTACGCTACGAGCTACATCTACGTTCGTGTTAGTCTAATTTTTTATTTTTTTAAAATTTTTTTTTATAATTTTATTGCTGGCATGTCACAAGCTGGCATGTCACAAGCTGGCATGTCACAAGCTGGCATTCATCGTCAACAGACTCATCCTCGAGCACCACCACCAGAGCTCCTGTTGCTAACTTTGTTTTTTTATATTAAACAACGTTAATACTTTTAAAATGTCTGTCAAGACGGTTCTTAAACATATTAACGCTGGTAGAATGAACGACTGACGCGGGAAGATTATTCCATTTATCAATTACTTTAAACGTAAAAACGTTTTTAGCGATATTAGTAATGAAACGTCTGCCACGCAACTTAAATCCGTTATTGCGAGTATTACTATTATCGAAAGTGAACAATTTGTCAAAATTTACGTTATCAATGTTATTAACGATTTTGAAAACTTCAATAAGCTCCCCCCTTAATCTTCTAGTTTCGAGTGAATACAGGTCCAACTCTTTAATCCTATCTTCATAAGGCTTATTGCGCAATGACGGAATAAGTTTCGTGGCACGACGCTGAACCCTTTCTAACCTGTCAATATCCTCACGCAAGTACGGGCACCAAAACTGAACGGCATATTCTAAATGAGGCCTGACTAGGGACTTGTAAAGGGGCAATATAATATCCTTCGATTTAAATTCGAAATTACGCGCTATGAAGCCTAACATCCTATTAGCTTTTGCGCAAGACTCCAGGTACTGGTTCCTAACCTTTAAATCCTTAGATACGCGTACGCCTAAATCTACTTCCTCGTCAACGCTCACTAACTCCCTATCATCCATCGTGTACGTGTAATTATTGTTGCGAGAACCTATATGCAAAACTTTACATTTGTCTACGTTAAATTGCATCTGCCACTTATCTGTACACTCCATAATCCTATTTACATCGTCTTGGATCCTATTTCTATCGTCCTCGTTAACAACCTTACCGCCTATTTTAGTATCGTCCGCGAATTTTGACACGTTACTAGTCAATCCTACATCTATGTCGTTAATGTAAATTACGAATAGCATTGGGCCTAACACTGAATCCTGTGGGACACCGCTACCTACATCTAACCACCCCGATTCACTACCATTAACTACGACCCTCTGTCTCCTAGCACGAAGCCATTCTTCTAATCAGTTAGCTACCTGAACGCGTATACCGTGCGCTTTGACCTTCGCAATTAGTCTCCTATGCGGAACTGTATCGAACGCCTTTTTAAAATCTAAATAAATAACGTCAGCTGCTCTATGCCTATCGTATTCGCGCACTATTTCGTTATAAAATTCTAACAAATTAGTTAAACAAGACCTATGGCGTCGAAACCCATGCTGACTACTATTTGGTTTATTTTAGGAAACTACGTTGTTAAGCGACCTTTAAACATTATTTGATTTAACTAAAATTAAATCTTCAGAGAGAAAACAAATGTAGGGGGTAAGATCTGTAAAATTTAGATTTTTGTTTTCCGCAACCACCCTAATATATATAAACTTTGGTTACCTTTGGTTAGCTCCCGCCCAAATTGTTCATTCTGACGAAGGTCAAGTTTTTTACCCCACCTTAGACCTACAGTTTAACGTAGAATCCGAACCACGCCCCACCAGCAGCCCAGCGTCTTAACCACTAGGCCACCCAGGGTACCCATTGATCTACCAACCACTTTATCGTGTGGAAGGACGAACAGATGGGTTTTGCTGTGCGCCGGCTGCCGTCACCGAGTCTCGATCCCGGGGCCGATGGATTCGTAGTCAGCGACGCTACCCACTACACCACCGAGGCGCATCTTTTTTTTTAGCATCATTATAAATATCGTGCAAGGGCCATTTTTATATTTATCCAGAATGGAAAGCAAAAATTAACCTCAGCATATTAAATTATTAAGTGTTGTAGTTATAATACAGATCCATAGATCGATTTCATACAGGATATAACGTCTTATCATATCATGAAGTGTGAAACTTGAGCGAGAAACTTACAAGCGCTTCCAAACTTTTGATCGTTATTTGCATTTATTATTCAGAATATATGTATATTTACTGATTATACTCGTAAATCTAAGTCTTTTTCAAGGTAAAAACTTATATAATGAAGCTGAAACAGATTAAGGAACCGAACCAGATCGTTTATGAACAGTATATTATTATTATTATTATTATTATTATTATTATTATTATTATAAATTATAAAGCGAAAATCGTTTATGTCCCACAGAAATATAGTTATACCCTGTAGTGTATTGGGTGTTTTTAATAAAGATAATCATGTCTAATAAGAATTTAATAATGTTTTGTTTAATAAAGAAGAAAATAATGTTAAATAAGAAATTTAATTATGATTTGTATGTAAATAAGAAATTGATAATGTTTTGTTTGAAATTAAAAACATAAAAATACAAATTGGCAACATCTAAGATGTGCCCAAGCTGGAGGCTGGGTGAAATGCCCAATTCAGTCTCGGGCGGGGATTTGCCCCAATAAGGTGTTTTTCGTATTAGAATGTTATAGTTTATTTAAAATATTAGTTATGTCTTTCCGCGATTAAATGTTAACGCTAATTCCGCCCTCGCATTACACCGTTCGTCTAAAGTATTTCGGCATAAATAAAAAGTCAGTAAATAGTAAATAAAAATGTGTAATTATCCTCGGTCCTCCTTTGCTTTGTCCCAAAGTTTAATGGCAGCTCACCGGCCATGGCTACCCGTCTGCCCTCGTCCGTAATAGACACAAAAAAGAAAACAAGAGTAAAGATTGAGAATAGAAGAAAGAGCAAATAGTTAAAAGGGCAAAATAAGAAGGAAAGGGTTTTCTTCACTACAACCCACATTAATAATAAATCAGTGAGGAGGTCCGGAAATTGGCACACCGTTCAGACTAAGTAATGCGACCATCTTCTCTAACCCCTGTATTATAATTATTACAAACATCATCAGGATTTGAACCCCTGATCTTAGTGTCTTCATGTCGCTTATATAGAGAAACGGTGTTATCCACTGAGTTATTATTACGGACGCTGGCTCTATCTGCATTGACACTTATATGATTTGGAGTGATTTGGTCGAGTGTTTCTTTTGCAGTTTATAGTTTCAGCTATTCCTGATCGAAACCCCTCCATTCATCATCTGCGAAAACTAATAATGTTTCAAAGGTTAAACCAGGAAACCTGTATTTGTGACCTATTTGTCCATTCGAAATGGCAAACGATTCCTATATATATCGAAAGGCTATATTTGTTCTGGTTGATAAGTTGTTTTCGAGATATGAAGCATCATCGGGGCGTGTTCGAGATATATATATGAAAAATATTTCACGAAAGTAACGCGTGAATAATATTTATGATGAAAATAACCACGAAGAAAAATTAAAACACAAAATAGTGATCAAGCTTTTTCGCCTAATGACATAGATTGAGACTATATATAGATCACAAAAAACAGAACAAAAATAATATGATTAGTGCAGAAAATATTTTAGGAGGAGCATACAATTTACGAGGAACAGCTACCGGAGTTTTATCTGTTTTGAATGAATTCAAAATAACAGGATCGAGTGAAAAAAGGCTCTGGCTAAAGTTGAAATCGTTTTTAAGTTGAATAAGGGCAGACTCAAGAATGTTTCTATTAACAATGTTGCTTGAGTGAAACAAAATTGAAGGATTTTTCCAATCAGTACAATGGGACAACTCTGACAGATGGCCAAAAAGGGCATTGGACGACTGTCCCGTTCTAACGGAATAGTGATGTTGGGTATTGACGTGTTCAAATCTTTTCCCGTCTGTCCAATGTAAAGAAGTCACATTGTTTACAACCAATTTTATAGATAATGCCTGAATTATTGGTAAGACTATTCTTTATTATGAAATGTTTCACAATATTGTCATATGAAAATACTATATTAATGTTCAAAAGTTTAAGTATCATGCATTACCAATGCCTAAAAAGCCTGGAAAATATTTTCTGCACCAATCATTGTTTTTCCTTTGTGATCTATACAGGGTGTTTCATAACATGTGGGACGCACTTTCAGGATGGATTCAGGATCTGAAAACAATGAAAAAAGTTTATATAGACATATGCCCGAAATCGCTTTGTTTCCGAGTTACAGCCCGTTATGTGTTCCAGCAAGTATCCGCCTAACCTTTAAAGGAAGTGATCAAAATGACCGCCTTGCGCTTGAATACACGCCTGAACACGCCTCGTCATAGACTGCCTGACGCGTTCAAACATTCCAGATATTGCTCGGATTTTCTGGCATCCTCGTTCTACACGTTGGCGAAGCATTTCAACGTTATCAATGGGTGTCACGTAAATGATGGATTTCAGATGACCCCACAGGTAAAAATCGAGTGGATTCAGGTCCGGGGAGCGAGCAGGCCACGCAATGGGTCCTCCACGACCTATCCATTTATCAGGGAAATGGTCATCCAAATAGACTCTGGCTACTCGACTATAATGAGGTGGAGCGCCGTCATGCATAAACCACATACGACGTCAGACACCAAGAGCAACTTCATCTGGTAAATTGCTTAAATCATTCCTTAAAAAATTGGAATAGGATTCTCCTGTTAATTTTCCAGGTAAAACAAAAGGACCGATTAAGTTGTCGGCAATAAGTCCTGCCCGTACATTGATACTAAATTGTTGTTGGTGCCTTGACTGGATGATGGCATGCGGATTCTCTTCGGCCCAGTGATGAGTGTTGTGAAAATTGATCACGCCATTTCTTGTGAAGGCAGCCTCATCAGAAAACAACACGAAGGATAGAAAAAGAGGATCGCGAGCACACTGTTAAAGGAACCGAGTACAAAAAGCCTCTCGTGGTGGGAAATCAGCTTCAGTAAGGGCTTGTACTCTCTGAATGTGATATGGGTAAAGCTGTTGTTCCCGTAGAATTCTCCACACAGTTGTGTATCTTACACCCTCTGCTGCTGCTATCCTTCGGGTGCTGACACCAGGATGTTCCTCCACGCGATTTAGGACCCGCTCCTCCAACTCAACAGTTCTGGCGCTGATTGGTCTACCACCATCTGAAATTCGCTTGTTGAATAATCCTGTATCACCAAGACGTTCGTCTATTCTCTGAAAGGTCTTATCTGGCAGACGGCGATTCGGAAACCTTTCCGCATACAGACATCTTGCTGCGGCCGCATTACACTCGGCAAGGCCATACATGAGATGTTTGTCTGCCATTTCTCTGTTTGAATAAACCTCCATTCTCACTTCAAATGCACACTATCACTGAATAGCACAAAAACTTTTAAGGTTTTTTTTTCACTGGACTGCACTTATTCACGGTAAGAAGTTACGAATACGAACAGTGAAACACCACGATGCACCTCTGACTGACTGATGGCTCTACACTCAACGATATTGAAACATGTCATAGAGTGTACGAAACATTACAATCGGCGAGGCCATACATGAAATAAGTCTCGTACACACTCACAAACACTGTTGGCAAGCAGTGTTTGTAAACAGTTTGCAGGAAGAATTGTTGGAACACAAAACGGGCTGTAACTCGGAAACGAAGCGATTTCGGGCATATGTTTATATAAACTTTTTTCATTGTTTTCAGGTCCTGAATCCATCCTGAAAGTGCGTCCCACATGTTATGAAACATCCTGTATATAGTCTCTATTTTGTTATTAATGTCAGTGTTCCTGAGGATGATAGACGAAAGCGCTTGAGCTCTATTTTGTGTTTTAATTTCCTTCGTGGTTATTTTCATTATATATACTGGTCAAAAAAAGAAACGCAATTAGCTTGCATATGGTGTAAAATTTAAGTTGTTAGTGGTATTATCACAGTTTCAAGATTATGGTTAAATGTTTGTTCAAATCTTTTAAAGCCACTTAGTGCATGTTTTTAAACCTGACTAATCCCGGCTAAGACGCCATTTGTTACAAACAATAAACAGAGATTAAATTGAATGTATTCTTTATGAAGGCATGCATTTTTTCTTTGACTTCACAGAATACACACTGCCCGTTGAGAAAACCAAACTTTTTCCCGCGATTGAGGCATGCCACGACTCTCAGAGGTCAACAGAGGTCGTGCCTTGGGCATGTTGGATGCAGGCATGTCTGCTGTCCAAGTTGCACAACGAATGCATGTGCATCCCAGCACAATCTCTAGGCTTGTTAGACGGTACAATGCCACAGGAAGTGTTCAGGACCTGCCAAGACGTGGGCGACCTCGTGTGACGACCCAACGCCAGGATCGCCACATTGTACTGCAGCACCTGCGTCATCGGCAGCGGAATGCTCGTCAGACAGCCAGAGAGACACCTGGTATCCACAACAACAGAATTAGTGACCAGACCGTCAGAAACCGACTCCGTAATGCAGGACTCCGATCCCGCAGGCCTTACAGAGGTCCTTTTCTCACTGATGCAAGAAGGCAACGACGCCTGCAATGGGCTTATCAGCACCGTGACCTATCGTGGGCCTATCAGCTCTGACTGCCCAGCGCTACAGGGATGAGATTCTTCACCCACATGTTCTTCCATTCATGAGGCAACATCCAGAATTGGTGCTCCTGCAACAGGACAATGCCAGACCTCATGCAGCCAGGATAGTGCAGGCGTACCTGCAGGGACAACAGGTGCAGACCTTACCATGGCCAGCCTTCAGCCCAGACATGTCACCGATAGAGCACGCATGGGATGAACTTGAACGGCGAGTTCGCAGACGTCAGCATCAGCCGCAGAACATCAGGGAACTGACCAATGCAATTATTGAAGAGTGGAGGGCCATCCCTGTTGCTTTCCTGCAGAGACTGTTGAGGTCGATGAGGGCCAGACTCCAAGCCTGCATTGTGGCTAGGGGTGGCCATACGCGTTATTGACTGTTTGTTATGTTAAAGAATCATTTACTGTATACTGAGTCCTCATGTTTATTAATAAATCTCAAAAATTGCGTTTCTTTTTTTACCAGTATATATATATATATATATATATATATATATATATATATATATATATGAGGCGTCGCGAATATGAGGGACGAACTCGACACATTCGCGGTTCCACGAATAAATAGTTCAACCCTCCCCAATCCACAGACAACTTGGTATAGCCAAATACCCACCTCATACGCTAAAAATGTAGTTATTTTCAATGGGTGTATTTGCGTTATGTGTTCCTCGTACACAATAGTCACAAAGTTTAAACGTGTCTGTCTCAAAACTGGTTTGGCGAGTTCGCGCCTCGTACTCGCATCGCCTCATATGCAGGGTGGCGCAAAAGTCACGAACAATAGGCACATTTTATTAAATTATAATAAATGTTCGAATTGGTGGCCTTCCACTTGGAGACACTTACTTACCCGTTGAATGCATGATGGTTGAACATTCCTGAACACGTTGGTACTGATTTTGGCACACTCAGATGTGATTTTATCCTTTAGAGAACGTATGGTTCTGGGTCGATCAGCATAGACTATCCACTTGAGATGGTCCCACAAGAAAAAGTCAAGAGGCGTGAAGTCTGGAGACCTAAGTGGCCATTCGACGGGCCCTCGCCGTCCGATCCACTTCTTGGGAATGTTTCATCTAAAGAGTTCCGAACGATGGTTGCGAAATGTGGTGGTGCACCATCCTGCTGAAACCACATCTCCGCCCGTTTTGCCAATGGAATGTCGTCCAGTATGGGCATTAGAAATGTTTGCAGCATATGCAGATATGTTTCACCTGTTACATTGCCGTCGAAAAAGTACGGACCAATTAACCGATACCCCCAGAGTGCAGCCCACACCATAATTCGTGGATCGAATTGCACATGTCCTTCCTCCATCCAGTGTGGGTTCTCATTGGCCCAGTAGCGTGCATTATGCCTATTGACACGACCGCTGAGGTGAAATATCGCTTCGTCGCTAAACATGATCCTTCGTTGAAGCTCTCGATGTTGTAGAAACCACTAGCAGAACTCTGCACGACGGTCTGTGTCGTCACCGTGCAGTTCCTGAACGAGTGGGACTTTGTAGGGGTGGAAACGATTTGTTGTAAGAATTCGTTGAATGGATCTTCTGGAGGCACCCGTTTCCTGGGATAACTTTCTTAAGGACTTACGTTGGCTGTTTTCGAGGTGATTGAGTACCGTTAGTGATGTTGCTGCATCGGTTGAACTTTTTGGCCGGCCACTACGCGGCCGATCATGAACACTTCCCGTTTCTTTGAAGCGAGTGAACAGTTTTCCAACTGATGCCTGAACAACTGGCGGCCTCTCAGGGTGTTTGTCATTAAAAGCAGTAGCAACTGATCGGTGTGTGTTACCATGCCTTGCACACATTAAAACTATCTCCACCCGTTCATCTATTGTCAATTTCTGTGTCATAGGTTCAACAACAAATCTGAAAAGAACAAAACGCATAGTAAAACGCATATTATTAAAATTTTTCATGGTTCCTGACTTTTGCGCCACCCTATATATATATATATATATATATATATTTCAACTGCAAAGAACACGCAGTATAAATAATAAAGAATGACGCTTGTATAGGAAAACATTCCGCGCAAGATGAGGAGAGAACGAACAAATGAAAAAATGAGGTAACCACCCGGGAATCGAACCCGGGATCTTCCGATGCCGGTCAGATATGATAACCACTACACCATGGTCCTACTTGATCAGAAGTCGTAATTCTCCTACATACGCACAGAAACCATACAAGCGTCGTTCTTTACGTTATTATACTGCGTGTTCTTTGCAGTTGAAATGTATATATAGGTACGGCATGCGGGAGGTGCCCCCCTCGGGGCATTGGTTTCTGCGCGTATGTAGGAGAATTACGACTTCTGATCAAGTGAGGACCATGGTGTAGTGGTTATCATATCTGACCGGCAATCGGAAGATCCCGGGTTCGATTCCCGGGTGGTTACCTCATTTTTTCATTTGTTCGTTCTCTCCTCATCTTGCGCGGAATGTTTTCCTATACAAGCGTCGTTCTTTACGATATATATATATATATATATATATATATATATATATATATATATACACACACACACGGTGTTTCAGGAGGAAAGGTCAATACTTTGGGAGGTGATAGTATCGGTCATTTTGAGAAAAAAAGTTCATATGAACGTGTCTAATTCTGAATGGTTGCGGAGATAGAGCTGTTTGAATCCACAAATACAAAAGCATTGTTAATGGTAATCAAGAAAGAGAAACCAATTACTGTTTCTAACATTTAATGTTTAAACATTGGCATTTTGAATGGTATCAGATACAGAAATGACAAATTTGTTACAGTTTACAATACGTTTTCGAAAATCCCACCGTCAACCTCGATGCACTTTGCAACTCGTGTGCGAAGATCGCGTGTTGTTCGTCTGAGTTGATCTTGACGTTCCTTTATGCGGTCAGCAGCATCCAAAATGTGCGTGAGGAATTCGTCTCGTGTATCCACCTTTCTTTTGTAAACTTGACTTTTCATCCACCCACAAACAAAAATAATCTAATGGAGAGAGGTCTGGAGAACTTGGTGCCATTGAATGGACCACCGCGCGGGGAGGAAGAGCTGCGCGCGCATCAGATTCAAACAGCTCTATCTCCGTAACCATTCAGAATTAGACACATGTTCATATGAACTTTTTTTCTCACAATGACCGATAGTATCACCCCCCCCGAAGTATTGACCTTTCCTCCTGAAACACCTGTGTATATATATAATCAGGGTGTCCCAGAATTAACTATTTCAATGAAATCGGACAAATTTTTTAAAAACACACTTTATTTATGTTTATCATGTTTAATATGTTAAAATGTATAAATTTCTAAATTTTTTCATAATTTTATTTTCATAATTTTTTCATTATCTGGTCCAATGAAAGACCGTCTGAAGTCATAGAATGGCAAAGAGATTCTCCAAAAGTTAACGTGTGGCTTGGAATGACCAAATCCAAAATTTATGGCCCATTCTTCTTTGCGGAAGCAACTGTAACAGGTACCGTCTACCTTGATATGCTTCAGCAGTTTCTCGAACCACAGCTTCTTGATGATGGCATCTTGATAATGTTGTGTTTCAACAAGAAGCATTGATCTTTTGGCGATAAACCTTGTTTTTATGAAACCCCATGCAAAGAAATCCAGGGGTGTCAAATCCGGAGAACGCGGAGGCCAAGGTCGAGGTCCTCCACGTCCAATCCACCGATTCGGAAGGCGTCTGTTGAGGTATTCTCGAACAATTAGAGCATAATGACATGGTGCTCCATCTTGTTGAAACACAACATTATCAAGAATGCCATCATCAAGAAGCTGTGGTTCGAGAAACTGCTGAAGCATATCAAGGTAGACGGTACCTGTTACAGTTGCTTCCGCAAAAAGAATGGGCCATAAATTTTGGATTTGGTCATTCCAAGCCACACGTTAACTTTTGGAGAGTCTCTTTGCCATTCTATGACTTCAGACGGTCTTTCATTGGACCAGATAATGAAAAAATTATGAAAATAAAATTATGAAAAAATTTAGAAATTTATACATTTTTAACACATATTAAACATGATAAACATAAAAAAAGTGTGTTTTTAAAAAATTTGTCCGATTTCATTGAAATAGATAGTTAATTCTGGGACACCCTGTGTATATATATTATATATATATATATATATATGAGAATGAACTCAGAATGGTTCCCTGAGTTTTTTATGATACACACAGACCGTGCATGGAACAAGGAACTCTTCTGGGATAATTAAATCCACTATAGTCCGAATAAGTCCCCCACGTCGGGCTAGCATCATGAAAAAGAAAAAACTATGGTATTTGTCATTTACCATTACTTATTCGGACTATAGTGGATTTAATTATCCCAGAAGAGTTCCTTGTTCATGCACGGTCTGTGTGTATCATATATATATATATATATATATATATATATATATATATATATATATATGGGATGAATTTTACAATTAAACACGTGAAATGGATGAATGATGTAAATCCACAAGGAAAAAGAAAAATGATTCGAAGGCCTTTTCGTGTATTCAGAAGTACACCTCGTCAGGGAATGAAGGGAGAAGGCGAGATGACAAAAATATATACAACGGGACAGAAAAACAAAAAGATTAGCACATGATTTAACAAGAGTTGATTAGAGGCAAAAGGTATTTTAATAGGATATTGTCAATTTTATACATTCCCGTACTGTTATTGAAATTATTTTTAAAATGCACATTCTAGAATATTCCTTTCAGTTACATCTCTGTTTTTAACGAGCGCTTAGGGTAAAACAGCATAAATATGCGTGTAGAACAGCAAATAATTCTAATGCATTGTTTAACCATATGTATAGATGTAATCATAGTATCAAGTGGGACAGTTCTAAAGCGCTCGTTAAAAACAGAGATATAATTGAAAGAAATATTCTAGAATGTGCATTTATCCATTTTAAAAATAATTTCAATAACAGTGCGGGAATATATAAAATTAACACTATCCCGTTAAAATACCTTTTGCCTCTAATCAACTCTTGTTAAATCATGTGCTAATCTTTTTGTTTTTCTGTCCCGTTGTATATAGTTTTGTCATCTCGCCTTCTCCCTTCATTCCCTGACGAGGTGTACTTCTGAACACACGAAAGGCTTTGGAATCATTTTTCTTTTTCATTGTGGGTTTGCAATATATATAGGGTGAACCAAATGTAGGTGGACAGTAAATGATAACGTTTATTTTGAGAATACATATTTAATTTTTTTGTATACTATAATACAAAATAAAATTTAAATAAATTTAGTTATAATATTTAATATAATATAACACAAACACCATAGTTATAATGAACACCATAGTTATAATATAATATAACACAAACCGTATTCAACCTACTGTCCACCTACTTTTGGTTCACCGTGTATATATATAAATTTTCTTTTTGGTGTAGATTTTCATATTGCTTTGCTAACTTTTACTTGTTAATAAAAAAATTTCTTTTTACTCGACGAGAACAAATTCGAAATTAAAAAAATTTAAATTATTAATTTACTGGAATTAAGGGCGAAAAAAAATAAATCTTTTTTAATTGAATGACATAATTGACATTTTTAAAACTTTTTCATATTTTTCTCTTCGCTGATGATGGTTACCATAGAAACGAAAGTGTTGCCCCTTCGTATTTTTTTATTTATTTATTGTTTTTGAGAATACTTCACTTTATATTTTTTTTGTTTTTGTATTTTCAGCTTCGGCTGAATGTTTTGCATCTCTATAGGATTTTTTTTTCTTTTAATGAGATAGGTATTAAGAGAAATTACCTATGTATGTATACACTTTGGGGGAAAAAAGTTCGCTTATGAACAAAATTTCTAAAAACCATAAAAACTAAGTAATTGGTAACATTGTTTTTCTTCAGCTATTTTATTCTTTTTTGGTGACTTTAATTAAATTTTAAAAACGAAACTAGATCATCATTGATTGAATTTTAAATTTATGCATTTTTTAAAAATTTGTTTCTAGGCTTATTTTTTGACGAAACTACATCACTGATACATTTTGAGTACTGACAATTTTTTTTTTAGTTAAACATGTTACGTTAACTTTCCTCACAAATGTAGGGTGGTGGAATTTTTCTAAATTATATTTATTATATAAGATTTCATGTTATTTTTATTTAATTTTTCGGCATTTTTATTATAGGTAATTTAAAATTATAAATGTTATGGAATTAGACACATCGAAGGAACACCATTTCTCAAGTGCTGCGGGTTTCATTCGATTTTATCAGGCAAATTAAACAAATTTAAGGAAATGAAAAACATTTGGTACCCTCGGCTACCCAGTAGCTCAGTGGTTATGTTCGCGGACTTCGAGTTTTAAGGCGCTGGTTCGCTCTCGGCCGCTGGCATCGGGTAGAGTCGAATTGGCCGTTCACTCTGTTTGTGTTTTGGTTTGGGTGAACCTTAGGATACACTCAAACATCAGTCGTAGGGAAATGAACTTCTCGGATTATCTTTTCTGTAATCTACTCGCTTAATGTTCATTGCATATATTAGGTGAATCTTCAAACACCCGCTTCTCAGATAGCCTTTCATCCATTATAATACGATCCTTGTTAATACCATCGTATTCAAATGAGAAATTAATTATTTTAACAAGCAACTCACAACACGTTTTGGTGTTCGATGAAAAAGCCAGCTCATAATTGTGGTAATTTTTGAGGGTCTTCAATGTAATCCACTTATGCTTTTCCGCGGCCTTTACCTCTTCTGGGGAGAAATGAGTGCCTTTCTAGCCTTTCCCCCAACTAAGAAGCATTTCCTTTGTTTATGTGTATAGTTAATGAAGAGGCACTTTGTCGGTAATTGGAACTATGATGAGATATTCTGAATTCTCACGTAATTAAAATGGGTCGTAATGGCTTTTCCTCAAACTTTAAATTGCAAAAATTTTAGTCGTGACAAAATGTGTTTCGAATATAATTTATGTACGTATCTTCATACGTACATAAATTATATTCGAAACACATTTTGTCACATTTTGTTACTAGTAAAGTAGTTAAAAAGCACAATATAGAAATTTTATCAGGTTTTAATTTCGATGTGATTTGTTACATTGCTTAATTACATACAGTTGTTATCGAAGATAAAAGTGCGTTACTTGAAGACTATATTAACTCATTAGCGCCCAGGAATAAAATCGTCTGGCGTTAACCAGAACAAAATCAGTAAAGTGACGCTGGGCACTAATGGGTTAATTTGTACTGTCTGTATTTTTATTGTTCTGCTGGAATTCGCTATTGATATTGACCTTTCCATTAATTGTTATATATATGTAGTGGTTAGCGTCGCTGACTACGAATCCATCGGCCCCGGGTTCGAGACCCGGTGACTGCAGCCGGCGTGCAGCAAAACCCAGCTGTTCATCCTTCCACACAATAAAGAATGGTTGGTAGATAAATGGGTACCCTGGGTGGCCTAGACGCTGGGCTGCTGGTGGGGCGTGGTTCGGATTCCACGTTAAACTGTAGGTCTAAGGTGGAGTGAAAAGCGTGACCTTCGTCAGAATGAACAATTCGGGCGGAAGCTAACAAAGGTATATATATATATAAAGGGTGTCCCAGAACTCTTGGAGGGGTTTTATTTGGCTATAACTTTGGAGATCAAATAAAAAAAGGTTTGTAACACTTGAAAATATATTTATTGCGATTTTAATTACACATTTAATATCTGGTGAAAATCTTCATTTTCATTGCGTAAATCTAAAATTGCATTAGCGTACGTTATCCGACTCTGATGATCTTGTGGTTTAATTTCTTGAGCAATTTGAATTTTGTACGGATAAAGATTGATATCCTCTCTTAAAATTCGATGTAAGGAACTTCGTGAAGTGTTTAATTCCTGGCTGCGTCGTCGGACTGATGTGGATTTTCCTCAACGCTTTCACGAACCATCTCAATCAGAGTTGGACTTCGGCTTGTCACGAGGACGCCCAGTCCGTGGTTCGTCTCCCTGACCCTTTCCCATACGAAATTTAGCGACGTACCGTCGAATAGCTCGATCAGAAGGAGCAGAACGTGTGTTGAATTTTAATCGAAAAGTTCTTTGAGCGGGAACGGTGGAAGAGTTGTTTGTCAAATAAAGTTCCACAATAGCCACTCTTTGTTGCACTGTCCAGGATTCCATTTTCATTAATCGCAGCAAGGATACTTTAATTGAAAAAGAAAAATAAATAAATTAATAAAAAAAGAAAAAAAGTTATAGCCAAATAAAACCCCTCAAAGACTTTTGGGACACCCTATATATATATATATATATATATATATATATATATAACGTAAAGAACGACGCTTGTATAGGAGAACATTCCGCGCAAGGTGAGGAGAGAGAACGAACAAATGAAAAAATGAGGTAACCACCCGGGAATCGAACCCGGGATCTGCGCGTATGTAGGAGAATTGCGACTTCTGATAGAGTGAGGACCATGGTGTAGTGGTTATCATATCTGACCGGCAATCGGAAGATCCCGGGTTCGATTCCCGGGTGGTTACCTCATTTTTTCATTTGTTCGTTCTCTCTCCTCATCTTGCGCGGAATGTTCTCCTATACAAGCGTCGTTCTTTACGTTAATTATACTGCGTGTTCTTTGCAGTTGAAATATATATATATATATATATATATATATATATATATATATATATATACTGTACATGGTTTACACAAGTGTTCTACGTGATTTCAACAAAGTATATTTCATGATATTGAATAATGCAGCATGTTTTAAAATAAAGCAAATTGGCTTGCGTTTTGTGTGCGTTTATTAGTAACCTTCTACATGTGCTCCGGTGGTGACTCTGGAAACACTTAATCGATACTCCGTTTCAACCTACATGTAGGTCATCATCTCCGGCGACACTGTTAATAGCTGTTGTAATCTTCTGTTTCAGCGATTCCAATTTGTCTACCTTCTTCGGAATAAACAAGGTCTTTCGTGTATCTCCAAGAAAAAAAAAAATTTGAGGGGTCCAATGCGCCGATCTTGAGGGGCTAGGTGATTGGGCCTGCCCATCCAATCATCGGTCACGAAATTTCTCGTTCGTTTAATTTCTTGCACGAGTTGGCATTTATATAAGCGGATAGACGAAGGTGTTTATGCAGGACTTTGTGAATTACTGTATTGATTTAGGAATGGTCAGTTCGACACTACATTGTGGAATCGCACTTTTTGGGGCTATGCAAAAATGATTGTTTTGCGCATTCGACATTTTCATTCGACGTACGTGATGTACTTGATGATTTATTTGGAATGTACGGTAAAAATGCCACAATTACTACTGTCATAAGTTCGACATGTCACATCGTGAAAATGCCATAGATTGGGTTAGGTTAGTTGCGTTAGGTTAGTTGCGTTAGGTGAACCTAACTAACTGGCACTATATTCATACAAAAATAAAATTACTTGTGATTAGTATTATCTTTGGCATATTAACTTTGATGTTTTTAGCTAGAATTACTATTTGGCAAGACACACTCGGTTTCCTTGAAGGGTATATGCCACTTCGTGATTATTTTATCAGTTGAAGGTTCCTTCCATACACACATCGAGAGTTACGCTGAACAGTGATAAATGACTTAATTTCAGTTAATCCCAATAAGCATTGCGCTCTTTCTTGTACGGTCGCTATGACAGATCGTCGCCTTGACACATCGTTGCGTCCACTGCGTGTAAATTATTAAAATTTGAGGTACTATGCTTCATTTTAAAAACGCTTCAATTTGGCTTTTCTACATCATGAAACAAAACTCGGGGAACATATATATATAATTTAGGGTTATAACTTTTTTACAACATAATATTCCTGTACTTTAATTCGATGAACTTTTGCCTAAAAACAAAGAAATGAACTTTCATTTTAATATCTTTTTAGAAAAGGTCACCCCGAAATCAAAAATCGATTATTGCATACGTAACTTTTTTGCATATTCCATGTAATATAATAAAAGAACTCACAACATAATCGTTATAATACTTGTACATATATTACTGCTTATTGCTTAGAATAAACCGAAGTTGCAGTTTGTTTTTGTTTCTGTAGGCAGCATACAGTTCCTGCATAACTTTGATTGCACGTTCTGCACACTGATTACTTCTTGGTATCTTGAGTGGGGATGGCTCCTGCTTCCAGTGATTTTCCAATGAGTTCAATGCTTTTTTGTAAGGTTTCAATATTTCTGACAAGTTCTTGAAGTCATTTTCATTGTACATCTGATTAGTAAACCCATATTCTGCCCAGTTGTATGAAATGAATCTGCATACCTTCTCCAAAGTCTTCCTTGTTGTAGGTATAAGAATAAATGCAAGGATAGCTAGAATGGCTCTTGAATGCCACCTCGCATTGCTGATGTTTGGAATTTTCTGAAAGTTAATCAAAGGAAAATTCCCTTTTTCTTCAAAGAATCTAAACACCCGTGTTAGATGGTACAAAAACTTAATATCATCTCTCCATCCTGATTTCTCGAAGACCTCTTTTGTTCCATTAACAAACTGTGCCTTTAGTTCCTCATAATTCTTCACCAGTTGGGATACAAATGGATATTCGATGTTTGGAGAACTGGTGTTAGCACCAAGATCTTCGTCCATTACCAAACGGAGAATCCTGTCCAGAATGTGATGCTGACAACTGATAAATTGTGGTTTGCAGATACCCTTCTCTGAGAACATTCGTTGCAATTTGACAACAACTTCACTCTTTTTCCCAGTGTTAACACTTGTTGTATCAGCAACGATCATCTTTATTGCATTCCATAAGGTGTATTCATGAATAACTTTTGCAATTCCTTCGCAATAGTTTCAGCCTTGCCATCTTTCAGACGCAATGCATCCAATTTTACTTCGGTTCTTTCATTTTTAAGTACCACTACTTGATACTCATTTTCCTCAATGCGCTTTCCATCAAAATGTAAAGACCACTCTTCCATCTGTAAATTTTCAATCATTTCCTCCTTCAATTTAGCAGCCTCTTTGTATGCTGACTTGTAAATTGCTGCTTGACTTGGTGTTGGAATGTCAATACCATCAAGTGACAACTGTTTGCATATTTTAGCGGCTTTACTTGTTGATACTCCTGTGGATGTCACCAAGTTGGTTGCAACTTTACTTTTGTTATGTCTTCTGGTTGGTGGAGTAATACTCTCATCTTCATCTTCATGCTCGCTCTCTTCAGATTCAGTACCACTACCACCAGATACATGATTGTAAGATGTTGATGCTGATTCAGCAGGCAATTTTCGTCTCTTTGAAGGGTGAATCGTTTCTTCACTTGCAACTTGACCTGTAGAGTACCCCACTTCTCCTTTGCTTTCCACTTGAAGGTGGTACAGTCGTTTGTCTTCCGAGGATAACCATTGGCCATTTACTTTAGTGATATCAAAAAGTTCATTCAGGGCATCATATTTTCCCCTCCTGACACATTCATCATAAGTCTTCATCACCTTGTCAAGCTTTGCTCGTATTACTTGATCTGACACATGCGGAAAATTCAATTTATTCTTCCATAATTTTGTAACTTCTTTGGAAATTTCCACTATTCGCCCCTTTCTTCCTTTGATTTCTGTTCCAAGAAACTGGTACCGTCCAATGATTTGGATTTAGAGTGGCATTCTGCATTTTTCTTCTAGTGAAGATTCTTCTAAAGGCACACTTCCTCTTCTTCTATGTGACTGCTGGAATCTCACCAGATTATTGGTCCAGATATCCTTGTTCTTCTGTATGGTAGTATCACTTTTCTTGTGTGACATTATATTGCTTCTGAAACAGATATAAAAAGGTATTAAGTTGATTTGTTTGTTTGTTTATATATTATTAATATATATAATATTAATATAATATATAGAAATAATATAATAATTAGAGGGCGGATTTTTAGGTGAAAAAATATGACCAAATATTTATTTTTTAGGTGATAAAATTTTGGAAAATATTTTTAGAACATCCATAGAACGTCTCACGAAAATATTTATCACCAAATATTTTGGGCTCTATATATTTTTTGAGTTTGACTCCCCTCTACAAAACATTCTGGATACGCTTTTGTTTACGTGTTAAAATGGAAGAAAAATTCAACAAATTATTATGGTTAATAAATTTAAAAAATGTTCTGGAATGTTCAAGAGTGCAGAAGCGAATTCCACATTTCGCTACGTTTTTTAATTAAGCGAACATATTACAAATAATAAAAGCTTACCTGAAGTTGAGTTGAACTGAACAGTTGAGTAACTATTGCGCAATACTGGACACAAGTGATTCGGTTGATTTCATTTCGTGCTTTTATACAATTTGCGAGTGCATGAAGAACAATATGTCGTGTGTTCTAGAATTTTCTTGTATGGGTGGATTGATATTAGTCATCGAATTTGAGCACCGGAAGTGATTTTTCGGGCGATCTCACGATATATTAGCGTACTGAAAAATTCGAAAATATTTTTTAGGTTAAAACCTAAAAGTCCGCCCTCTAATAATAATATATTTATATACTTATGAGTAGTAACGTAAATATATGGTTATGGTGATTCAAACTTTTGATTTGGGGGTGACCTTTTTTAAAAACTGAGAGGAATTAGGGTCTTTTTCATTGTTTTTAAGCAAAAGTTCATCGATTTATGATACAGGAGATCTTTTATTTGAAAAAAAGTCTAAAAGTTATAACCCTAATTATATATATATATATATATATATACAGGGTGGGCGGAAAGCAGCTCCCTATTTTGGATTGGTAAAAAAATACGTATATTATCCATTTATTTCAGAAGAAATAATATGAAAAGGTAGGCATACATGGTAGGTTTTCTCTGAAATTCAATGTGGGCTCCAACTCTTTCCACCAGCTTCTGGAGCCGCCCAGGAATGGCGTCCACTGACTTTAGCAGGAACTCCGGCGGGATGGAGGACATGACTTCCCGAATTCGGTCCTCCAGTTCTTCCAATGTCCTCGGTTTGGTGCGGTAGACTTCTTCTTTTCCCCCCCCAAAGAAAGAAGTCGCACGGTTACCGCTGAAAAACGGCAGAATCGGTTCAGTGTAACGGTGTGGTGTGGTATGACCTCAGATCAGGTTGTGGGCCCGTTCCTTCTGCGCAACACCATGAATGCTGAGCGGTACCTTGCTATGTTGCGAAACGAGGTCTGGCCGGTTGTCAGCACATGGGAGAACATCGACGATCTGATATTTATGCAAGATGGCGCCCTCCGCACTTCGCTCTTGTTGTCAGTGAGTGGCTGGATGCCCACTTCCCTGGGCGTTGGATGGGTCGTCGTGGTCCACATCAATGGCCAGCCAGGAGCCCCGACTTGACACCGTGCGACTTCTTTCTTTGGGGGTGGGTAAAGGAAGAAGTCTACCGCACCAAACCGAGGACATTGGAAGAACTGGAGGACCGAATTCGGGAAGTCATGTCATCCATCCCGCCGGAGTTCCTGCTAAAGTCAGTGGACGCCATTCCTGGGCGGCTCCAGAAGCTGGTGGAAAGAGTTGGAGCCCACATTGAATTTCAGAGAAAACCTACCATGTATGCCTACCTTTTCATATTATTTCTTCTGAAATAAATGGATAATATACGTATTTTTTTACCAATCCAAAATAGGGAGCTACTTTCCGCCCACCCTGTACGTATATATATATACAGGGCGTCCCAAAAAAATGTATACACACTTTAACAGCTGATAGCTCAATTGATGTTTCTTTCTTTCCAAGTTAAACCCATTAGAATTAATAATGGCAGTCAGACTAAGCTTTGAATAAGGAAATTCATTCTAAAATGCTACTGGAAGTGTGAAAACGCAGTTGAAGTGCAAAGACAGTTTAGGAGGGAGTTTCAAACAGATCCACCAACGCGACTTACCATCACTCGAATTAGAGATAAGTTTGAAGCCGATGGAACTGTTCAGAATGTCCACAAGAAGCGTTCCGGAAGACCACGGACATCGACAAGCCCCACAAAGCAAGAAAGAGTACTGGAAACGTATCACCAAAGTCCAAGAAAATCTGTGCGGCAAGCGAGTCGTGAGGTAGGAATTTCAGAATCGTCTGTCCAACGCATTTTGAAGCGCTGTCAATGGAAAAGTTACATTCCAAGATTAGTCCATGCTATTAATGAAGATGATGATCCGGACCGAAGAGTGGAGTATTGCGAGTGGTACTTGGCACGATGTGGATGTGGATTGGACGAAGGGGTTTCGTAGAATACCCTCCGCGTTCACCAGACCTCACACCACTAGATTTTTTATGGGGATACTTAAAAGACAAAGTCTACGCTATAAAACCTGCAACAGTCGCTGAATTGAGAGCAGCCATTGAACGAGAATGCACACAAATACCAAACGAAATGTTTCGTGATGTTTGCGATTCCATTGCTTCGCGTTATCAGCAGTGCCTGGACCAGAACGGACGTCAGTTTGAAAACAGGCGTTGACAAAACAATTAAATAATGTCTGTAGATTCTATTACATTTTGAAAATGAAATGTATTTTAATAAACACTGCCTTTATAAGTATTTAAAGTGTGTATACATTTTTTTGGGACGCCCTGTATATATATGGAAACTATATACTGACATATTACGAGGGTGACTGTGATTGATACAGGTAAATTTGTGCTACGTAAGGTAGGAAACACAAACTTGCGGGGCATCTTACTCCTGAAAAATTATGTACCAGAAATTATAATAACTAGAGGTGTCTGCAATACAAACTAACGAAAATTGCCCTAAAAAGAATACGATTTAGATGTCTTTTAGACTAGGCTAACACGGAGCATTGTTGCTTTCACTGGTGACGAACCACGTACGAAACCCTCGTTAGTACATTGACTCCTTATTGGCTTGGCATTGCTGCTGCGAGCTGCTCGTACCCGAAATGGGCGTATGGGCGGAATGATGCTCTCTGTGAAAAGATGTTAAATTCATCCTTCCAATTAAACTATTAATGCAGCGATCATTCAGTCACTCAATCAAAATATAGTTTATATATTCAATACTTTAGACCAGTGTTTCTCAGCCGGATTTTCCTCACGACCCCCGTGTCAGAGTCTTACGTCGGCGCGACCCTTATCATCTTCCAGGGGTAAACAAATTCACGAAACGGGTTTATTTTTTTACGCACAAATTACTACTTGAAGGGTAAACAAACTACGACCAGGGTGGTCGCGACCCACCGTTTGAGAAACACTGCTTTAGACACATGTCACTAGCTTAATTCAAGTGTTAGGAAATACTGTATTGTTTTGCACAAAACAGTAGAGCTCATACACTCATTCCGGGTTTAAGCAGCTATATATATATATATATATATATATATATATATATATATATATATTATATTATATATATATATATATATTATATATATATATATATATATATATATATATATATATATATATATATATATATATATATATATTATATATTGTGAAATTGTGAAAACTGCGAACATTGTATTGATAAGAAAGAGATAAATAGAGAGGGCTTCACTTACAAAGAGCGGATAGAACGACGAGACGTAAAGGTGGCTATGCTATATATGTACAGGAAGGTCATATGACAGAGACGATAATAAGTAAATCAAACAGCTATGTGGAACTCCTAGCAGTGAAAATAGAAAAACTAAACGTGATAGTAATAGTCGTCTATAGACCTCCAAGCACCCCAACCAAAAAATTCTCGGAGGTCATTGATGACATCAGAAAACTAATAAAGGCCATAAACCCTCCATCCCCCAATATAATGATCTGCGGAGACTTTAACTTCCCATTTATAAAATACAAAAAGGTGGATAGGAATATATATATTCACCAGGACAAGGGGGTCACAAGAAAAGACCAGGAGCAAGCAAAAATGTTGATGGCTCTCACAAATGAGTTTCTGCTGACACAGGAGATAATAGAAAATACCAGAAAAAATAACTGCCTGGATCTGGTATTCACGAATAACACGAACTTGATTGCTGATATAAAAATAACCCCAACCATTATCTCAGACCACAACTTAATCGAGATATCAACAAATATGAAGACAGCATTAAAAGACAATACACATATTGAGGAAAGAAGTAAATTCGGGGCCTTTAACTTAAACTCCAAGACTACAAATTGGGAAGCAATCAGATCGCACATGGCCCAAATAGAATGGAGAACAATTTTCGAGAATAAAACAACTGAAGAAATGCTAACAACCTTGGAAGAAAAAACGCTGAGAATTTTAGAAAAATATGCTCCGAAATCACAGCCAAAAGGAAAGAGGAGCTGGCTAGAGAGGCAAAAGAGAAGACTTTTCCGCAAAAGAAAGAGAGTGGAGGCGAAGTTAGGCAACTGCGGAGATAATGACAGGAAAGCAATAAAAGAAAAACTGGAGGGTATCGATAGGGAAATACAAGCCCTGATTAAGGACCATACAGAGAGGGAAGAGGAAAAGGCGGTAGAAGCAATAAAGGAAAATCCAAAATACTTCTATAGCTATGCAAAAAGGAAAACAAAAACGCGCGCCGTTATTGGACCCTTAAGGACGAGAAATAATAAACTAACCGACGATCCAAAAGAAATATCTGATACATTGAGAGCTCAATATGAATCAGTTTTCAGTACCCCAAAAAGTGACAAAGCGATACCTGACATAAATGCATTCTTTGAAGAGGAATTGCAAGGAGAGTATATAACAGACTTTGATTTTACACCAGAAGATGTAGCGAGAGCTATAGGACAAATGAAACCACATTCAGCTGCAGGTCCGGACAATTGGAACGCATTATTGATTAAAAACTGTAAAAATGAAATAGCTACACCTTTATACTGGATATGGAGAAGATCCCTAGACACTGTGGAAATACCGAGCATCTTAAAAGAGCAAACATTGTCCCTATATATAAAGGAGGGGACAGATCTCAAGCAAAGAACTATAGACCAGTGTCATTGACGTCCCACCTCACCAAAGTATTTGAAAGAATAGTTAGAGAGAAAATTTATGACTTCCTGGAGACAGGGGAAAGATTCAACGAAAATCAGCATGGATTCCGATCAGATAGATCATGCCTATCACAACTAATAGAACACTACAGCAATATTCTAGATGCATTGGAAGGCAATGACAACTACGATGTTATATACACAAATTTTGCTAAAGCTTTCGACAAATGTGACCATGGTATAATAGCACACAAAATTAAATATATGGAAATAACAGGCAAAGTGGGAAAATGGATCTACAACTTCCTCAGAGAACGTCTGCAGGTCGTCAAAATTCAAGGTATATTATCATCAGAATCGGAAGTACGCAGCTCAGTACCACAAGGGACAGTACTGGCCCCACTCCTGTCCATTATCATGCTAACAGACATCGACAGCGGAGTAAACAGCAACAGTATAGTAACATCCTTTGCAGACGATACAAAGATCACCAGAAAAATCAGCGATGTACATGACGTGGAGGCCTTGCAGAGGGACACGAACAAAATATACAAATGGTCAGAAGACAACAACATGTCATTCAACGCCGAGAAATTTCAGCTCTTGAGATATGGTAGAAAAGAAGAACTTAAACAGACTGCATATTATGCTCCAGATAGACAGGAAATTCAGAGAAGCATGAAAGCGATTGATCTCGGGATAATAATGACAGATGATGCGAAATTCGAAACACAAAATCAGATAGCGATAAATAAAGCAAAAAGAGTCGCCGGACAGGTTCTAAGAACGTTCAAGAGAAGGGACAGGACAGTAATGATTCCCCTGCTAAAAACACTGATTATACCAAAACTTGAATACTGCTCAGTTTTGACGTCCCCATATAAAAAGGAAGAAACTAATAAACTAGAAGAAACGCAAAGGCATTTCAAAGCCAAGATTGATGGCTGCAAAGAACTCAACTACTGGGAAAGACTACGTAAACTAAATCTGTACTCACTGGAAAGAAGAAGAGAGAGGTACATCATAATCTACATATGGAAAATGATCGAAAAACTGGTACCAAACCTAAAACTAAACCCAATTACCATTCAAACAACACTGGAAAATAGGAAAGGCAGAATGTGTAGTGTTCCCAAATTAAAAGCACGACAAGGGACCTCCTCAACCCTGAAGGAAAATAGCTTGGTTGTCAGGGGCCAAGACTTTTCAACCAGCTTCCTAAGGACCTCAGAAACGTAACGGGGGTCAAAGTTGAAGTCTTCAAGAAAAGACTGGATGCCTGGCTCAGGACAGTACCAGATGAGCCGGGCGTGCCTGGCTATGTACGGTGGAGAGCGCAAGAAAGTAACTCGCTCCTCCACCAGGCCAGACCTAGAGGCGGGGCCACCAGCTTGACCTCCGTGTGAAGAGAGACCAACACACGAAACAACATAAGGTTCATAAGGTAAGGTATATAATATATATATATATATATGTGTGTGTGTGTGTGTGTGCGCGCGCGCCTAAATCCCCAAGTAGAGTCAATATGAAGCTACATTTTTTACCATTTACGTCCAACTTTGTAAATTAGTCCATTTTTCTTTTATGACTTACTTCTTTGAGGTTAGATAACCTAACCTAACCTAAAACAAACCAGAAGGTGAGTAAATTCTAAAGAATTGTAAAGGACGACTTATTTATCTTTGAGTTTTTTAATTAAAATTCTAACGCGGGTGAAATTTGAAAAAATAATCATTGTATACGGTAAAAAAAAAAAAAAATCCCTTCTCCATTATCCCAAAGTGTTTAAAAATTTGAAACTATAAAATATATAACCTCTATTCGACGAAGTGAATAAAAAAGTGGTCACACAAAAATTTTCACAAATGTTCGACTAACTTGGACCTCTCTATCTATCTCTTTATCTATCTGGTGAAAAAGATTCCCATCTCAGGCTGAACATATTTTCTATCTCCCCATTTGTAATTGTGGAACAATTTTTTTCAATCTATCTTTCCCCCTTGTCTGTAAGTTCCAATCTTTGAAACGCAGAGTGTACAGGCATCTCGAAACCCTCGACCTTGACTTTGGCTCTCCTTCTAAGGGGAGGGGGGGGGGGGGTGCGTTTTTGCGGGCTTTCGCCCTTGGCATCTCCTTCCTGCATAAAAAATTATTACATCATAAAAATACACTTTTTTTTTTATTTCACCAAATGCGGTCTCCTCTGCGCATATTAGGTTTATAATTGATATATGAAACACGTTTGCTTTCTTGTTCAGTGACAGCTACCGGATTTGCCTTTAATCTTGAGGGTTGTCGTCTTACGGGCAATTCATCTTGAATGCAAATATACTTATATGATCCTCGTTTTGATTAGAAACTGCATCCGTGTATCACGATTTAAACGTGTTTCACCACTTAAAAAAAAACGGTTGATCAGGCTTAAACACGTTTAATCAGAGAATGTGATTGCGTCTTCGCCGTTTAATTGCTTTTCTTGTCTTCGATGCACAAACACAAAACGAAGACAGCTTTCGTTATTAAAATTAAACCTCCACGTAGCTTCATCATTCACTAACACAGATTTGGATAATTAAGCAAATATTTAGTCATTTTAATGCTAGGTATATATATGTTCTAAAGTATATAAGCATGTTTTACATATACAGGGCGTCCCAAAAAAATGTATACACACTTTAAATACTTATAAAGGCAGTGTTTATTAAAATACATTTCATTTTCAAAATGTAATAGAATCTACAGACATTATTTAATTGTTTTGTCAACGCCTGTTTTCAAACTGACGTCCGTTCTGGTCCAGGCACTGCTGATAACGCGAAGCAATGGAATCGCAAACATCACGAAACATTTCGTTTGGTATTTGTGTGCATTCTCGTTCAATGGCTGCTCTCAATTCAGCGACTGTTGCAGGTTTTATAGCGTAGACTTTGTCTTTTAAGTATCCCCATAAAAAAAAAGTCTAGTGGTGTGAGGTCTGGTGAACGCGGAGGGTATTCTACGAAACCCCTTCGTCCAATCCACATCCACATCGTGCCAAGTACCACTCGCAATACTCCACTCTTCGGTCCGGATCATCATCATCTTCATTAATAGCATGGACTAATCTTGGAATGTAACTTTTCCATTGACAGCGCTTCAAAATGCGTTGGACAGACGATTCTGAAATTCCTACCTCACGACTCGCTTGCCGCACAGATTTTCTTGGACTTTGGTGATACGTTTCCAGTACTCTTTCTTGCTTTGTGGGGCTTGTCGATGTCCGTGGTCTTCCGGAACGCTTCTTGTGGACATTCTGAACAATTCCATCGGCTTCAAACTTATCTCTAATTCGAGTGATGGTAAGTCGCGTTGGTGGATCTGTTTGAAACTCCCTCCTAAACTGTCTTTGCACCTCAACTGCGTTTTCACACTTCCAGTAGCATTTTAGAATGAATTTCCTTTGTTCAAAGCTTAGTCTGACTGCCATTATTAATTATAATGGGTTTAACTTGGAAAGAAAGAAACATCAATTGAGCTATCAGCTGTTAAAGTGTGTATACATTTTTTTGGGACGCCCTGTATATAGGAATAAACTTTTCATCTCTCTCTCTCTCTCTCTCCTTAACTCTCCATATATATATATATATATATGGCTGGAAAAACCCAATCGCTTCTGTCCAGTGGCAAGTTAAACATACGAGCTGGCAAGTGCATCTTAGAAATTTAAAGAAGGTACTTCAGGTGCAGTAGTCTAGTTGGCCTTGTTACCTGGTGAGTGTTTGGTACACAGCCTTGTGTACACACACACACACACACACACACAACACATATATATATATATATATATATATATATAATATATATATAAAACTTTGATTGCATTTACCGCAACAATATAAAATCAACCAAATTCACAAGGAAAAAATTATAAAACAGTGTTTAAAAAGGCTAATTAATTTCGGCTGGTCATAACTAAACCTTTTTCAAAGCCATAAACTAGTTAAAATATCTAAAAAAGTTATAAAACTTCTGTCCCGCGGAAGAGCTAAGTTAAAACGACTGTGTTAAGGCATAATCACGGACAGAAAGTGGTGGCTGTCGTACATCTGGCAGTTGGCAAAGGCAAAATATTACCCAGATTTCAAACATTCAAGATGAGAAATCTTTAAGTAAAAATCAATCCTGTGTATTTGGCAGCCAGTCACGACCCGAAATTGCCCTAAAATATTTTAAAATGTTAAAAATTGACAATTGATTTTCAGAGAAGGAATAATTTCCACAAACGTGACCTGAGATCGGGTACTACTTATAGTAGCTTCGTTCAGCATAGGGAACTTCATAATCATATTTTTAACTTCCAGGATTCTAAACCTATCATGAAGGTCAGGGACCAGGAACAGAGACAAATATACGAAGCATTTTATATTTTAGGAGAAAACACCATTTCAAATACTAAGTTGTCCTACAGTATGGATAGCTTTATTTTTAACATTTTAAAATATTTTAGGGCAATTTCGGGTCGTGACCGGCTGCCAGATGTACAGGTTTGATTTTTACTTAAAGATTTCTCATCTTGAATGTTTGAAATCTGGCAATATTTTGCCTTTGCCAACTGCCAGATGTACGACAGCCACCATTTTTCTGTCCGTGATTATGCCTCAGCCTTAACACAGTTATTTTAATTAACTTCTGCTCTTCCGCGGGACGAAGTTTTATAACTTTTTTAGACATTTTAACTAGATTATGGCTTTGAAAAGGGCTTGGTTGTGACCGGCCGAAATTAATTAGCCTTTTTAAACACTGTTTTATAATTTTTCCCTGCGGGTTTGGGTGATTATATACATTATACAGGGTGTTTCACAACCGATCTGCCATACTTTGAAGCGCGTTCGGAACTTTCGCCGCAGGACTTTTCGCCGCAAGGAATTTTCGCCGCCGCAAAAGAATTTTTAAAAAATAAAAAATAATTTAAATTTTTAATGGAAAATAATAAATAAAACGGTGTATACAAAATTAAAACAGTGAAATTAATTAAACGATAAATGAAAATAGAAAGTTAATTTTAAAATGAATGCAAATTCATAGCAATACTCCGCAAATAATGAAGTTTTCGTTGAGAGTCGTAATTAAGAACAAACCTCTGTATTGGTTGATAAATATCTTTGTACTTTTTGTTTCTGAATGGTGTTTCGCCGCGTTCGATATCAATTCTTTTCTTCTTGGCGTGACTCTCTTCTTTCTTTAAAATAGTGATTAATTTCCAAATATTTGGGTGGGGTGGGTTAGGTTAGGTTAGGTTAGGTAAATTTCCAAGTCATCCAAACCCGAAGTATTAGAGAGTTCAGAAAATTTGGTAGGCTTATATTTATATATCTATACAAATTATATATTTTGCAGCGAAAATTCCTTGCGGCGAAATGTCTTGCGGCGAAATGTCTTGCGGCGAAAAGTCCGGCGGCCAAAAGTCCTGCGGCGAAAATACCTAGATTGGCGGACAATAACCCCCAAGGACAATATCCCCCAAGGACAATATCCCCCGCGGACAATTTAAAGTCAATGTCACAGTGGGAAAGATAATTTTGACCATTTGTTAGATTAAAATGTAAAAACATTAAAAACTTAGGTTATATGCAATACGGTACCGCGCAAATAATCTAAAAAATCTCTATTTTCATACTCTCAGATCACCGTCAAAAGCCTGGCTGCAGAGTCTTGATATCTTTTTCTTCTGGGTTGTGTAGCATGACCTGCTGCTCTCTGAATAATATGAACTTGTTCCAATGATTGTTCGCGTTGAATAAATTAAATAAACTTCCAAATGTTTGGGTGCTACCATAAATGAATGTATTACTTAACAATGAAGCTATAACCATTCACGTATATGCTAATCCTCTGTCATATTTAGCATAATATAAATGTACTTTATATAATTGTTAATCACCGTAAATACCTTCATTGCCATGTTAATCACTGTGAACAAATAAATTATTTATTTTCTTAATTAAACACAAAACCATAAGGTAATTTTTCTAACCTTTATTGTCCTTGGGGAAGGATATTGTCCGAGGAAAATATTGTCCTCGGGGGATATTGTCCTGATACCCATTCATTATATGTACAGGATGTTTCACAACCGGTCTGCCATACTTTCGGGGCTGATTTAGGGGAGGGGTGATATCGAGTAAAAAAGTTAATACAACGTAGGTGCTATTTCCAACCGTTGCGGAGCTACGGACGTTTTAAAGTGCACGGAAAAAAATAAACGAGTATTAATCTGATGTATTTATTGCTACAGTTTATAAGATACACCTTATAAATATGGTTCAATATCGTGGCTCCCGAGATCTCCGGACCTAACCCCGTTAACTTTCTTTTTATGGGGCCTTATGAAAGAGATGGTCTACAAGACCAAAGTACAAACGAGGGAGGAACTCTTGCGTCGGATTATGGATGCCGCTGCTTACATATGAGAACACCCCGAAATGATTCAATGGGCAGTGTACTCTTGTTTGGAACGAGCAAGGCTGTGCAATGTGCATTGAAAACCGAGGCGGACATTTTGAACATTTATAAAGTGTATCTCATAAACTGTAGCAATAAATACATCAGATTAATAATCTCGTTTATTTTTTTCCGTGCACCTTAAAACGTCCGTAGCTCCACAACGGTTGGAAATAGCACCTATGTTGTATTAACTTTTTTCCTTGATATCACCCCCCAAATCAACCCTTCAAAGTCAATCTAGGTATTTTCGCCGCCGGACTTTTCGCCGCCGGAAATTTTCCCGCAAGGAATTTTCGCTGCAAAATATATAATTTGTATAGATATATAAATATAAGCCTACCAAATTTTCTGAACTCTCTAATACGTCGGGTTTGGATGACTTGGAAATTTTCCTAACCTAACCTAACCTAACCTAACCTAACCCACCCAAATATTTGGAAATTAATCACTATTTTAAAGAAAGAAGAGAGTCACGCCAAGAAGAAAAGAATTGATATCGAACGCGGCGAAACAGAAACAAAAAGTACAAAGATATTTATCAACCAATACAGAGGCTTGTTCTTAATTACGACTCTCAACGAAAACTTCATTATTTGCGGAGTATTGCTATGAATTTGCATTCATTTTAAAATTAATTTTCTATTTTCATTTATCGTTTAATTAATTTCAGTGTTTTAATTTTTTATTTTCCATTAAAAATTTAAATTATTTTTTATTTTTTATTTTTTAAAAATTCTTTTGCGGCGGCGAAAATTCCTTGCGGCGAAAAGTCCTGCGGCGAAAGTTCCGAACGAGAACATTTAGTAATTTTAAATCATGTTAGGATTTGTGGTAAACCTTTTACCAACTACAAACCTTTCAGTCCTGAAGAATTCAGTCAGATGAGTATAACATGGAAACATAGGATAATGTTATAACTTTTACCGTTTAAAAAAAAAATCTCTCCACTGTATGCGACCACACGCGTTTACCAAAACGGAAATATCTTATAACTTGATCGTTATCCTTTCTGTGACTGACCCACACACTCCATCACATAACTCCATGGGGCATTCCTGAACGTGCAAGTGTTCCATTTTGCTACATTTTCGCCCCCATTCCCGTAAAGTATCGATTCATTTAGGGCATGATTGTAATATGAATTCCCTCATTTTTAATATTTTGACCAAAATTTATTTTAAGCTGTAAATTCAAAATTGATTTAATTTCTAATAGCAGTTCGGTGATGAATAATTTAGGTGGGTCAAGTGATTGAGGTTAATCTCCCTGGCGACGATATATCGAGGTCATTGACGCCATAATTGAGGTGGAGAAACGTGTGTGTATACACACACACACACATATATATATATATATATATATATACAGTGCCCGCGAAAAGTATCCGATCACCCTTGAAATTTGTATTTTTTACATAAAAAACAATGTTTAAATGTATACTAACCTTATATTAGTATTTTGTCATCTGTCCTTTGGTTTGGATGACTTGTTCTAGACGTTTTGGCATGGATTTAATCAAGTTTTGACAAACTTCCACTGATATTTCCTTGCACCATACCTTTTTGATGGCCTCTTGTAATTTTTCGACTGAGCCAGTGTCGTGGCATTCAACCTTATTTTTTATTATTAGCCACAGATTTTCTATCGGATTGAGATCTGGACTATTACCAGGCCAATCCAAAATATCAAATTTATTGTCAGTAATCCATTTTGTCACTATTTTGGCCCTGTGACATGGTGCACCATCATGCATGTATGTTTTTGTCCTTTGGATTGCCATTGCCATTAGAAGTTTATCCTGTAGCATTGCTAAATACCGTGCACCATTCATAGTTGTGTTCTTCGGAAGAAATATAAGTTTCCACGCTCATAGTAACCGAAACAACCCCAAACCATCACACTTGGAGGGTGTTTCATTGTCTTTAGGGTGTATTTAGGGTCCATCCTATTTGAGCCAATAGGCCGGCGAACCTTTTTTGGACAACTTCTGAATGTCAAAAATGTCGACTCATCGCTAAATAAAACCTTCTTCCAGTCATCAACAGTCCAATGAATGTATTTTTTACAAAATGCGACACGTTTTTTACGCATTTTTTCATTAATGAACGGTTTCTTAGCAGCATGGCGAGATGGTAATCCGAGTTCTTTTTGGAGCCGCTCCTGGATAGTTCGTTCAGAAACACCAGATAACAAATTATTCATATTAAATTTTATTTCTTTCGCAGTTATTGTTGGGTTTTTCAATACTAAACGTTTCATAAGTTTGTCTGTTCGCGAATTTGTTTTTCTCGGTCTGCCAGATCGTTTTTTAGGGACTGGCGTGGTTAGGCCACCATTGTTCTTAGCCCGTGAAACCCATAAATTAACGGTACTTTGGGATATGTTTAATTCCTTAGCTATCTGTCTCTGTGATTTCCCACATGCATGCAAAGCAACAATAGCACCTCGACAATCACTCTTAAGTTGTTTTTTAGCACACATTATATATAAATTTTATTTACACTACTTTCTGTAAAAAAAAAAAAATATCAAGAAATTTACACAAACAGTGAAATCTGACAAATTTGAGACACAGCCACCCGCAACGAAGGCTACCAGAACACTAATTTGAGAATGCGTTGGATAGCTCTCATATCAGCGAGCAACCTCAAAGTTACCAGATGTCGCTAGAACAAATAGAAAGTGAATTACGTGTCTCTGAATATTAAGGGAAAATATTGTATTTTCTTGAGTGATCGGATACTTTTCGCGGGCACTGTATATATATATATATATATATATATATACACACACACTGTGTGTGTATATACACACACACTGTATATTACAGTGTACGTATATATAGTATATGTTACAGTAAGATTGTGAAACTAGTGATTTCATGAAAGCCTTGAATTTTTCAGTAATTTCGCGTAATTATTGTTTCACTCAGGGACTTCAGGAAGTTATTGAAATACTTCGGAATTTCACGAAATTTGGGTTAGGTTAGATAAAACCAGGGCTGGGGTCAAATACACTTTGTCAACTACAAATACAAATATGGTAATTTTGGAATTGTCAAATACAAATACACACCAGCAGCTTTTTTATTTGGCAAATACAAATACAAATTGTTCAGATACAAATACAAGTTTTAAATTGACTACTCGTGACTTCGGATCATTGAAAGAAAGCCACCCCCAGCCTTCTTTAGTTAGCTTTATAAGGCTAACTAACGAAAATATAACGACCTAACCTAACCAATCGTCAAAGGCGTACAGTTGACCTAACGATTGGGTCGGTTAGGTCGTGATATTTTCGTTAGGTAACCTTATAAGGCTTTCTTTCATTGATCCGTGACTTCTATCAATTAATTATTTCTTCCCGTTTTGGGACTGTAAAAGTTAAAAGTAAACAAAAGCGAGCATTACTCAAAACTACGAGTATTTCGTTACAATTAACAAAAAATAATTCGTTACTGGTTACACTTTACAAACATCAACTCTTCAAACCGCTCATCAGTTAGGGTGCACCTCTCGGGGCGAAAAGTCTTCCCTACAACACTAAACAGTCACTCTACAGGAGCAGAAGAAACTGGGGTGGATAAATACTGGCAAGCCAACTCAGCCAACTACAGAAAGTCTGTACAGCTCTGTTGCCAGTACTGAAGCGGATCTTCCGTTTTTGGAATACAGTGCTGAGAAAGGTACTTCTCTTCCTGGATTTCTGCAGAGGGTGCAGATGTAGGGGAAGATGTAATGGCAGTAGAACTCTTATCTATAAAATTGAAGAGCTTCATGTGCTGTGGAGCAGGCGGTGAAGGAGCAGACTCAGGCGTGTATAGTAGGCAAGCTGCAACTTTGGACTCCAAGGTCTGGCGGAGGTTGATAGCCTCCTCAGGTGTGGCCCACCTGAGTTTCCATCGAGGGTCAAGGACTGTTGACACAGTAAACAGTTCAAGGGTCTCATACCGTGATAGACGCCTGTCCACGGCAGAAGTCAGGCTAGTCACCAACTTCCAGCTGAATTTCTCGTGAAGTTTAGCAAGCTCTGCACGTGGTCCCCTGATGCATGGCAGGAGAATGCTGGAGGTAACCTTGTTCTGGGCCTGGGCAAATTCTCTTCTCTCTCTCTCTCTCTCTCTCTCTCTCTCTCTCTCTCTCTCTCTCTCTGTTCTCCTGGCCCAACCTACTAACTCGCTGAGGTGTATTTGACATGTATTTGAGCAAATACAACGATAAAATACAAATACACATCTTTCGAGATTCTCAAATATAAATACAAATACAGAAAATTACTGTATTTTAAATACAAATTCAAATACATATTTAACCCCAGCCCTGGGTAAAGCCTAACTTAACCTAACCAATAATTTCCTGGAGTCCCTGAGTGAAACAGTAATTACAGAGAATTACTGAAAATTTCAGGGATTTCATTAAATTACAAATCACTAGTTACTGTAACACACACACACACACACACACACACACATATATATATATATATATATATATATATATATATATATATATATATAATATATATAATATATATATATATAAGCACACCGGACAAAAAATTAGTCACCCCTCTCAGAATGTACCTAATAACGTGTGACGGCGCCTCTGGCCTTGATAACCGCACGAATCCGGCGAGGCAGAGACTCTACGAGGTTGTGCATGTACTGAACATCGATTTGCTGCCACTCGTTCATCAGCCGGTCTCGAAGTTCCGCCAGAGTCCGTGGGTGTCTATTCCTGCGCTTCACTTTCTGTTTCCAGCCTGAACAACACCTTCGACGCATTCAGGATTAAAGGCTTCATTGGACCTGCGATGTACTCGTCGCCTCCCATCATTGGAGAACAAACAAAAACGGGACTCATCGGACCAAATTACACGTTTCCAATCTGCCGCAGTCCAGTTTTTGTGCCTCTGAGCCCATTTATAACGTGCCAATTTGTGACTTGCTGTTAACAGCGGCCTCTTCCGTGGTACCCTGCTCCAGATGTCCATCGCATGCAGTTCTCGTCGCAATGTCCGTTCGGAAATTGGTCGCTGGAGAACCTCATTGGTTTCTTGGAGCAATTTTGCAGTTACTAGACGAGAAACATGGCGGCGGCCCCTATTGTCGAGAATTGTTTTCCGGCCACAGTTACGCCGTCGATTGTCAGTTGATTGCGAACTACACCACTCTTTGTAAACTCGCTGGACAGTACGCGTTGACACACCAACAAATTGGGCTACTTCAGACATTTTGTGTCCGTGGGCTCTGCCAAACACGATGGCTCCTTTTTGCCACTGAGTAACGTCTGCCTCACGACCCATTTTGCAGACTATATCCAACACACACTTTGTTCTTCACCACCTCACGAAACAGATCTGATCCTGTGTGCTACGTCACCGCTACTTGTCACTTACCAATGCTACATCAGCGCCCTCTGTGTGACCTTGAACTTCCTACTATCGGTGCTATTAGGGGTGACTAATTTTTGTCCGGTGTGCTTATATATATATTATACAGTGGAACCTTGCTTAACGAGCATAATTCGTTCCCGAACTGTGCTCGTTATGCAAAATGCTCGTTAAGCAAGGCAATTTTTTCCATAGGAATCAATGTAAAATATGATAATGCGTTCCATGCTTAAAAAATACTTAAAATAATATTTATAATGATATTTAAAGGCGTTTTTTAAATTATTATTGCATGAAATGAAAAGATTATTAATAAAAATTAACCCAAAAGAGAATGTAAATAATTAGTAAACGGTGAAATTTATAAATAACTTACGAAAGAGAGAAGGTGCTCCTGACGCACGCAAAGGAAATGAAGAGACAGGGGAGGAGGAGAGGGTTATTGAGGGGAAGGAGGAGAATCGTCTTCGTTCAATGCAATAACATTCTCGACGAGCTCACAGTCACTAGCTTTAAATTTTTCAGAGGCACTTTCACTTTCTTTTGGATCCTTTTTCACGAGGAAACTGTCTAGAGACATTTGTTTTTGTCTACGCTTTAAATTTTGACGAAATATTTTGCTCGTTAAGCAAAGTGTCGCTCGTTATGCAAGGTAATTTTCCCCCATTCTTTTGGCTCGTTATACGAATTTCTCGTTATACGAGGCACTCGTTAAGCAAGGTTCCTCTGTATATATATATATATATATATATATATATATATATATATATATAAGGCAAGATTACATGTTAGTTTGTGTGAAAAGACGTGAAATGACTGCAGACGTGTTAATATCTGAGAAATTTCTTCTCGGATCATCTAAAGATCAGGGCCCCCAGCCTTCTTTAGTTATCCTTATAACTTTATAAGGCTAACTAACGAAAGTATCACGACTCAACCTAACTAATCGTTAGGTCAACTGTACGCCCTTAACAATTGGTTAGGTTAAATCGTGATAGTTTCGTTAGTTAGCCTTATAAGGCTAACTAACGAAGGCTGGGGGCCCTGATCTTCAGGTAATCCTTCTCTTCTTTTGCGAAAAATGAGCAAATACTGGTATTATTTCTTGAATGATGACTTGGTTGCCAGATTTTTCAAATGCTCATGCGGGACAAAAAAATTTCTGAGGTTTTTTTCAAGACCAAATTTTTTTTCAAATTGAAACTAGATTTTTTCAATGGTTACAACAAACAAAATTAGAAAAATTTTATTACAATAATATTTAACAATTAAACATCGTGATAAATTGAAATTATTATACATAATATTGAAATTCTAAATCAATTCATCCCTAAAAAATTTGCTTAAAAAATATTTTTTGCGGGACATTTTGAACGCGGGATTTTGACGCGGGATTTTTGGATCAAATGCGAGATTGTCCCGTAAAATACGGGACGTCTGGCAACCCTAATGACGACGACATTAAGCTTAAATTTGTTATTTTCACCATTGTTTACATACTTAAAGACTATATTCGATGAAACTCAGGAAAACCGTCGATGCTCTCCAACTAAAGAGGTTCCTCAGCGCACGCGTTACTGCAAATCGGATCTTGTGGAAATCTTTTGTGCAGATTCTCACCTCATTTCTTTAATGGACAGAGTTGAAACGTTTAAAGTCACCAACTATCGTAATTTTTGCAATTGAATGTCTATTGAATCATCATTATTAATTTAATTTCTTATCAAAATGCGCTTTACCCCCTGGAGAACGTCTGCTTTCATATGAAGGCATTCATCTTTAAAGTGTGGATAAAGCATTCAGGCAACGTACAGTCGATTCAAAAAGTCCTTTCGTTAAACTATGTTTCTCGCTAACATTTATGGGTAAGAAACACGTAAGAAGTTTCTCGACAGGATTTTTTTTTAATCGACTGTATATTTAACTTATACTTCAAGTAAAACGCGCCTCCGATCAATTTAGCAGTTAAGATTGCTACAACATAACAAAAGTTTGAAACGATGTAAATACTTTTGAGCGTGCTTATTTTCACAATTACCCAAGCGATATACCCAATCTGTATTGCTTAATAGGGTGGAGTACGAATTTGGTTTAAAATAGTTCTTAAAGCAGCAGTCGTTGTATTTCCCAACGGCATATTCAGATAAGAATATTCGTACTTTGGCTACAGTTACACGCCTCTAAAATGCAAAATTGAACATAAATGCCAATATTTTGTAAATCTATCGGTCATGTTCCCTGAATCTATTTAATGTTGTATATCTTATTTAATGATTCTTTATATATACAGTATATATATATATATACAGGGTGTCCCCAAAAAAACTATATACTGTTTATAGCATCATATATTTTATAATTTAAAAATAAACCAAACAATATATTGTTATACCAATTGCCAATGAAATGTAAATTAGTAATCTAAGTGATCAAAATGTTATAGCGAGTTGTTTGCATATAAAATTTAATTAACTACGCCAAGTGCTCAAAATGTTCTCCGGCGGCAGGAATGCACTTTTGAATGCGTCGACTAAGCCTGGCCTTGTTTTATCAAAGGTCTTGTAATGGCGAAGCCTATGGACCGAACGTAGTCTAGTCACTCACTAGCTTGCTTCGGACTTAGCCTACGCACTCATTCCACGATACAAACTCTACAGCATTCAACTTTATTCAGTTCAGCAAAAGAACCCATGTTGCGTAAACGTTTGACACTGGAGCAACGAAAAAGTGTTCTGAAATGGTATTGGAAATTTGAGAATGTGTCCGAAGTCCAGCGGCAATGGATCCGGGAATTTGGTACAAAGCCACCGACACGTCTCGCCATTACAAGCATCCGTGACAAGTTTGAAGCAGAGGGATCTGCTCAAAATATGCACAAGCGAAGATCTGGACGACGCAAATCAAGTGCGAGTGATGAAAACTCCGTTTTAGTGTTGCAAAAATTTAATTGATCATCACAGAAATCAGTTAGGCAATGCGCCCGCGAGACAGGAATCAGCAAATCAGGTGTTCACCGGATTTTAAAGTCGGCAAAATGGAAAAGCTACATTCCAAGTCTGTTACACGCCATGACTGAAGATGACCCTGATCGCTTCAATGGAAGCCGAAGACGTACAGTTTGCCAACAAAATCGTGTGGTCTGATGAAGCTACCTTCAAGCTGAATGGCACAGTAAATCGACACAACTGCAGGTACTGGTCATTTGATAATCCACACGTTTATGTGGATAAACATGTTAATTTACCAGGATTAACAGCATGGTGTGGTTTATCATCCAGGGGTTTGGTTGGACCATTTTTCTTTAACGGGACAGTTACCGGTGCCGCATATCTCGACATGCTGCGGACAGAAATTATACCTGCAGTTCGGAAGTTGTTTGGAAACGACGACTTTTACTTTCAACAAGATGGAGCCCCCCTCATTATCATTGTGATGTCAGAAGGTACCTCGATGAAACGTTGCCTAACCGTTGGATAGGATGAAGAGGAAGCGTTGAATATCCTCCACGTTCACCGGACTTGACTCCACTTGATTTTTACTTGTGGGGCTACCTGAAGGATGCAGTTTATGGTACAAGACCTGCAACACTCGAACACCTTAAGGATGCAATTAGGGAAAAGTGCGGGACCATCACAGCATCCACATTAGTCCATGTCTGCGAATCAGTTAGTCGACGCATTCAAAAGTACATTCATGCCGGCGGAGAACATTTTGAGCACTTGGCGTAGTTAATTAAATTTTATATGCAAACAACTCGCTATAACATTTTGATCTCTTAGATTACTAATTTACCTTTCATTGGCAATTGCTAAACAATATATTGTTTGGGTTTTTTTTTAATTATAAAATATATGTGCTATAAAGAGTATATAGTTTTTTTGGGGACACCCTGTATATATATATATAATATATATATAATATATATATATATATATATATATATATATATATATATATATATATATATATATATATATATATCAGTATATTAGGCTTAGTTAGAAATGTTTGTATAAAACTTATATTAGTTACCAGAGAGCTTTTCCGAAATTTGGACTGCTTCCGATTTTTTTGAAAATAAGATATTTAATGTAGAGTTTTTCCCTGATTTCAAAACTGTAAGTCTGTTTTTGGAGAAATGAGTGGTTCAAATGTTATGTTTGTTATTGTAATTTTGTATTAGGTAAAAAACTATAACAATACAACTGAAAACTAATACAAGAGTTATTGTATTCTTTAGTGTGGTTACGCTAAGCTAGGTTACATTAGGTTAGGAGATTGTGTTAGGTTCGGTTTGGTTAAGTTGTGTTAGGTTAGGTTAGGCATGTTTATGCCTTCCGTCCATGTCCCTTTTCGGACACTTACTTTTTCATTACATTTTCCTTTTTGACAACGCCAATTAAATAGGCTTTCGATAAATAGGCTTTCGATTTTCTTCACACACATAAAATGCTTTTTTGAACACTTTTTCTTCATTGGAATAATTCCTTCGTTTTGCAAGCATTTCAGTGCTTCTTCTTCTTCAGTTATCAAAAATAACGATTGTAAATTTTGTTCTTCCATTACTTAAGATTTTTTTTATATTTATCTAATATCTATAGAAAAGCTAAAATTTATCAAAAATAGTATTAACAGTATCACAAATCAATATATACACGCAAAAGATTTTTCTACAGTAACTATAGGCAAACTAGTACACTATGTAACTTTTAAAATAACTTAGTAACTATACGTAAAATGGAACACCGTGTAACTTTTAAAATAATAATTGCTCCAAAAAAGGACTTACATTTTTTAAATCAGCGTAAAAATCTACATTAAATATCTTATTTTAAAAAAAATAGGAAACAGTCCAAATTTCGGAAAAGGACCGTTATTGGTAATTTAAAATTAGCATCCCACAGAAATAAACTGAAGGCATGGATAAACTGAGGTTTTGAAGTTGCAGAGGCTTTGAATTTCTGGCTCAGTTTGTATAGAGCAAGTCTGAGGCGATATGAATGTAGTATCTTTATGACTGGAATAAGTCAGTTTCAGGAAACACAATCTTACGGTGTATCTTGTTCCTAATGAATCATGTACTCGGAGCTATAAAGAGGGGTGGGGGGGAGTGTGTGCAATCCAAACTAACGACACGCGCAAAGGAAATGATTATGAAGTTGAAGTTGGGCGCTCATTGGATGACGGCAGCGCCAAGCATTGATCTTTCCAGTCGTTACAGAGACCTCGTTAGTACTCGTACGTTGACCCTTTAATGCAATTTGCAATGATACTGCGAGTTGCTCGTACCCTGAATGCTTTGTAAAGAACACTGAAAACTTTGTTTTCTGCATATGACTTATTTTATTAAATAATTTGTCAAAGACAGTGATGAATATATATATATTTTTTATTGGGGTTGTTTAACCTCCTTCGCAACATCGAAGGTCATAAGACGAAGGGGACCTACAGCTTTACGTGGGATCCGAACCACGGGTCGCTACATAATCTGAGCGCGGAGGACGGTCTCCCATCCAACTACTACCCAGAACCAAATGTCGCTTAACTTCGCTGATCTCCGGGAAGCGGTGTTACGACATTGGCCACGACGTAGCCCATATACTGTATATGTGTGTGTGTGTGTATTTACGTATGTATGTATGTATGTATGTAGGCCCCTATGTATGTATGTTGTGTGTGTGTGTGTGTGTGTTTTAAAGATTTTTATACATTATTTCCGATTCAAAATATCAATATTAGTCTTAAAAACACTTACTTAAAAATTCATGGCTATTTTAATTGGTTGGGGAGGTTGTATAATAGGAATAATTTTCTCATCTTTTTATTCCCGTTCAGAATTTACTTTAAACGCGTCGTAGAGCGGCGTTGCTTAATTAAGTCATAAAGTAATAATGATTTGTCCGCCTTTCTATAACGTTTGTAAAAATAATTGCTTTCGAATGAGGTAATGAACTGGGTAAGATTCGCTTTTATGTCATTACTTCGCCATTTGAACTCGTGAAAAAACACTCGTACTCTGTTTACCCACGAATCATCACACCTTCAGCTAAGCGTGGAGAATCATCCTGGGAGTAGTTCCTTCACGAAGTGTTTCATCGAACCAAAATGGACGAAAATTTAACGGTACTATCGCAGTGAGGCGTTAAATAGACAAGAAGTTCCACTCTGCCGACAACCACAAAGACTTTTTTCGCAATAAACTCGATGTCCAATTAAAATAATTCTGATACTTGTGGCCATAAAGTGATGGTATGTTCCCGGTGAGATTATATTTTACTCTGAAGCAGTTACGAAATTTCTAAAATGGTTTCGTTGGGATGGAACACCAGCTCGTATAACTATTTGATATACGGACATAAATTAAATGCTTCACACCATAAGCGGACATACGTATATAGTTTTAATTTAAAAAAAAAATTCAACTTTATGTATGCAAATGTAATTTAAGAAATTTAAAGGAGAAAATATTCGCATGATTTTTATCCTGAAGTTCAACTTTAATTGTAATAGAATTTATAGGTCTTGCGAGACTTGCAATAAATCAACACACACACACACATATATATAACATTTTTTTTTAATTAAGTCCTTTTAATTAAGGAAATTCTGCTGAGTGTTGAGTTGTGGCTAATAAATTTCGACGTTGAATTGGAATGACAAAGAACATCTTCATCATTCGTGATGATATTAAAGCCTTCATAAATTATTTAATTTAATTCTACGGAAGTTACCGCTTTATTCTAATTAATAAGTTAAGTTCAGATAAGGATCCCGGATAAGTATACTCTACTAATTAATCGAAGGCCTTTAACTTTCGCTGGAATAACAAGGATAATATATATATATATATATATATATATATATATATATGAAAATTATTTCACGAAAGTAACACTTGAAAAATATTTATGATGAATAAAACCACGAAGAAAGGAAACCCAGAAAGCGCTTGAGCACCATTCTGTGTTTCCTTTCCTTCGTAGTTTTATTCATCATATATATATATATCGTAAAGAACGACGCTTGTATAGGAGATATTCCGCGCAAGACGAGAGAGAGAAAACGGAACAAATGAAAAAATGAAGTTCTTTACGTTATTTATACTGCGTGTTCTTTGCAGTTGAATGTATATATATATATATATAGTGAAGCCTCTGAATACTGGAAAAATGCGTTCCGAGCCTGTCCGCTGTTAGATGCGTTTTTCCGGCGCCCCTAAACCCCAGATAAAATAAGAAACATTCCTACAAACATGAAAAGTACATAACTGCAGTACAGTAAATGCTGTAAAATACTATACACTGATTTCACACATATTACTTACTGTAAGAAAATATAAATCTCAAAATCTATATGAAAATGAGTCCCTTATCCGGAGCGTCTAACATGCAGAGGTTTTTATATATACAATATATATATATATATATATATATATATATATATAATATATATATATATATATATATATATATATATGTGTGTGTGTGTGTGTGTAAAAATATATATATATTTTTTTTTTTTTTGCACATTGTATATGCCCATTTTTGTATATGCACATCCTTAGCATATGTCGAACTCTTATCCGTCTTCATTTACCCCGAAGTGGTGTGGTGGACGCGACGTTTATATCGAAACGTTATTTCAATCTTTTTGTAATAACGTTTTCTTTCCGTAATAAAATTGAAAATTAATTGAAAACTCTTTTAATAAATCTTCTTTATTAAGAAAAAAGTGTTTACCTTCATAAAAATTATAAATGTTTATGAAGTTAAACACTTTTCTTTTAATAAAGAAGATTTTATTAAAAGAGTTTTCAATTAAAAATGAATAAACAATTCTTCTTCGCGTGTTCTTCTTTATAAATGTATTCGTATTTCATGATCCAGAATGCCTTATTCGTGTGGCACGGAAGTGCCATGTCAGTGGAATATCGAGATCACAGAGTTTCTCCTTACAACGATACTTAATGTCAGACTATCTCTTTTCAAAGGGAGCGTTGTTGTACATTATAAGTAAGTGAAATGACGGTCTATCGTTGATGTCGTCATATTTTTGTTTTGTGTTTATGCCCTAATTTTGGCTTCATTCGTGAACAGACATGGTGCGATTACATGAGTAACGTAATGGATTACAATTACACACTACATTCATGATTAGGATTACAAAAAAATACAATGTAATCGATTACAATCATGATTACATGAGATGTAATGATGATTATAATCTTGATTATTTTTTTAAAAATCTTGCGTATAAATAATAAGAACAGCAACTTAAATGGTATTTGCACTTGGCTTTAAAGGTACCTTCGGCGGAAGCTGGCATGTCAAAGTGCTCAAAAAGGCCGACTTTACTGTTGCCATATCTGAAATAATCAATATTTCTGAAAGATAAAAAATTATCAAATACCAAAAAGTAATCATAGAAGTAATGATTACGATTACATTATTAATGTAATCGATTAAGATTACGATTACATTGTGCAGGAAATAAATGTAATCGATTACGATTACTTAAAAAATGTAATCGATTGCGATCGATTGCGATTAAAAATTAAGATTAAACCATGTCTATTTGTGAATTTACGATTGCAAGACTTGGCGTCGTACATACCTTGTTTATGTTGGATGCCGCTGAAGGTGCAAAAAGAGCAAAGAACAGCTCATTCCCAAATCCAACATGATCCAATGGCATTTTCTCTCTCTCTCTCTCTCTCTCTCTCTCTCTCTATATATATATTATATATATATATATATATATATATATATATATATATATATATATATATAGAGAGAGAGAGAGAGAGAGAGAGAGAGAGAGAGAGAAGTGTAGTGGTTAGCATCGTTGAGTACAAATCCACCGGTCCCGGGTTCGAAACCCGCTGACGGCGGCGCGCAGCAAACCCAGCTGTTTATCCTTCCACTCAGTAAAAATTGGTTGGTACATAAATGGGTAACCTGGGTAACCTAGTGGTTAAGATGCTGGGCTACTGATCGGGCGGTCGTAAGATCGAGTCCGGGCGAGGACTTTGTAATTTCTGACCGGCCGTGGTAGGGCGTGGTTCAGCTTCCACGTATAAACGTAGGTCTAAGGTGGAGTGACAAGTTTGACCTTTGTCAAAATGAACAATTTGGGCGGGAAAAAAAAAAAAATAAATAAATAAAAAAAAAAAAATATATATATATATATATAAAGTTGAGATTTCTTATCGGAGATTAAATGAATTTTTGTGTACAAGTTTTTGCGATATTAATCTCTGCCCAAGTATGTAAAAGATAAGCTAAATTGTTTGAATCATCCGCTTCGAAACTAACCATAATATGAAGTAACAAATAAATTATTACTTAATAATAACCATTACACCATGGGCCTCACATATATATATATATATATATATATATACAGGGTGGGCCGAAAGTCTGGATCCATAGGAAAATATTTATTTTAATACATAAATTACAACAAATGGTAAATACTTAAAATGAATATCAACTTTAACTCGTAAATGCGTATCCGTGATACTGTACAGTAGTTCGTACTCCAGTATAAATACTCAAATACGTTTTTTATTTCAGCCCAGAAATGGCTTCGAATCTAACAACAGAAGACCGGGTAGAACTTGTGCTCATGTACGCAAGACAGGGCGCTACACACACAGAAGTTGCTACCGAATTCAATAGAAATCACCCTGATAAGCATCCAGTAACACATGCGACTGTTGGCAAGTTGTTTAAACGTTTCAAAGAAACAGGAAGTGTACATGATCGACGGCGTTCTGGTCGTCCAAAAACTGCAACTGATGAAAATACCTCTGCAATGGTATGTGAAACTTTAACGAATAGTCCAGTAAAGTCAACAAGAAGATTATCAAATGAAACACGCATCTCGAGAACGTCAATTCGAAGAATTATTAAAAATCATAAATTCCATCCCTAAGTGTCTCGATGTCAGAGGCCGCCAATTTGAGCATTTGTTATAATTTGTTGTTTATACTGGAGTACGAACCACTGTACAGTGTCACGGATACGCATTTACGAGTTAAAGTTGATATTCATTTTAAGTATTTACCATTTGTTGTAATTTATGTATTAAAATAAATATTTTCCTATGGATCCAGACTTTCGGCCCACCCTATATATATATACAGTAGACGCCGGATTTAGTGTCGCCGGATATTGTGTCTCGCTGCTTATAGTGTCTCAAAACTAGGAAACAGTTACTTTTACATGGTAATTGCTATGGATAGTGTGTCTCTGATTACGCTTATAGTGTCTCTTTTCAGCTAGTATAGTCTACTTGGCAGCTCTAGTTTACACTTGTATTTGTGATGCCGTGCTGTTTACGGGCTTACTAGATGGCCATGGAAGGAAAATGTTTTGTTTTAATGTAAAATGAACATAGTTTTGATGTTTCATTTGAATTGTAAAAACAATTTTAATGAGAAATTGCATAATAAAGGTGTTTATCTTGTAAATATATTGATATACACTACATATTCACTATTTTTAACCTTGCAACCCTCGAGAGACCAAACTGTGGATATAGTGTCTCATCCGATATAGTGTCCTTTTGGCTTGGCACCGAGTGGGACACTATAAACGGCGTCTACTATATATATATATATATATATATATATATATATATATATATATATAGGTCAGAACGGTACCGGAGGAGCCTGGGGTATCGGGTTATGTGCAATGGAGAGCGCAAAAAAGCAAATCGCTCCTACATCAGGCCAGGTGTAGAGCTGGGGCCACCAGTTTGACCTTCGTGTGAAGAGAGACCGACGCACGGAACTTTATCCAGGTTTACCAAGTTAAATGATGATAATAATGATGATAATAATAATAATAATAACCATAAATATATATATATATCGAATGAGATTCTTTTTATAAAGCTTTTAAGAATTAAATAATATAATTTTTAGAATATCGTAGAATCATCGTGAATTCGTTTTTTATTCGGATACGAAAATTAATTAAATTATTAATTACACATTTTTATATTCTATGTTGAAATATTTTATATAAATTACGTCACAAAGTAAAGTTATTTCTAATAATAAGAAAGAAAAACCAATAATCATTCATGGAAAGCCAAAAAAAAGAAAAAAGAAAAAAAAGAACGTCTTCTATTTAAAGTTTGTAACATTTTTTCGTCTGCAGCACGACCAATTATCGATAATAAAATCTTTTTATTTCCGAATTTACTGTCCTTTTTTATCTTTTATAAGTTGTCGCAGGATAAATGCCCAATTAAAAACACTACGACTCAGTTGCGTGACATTTCATGGCCCCCTTTTTTTTCATTCACTTCGAACCCCTAATGTTTATAAATTGTGCGTGTGTGTGTATATATGATATATTTCATATTGTGCTCACTTTGACTCCAGTCGGAATGTTACCGCATGCGGAGTGGCACACACGTTTGTGGCACCCACTTTTATGGCACTCACGACGTTTGTGGTACCCACGTTTATGGCACTCAAGTTGAAAGCTTTTACGAAATCGCTTCATGCGGATCGGGTGTATATTGTGTTTGGTATCCCTTCGTTATATGTGTAGAGGTTAATTACTTAAAAGAAATACTTGTTTATGGTGTCACTGCTTACCTTAGGACATTATTCATGTGGAAGAAATAAAGGGAAATTGTTTTAAGGAATGCGGGTGAATTGTGCTCATTCAAAGACCGTTTATGGCCCGCCGTTAAAGGAAGAATCAGTCATAATTCCAGTGAAAGCTTTCCTTTTTTTTCTAGGTAAGACTTAATCCTAATATTGACACGCTGTGTCAAATATACTGATGAATATATATATATATATATATATATATATAATATATATATATATATATATATATATATATATATATAATATACAAAAACTAAAGTAAACCCCAAGGACGGTTCGTCCTCGCGTCGCGAGGCAACGTTCTGAGTCCGACATCCTACCACCATACTCTCCAGGAAGAAAAAAAAATTCCTTTCAGGTGTAGTTTTCGAGCGAAATTTTTTATTTTTTTATTTCTTATTTTTTAACAAAATCCACTAGTTAACCCTTCAGTGAATTGTATAAGAGAAAACTGCATTAAACAAAATTACAACTTTTTCTGTCCTTTAAACGAAACGAAGTGATTTTTATAAATTTGGATGCGCTGAGTTCAAATCTGATGTCAGAATACCTATTATCACCCACCGTTTTGAAGGGACGTGTAATAAAAGTCTTATATATAGATTAGAATATACTGAATACCTCAACATAATTATTACAAGATCAGAACAACAATTAAAATATTTTGCTAATGTGTTTCATTTGTACATACTCTCGGGGGTTTTCCTAATGAGAAACCAGCAATATTCAGCGAACATACTGGAATTCCACCTTCCCTGGAACCGCGTTTGATATAATTTGGATAATTTTTGTGAAACAGTAACGTAGTTTTCTAGAGAAATGGTTGGAGTTACAGTAGAGAAAATAATAATAACATTCGTAATCAGCGCATCAAAATACGTATAAATCAACAGGATTTGTGCAAAGGACAGAAATTGTGTTGTACAGTGTTATTCTAACCTTTCAACCTTTCAGGTATTCCGTGCGATGATTCTCCATTTCATATATATATATATATATATAATATATATTATATATATATATATATATATATATATATCTATATATCTATATAATACGTCAAAGTAAATTGTATCTAAGGCAGTAATAGAAACTGCATTCCGCAAACCAAATCTTCATATATGTCATATACGAATCAGTTTCTCTTCATATGCAGCATGAAACATTATTCTGAACTTTGTCATTTGCATACTTGTTATAGACCTCTGTGTGTATATATATATTTTTGTTTGCTTGTATAAAATATCCGTGAATCCGTGCATATAAACTATTTGGTGAAATTCAGTAAAATTAAGAAAGTGCAATACAGTTTACATAAATTATCACCAGTTTAACGTATATATTTTAATCGTAACACGGTTGGCATTCGAGAAATTTTGAAACGAGGCAGGAAAAAGGTTATAAAACGCAAAAGTCAGAAAACCCTCGTGACCATCGAAAGGAAAGAAAAGAGAAAGAAAGCAAAAAAAATAAAAAATTAATAAGTAAATAATTTTTGTGTGTATTTCTTTTTACGCTAATTAATGAATAGCATGACCATGGGTCCAAATGTCCAAATTCTCACTTAATCTGCAATTTCTGTAATCTGGAAACAACTGAAAATGCAGCAATAAGATGCGATTTCTGTCAAAAACTGCACGACTTTATCTGCATGAATTGGGATGATAAGAAAATATCTCTTGTCTCGAACGCGAAACAGATCGTGGGAATCAAATTTCTGTGTGACGCATGTACACAGGCTGTAAACTCCTTCGCGGTATTTAAAGAAATGGAGAAAGCAAACTCGAGTGTTACAAAGAAGGATGAAATAATGGGGAAGCAAAAGTCCAGAAATGTTCCAATGAAAATTCGGGTGGATGAGAGAGAGGAGGCAATAACGAATAACAATATAAACAATATAATACGGAATGAAGGCATATATGAAAGAAAAGAGATAAGTAAAAGTTGCGAGGTAGTAAAACTGTCCAACGAGCGAAATGATAAAAAGATAATAACTAAAAACGTAGGAAATAAGCAGCCAAAGAAAAATAATGATAATACAAAAATTAAGAACATTGAAAACAATAAGATAACAAGAAGTAGAAGCGTAGAAAATACCGTCTGTAAATACTACACAAAAGGGAACTGCAGATATCGGGATGGGCAATGCATCTATGCACATCCCACATTATGCAACACACATTACACAAGTGGATATTGCAGATTTGAAAAGAAGTGCAAGTTCCACCATCTTAACGGTCTGCAACACCTATGCAAGATATGGGAGGTGCAAATACGGACAAAAATGGCGTTACCACCACTCTCAAAGGAATGCAACTGATGAACAGGAAAGACGAACATCAAAGAAGGGTACCAATTTTTTAGACGTAGCCAACACAATTCAGCTGCTAAAAACTATCAAGCAAATACAAAGTCAGCTGACAAATATAGGAATTCGAGAGCCGGACAGAAGGCACTCACAAAGCCACTTCATGCGTTATCGGGACAACAGGTACGACAAAGATAAAAAGAGGCAAGTTCTCGGAGGACCACAAGGCAACGAAACCGACACCACCATTGGAAAACGAATCGGAACCACCTGTATGCGAAAGCGACAGAGAAAAAGTGAAAATAATCCTAGCCAACATTCAGGGCCTTAAATCAAATCATTCCCGGACAAAGTTTTATACCTGAAAGGACTCATGCAAGAAGCCGGAGCAGACTTTGCATGCCTCACGGAAACTCATCTAAAGGACTGCCAGGCGAACTGTGAAAACTGTGAGTTCTGTGTTGACAAAAAAGAAATACAAATTGACAACTATAACATACTCCGAGCCGACAGAACAGTGAGACGTAAAGGAGGATGTGCTATTTACACACGCGAAAGGCATATGGCAGAAATGACTATAAGTACCTCAAACAGCTACGTAGAATGTGTAGCAGCAAAAGTTGAAAAATTAAATATGGTACTAATTGTAATGTACAGACCCCCAAACACGCCAACCTCAAAATTTTCAGATTCCATTACAGAGGTAAGAAACTGGGTAAAAGATCTACACTCTCCAACCCCAAATATTTTTCTGTGGTGATTTTAATTTCCATTCATGAAATATAAAAGGATAGGAAAAATATATGTATACACCAGGACAAGGGGGACACGGGAAGACCAGGAGCAGGTAAAAATGCTACTAGCTCTAGCTGATGAATTTATGTTAACAAGAAATAACAGAAAACACAGAAAAAACAACTGCCTAGATTTGGTATTCACAAACAGCAACCTAATTGATAATGTAGAAATATCCCCAACTATAATATCGGACCAAACATTATTGAAATAACAACCAATATAAAAGCAACAGGAAAGGAAAGAACACGAACAACAGAAAGAAGCAAATTCGAAATTTTTAATTTTCACTCCAAAGCTATAAACTGGGAAGATGTTGCATCCAGCATGGAAGTAATAGATTGGAAAACCATTTTCGAGGCCAAGACAACGGAAGAGATGCTAATGACTTTAGAGGAGAAGACGCTGGAAATTGTGGAAAGACATGTCCCAAAAATACAACAAAGAGGAAAGAGAAGCAGGTTCGAGAGACAAAAGAGGTCATTGTTCCGAAAGAAGAGTGACTGCAAAATTAAGTAACTGTAAAGATAACATCAGAAAAATATTAAATGATAAACTGCAGAGTATCGATGACGTCATACAGGAACTAATTGAGAAGCATACAGAAAAAGAAGACGACGACGCTATAGAAGCGATAAAGGTTAACTCAAAGTACTTCTATAATTTTGCAAAAAGGAAGTCGAAAAACCATGCGACTATCGGACCTTTGAAAAACGAGAACAGTGCTTTATCTGATGATCTAACAGAAGTATCTGAAATATTAAGAGCTCAGTACGAATCATCTTTCAGTATCCCAAAAACTGACAAACTGATATGCGATAGAAACGCGTTCTTTGAAGAAGAACTACAAGGGGAAAGTATAACGGACTTCGACTTTACGACAGATGATATTACACAAGCTATAGGGAAACTAAAAACACACTCAGCGGCAGGACCGGATAAATGGAATGCCACACTGATCAAAAACTGCAAGAATGCAATCGCTGAGCCCCTATATTGGATATGGAGACGATCACTAGACAGGGAGAAATACCGGGCATCCTGAAGAGCGCGAACATAGTCCCAATATATAAAGGAGGAGATCGATCCGAGGCCAAAAACTATAGGCCAGTGTCGCTTACATCTCATCTCACTAAAATATTTGAAAGAATAGTTAGACAGAAAATCTATGACTTTTTGGAAACTCAGAAAAAATCAATGATAACCAACATGGGTTTCGGTCAGGCAGATCATGCCTATCACAACTAATGGAACACTACAACAACATTATTGATGCACTTGAAAGTAATGAAAACTATGATGTAATATACACAGACTTTGCCAAAGCGTTCGACAAGTGTGACCATGGAATCATAATACATAAACTGAAATATATGGGAATAACAGGAAAAGTAGGGAAATGGATATATAATTTCCTTAGTGAGCGGCGGCAAGTCGTTACAGTACAAGGAGTATCTTCATCAGAATCAGAGGTCCTCAGCTCAGTACCACAAGGAACAGTATTAGCTCCACTACTCTTCATAATCATGCTAACTGACATAGATGAGGACGTTACCAGAGAGAGCACAGTAACATCCTTTGCCGATGACACAAAGATCAGTAGAAAAATAAGAAACCCAGAAGATATAGGATCTCTACAAACCGACATGAACAGAATCTACAAGTGGACGGAAGACAACAATATGAAGTTTAACACTGAGAAATTTCAGCTGTTACGGTACGGAAAAAGAGAAGACCTAAAATCCATGGAATATTATACCCCAAATGGACAGGAAATTCAGAGAAATTCTAGAGCAAAAGATTTAGGGGTTGTAATGACTGATGATGCGAAATTTGAAACACAAAATAAGATAGCAGTAAACAGAGCAAAGAGAATAACTGGGCAGATACTGAGAACCTTTAAACGAAGGGATAGGAATATAATGATTCCTCTACTGAAAACACTGATCATACCCAAATTGGAATACTGCTCGGTCCTAACATCCCCATATAAAAAAGAAGACATTAGACAGCTAGAAGGGATTCAGAGAAGCTTCACAGCCAAGATCAAGGGTGCAAAGAACTAAATTACTGGGAAAGGTTACGCGAACTAAACCTATATTCACTGGAAAGGAGAAGAAGAGATACACATTATTTACACTTGGAAAATAATGGAGAAACTAGTCCCTAATCTTACTCTGAACCCGTAACTCCCCAAACAACGGTGGAAAGTAGAAAAGGAAGACTGTGTCGTGTTCCCAAATTAAAGGCTAGACAGGGAACATCCTTAACCCTGAAAGAAAATAGTTTTGTTGTGAGAGGACCAAAACTGTTTAATCAGCTGCCCAAAGACCTAAGGAACACGAATGGTGTTGCAGTGGACATCTTCAAAAGAAGATTAGACGCCTGGCTCAGAACAATCCCCGATGAGCCGGGCGTACCTGGCTATGTGAGGTGGAGAGTACAAGAAACCAATCACTACTTCACCAGGCCAACTCGAGAGGAGGGCGACAAGCTTGACCTTCGTGAAATGAGAATCATCGCACGGAACCTTTGAAAGGTTGATATTTCATGCAGGAAAAGGAAAGCAGGAGTAGCGACGTTTCGCTCCACTCACTGGAGCATTTCCAAGTTTTATTAATAAAGCTTGAGAATGCTCCAGTGATTGATGCGAAACGTCGCTACTCCTGCTTTCATTTACCTGCGTGAAATATCTCAACACTGAACCAAAACTGTGGATTTCGCCGCATATATATATATATATATATATATATATATGTTAAGATTTAGGTATATATATATATATATATATATATTTTAAGTTCGGGAAGAACCGATTCGCCTCTATTTAAAAGGGCATATCTCGGCGGAAAAACAAAGAAAAAGCGAGAGGAAAGACAGAGGAAAAAGAAAGGGTGGAGGGGACAGTCGAAGTAGAAAAAGACCAAGGACTGCAGGGTCGAGCCCCATCATCCTTGGGTGCTAGGGCCGGGAGGGGGCACGTGAAACCTCCAGGAACAAGCACGTACAAACGAGCACAAAGAGCACTCAAGAGCACGAGCTTAGAACTCCCTTGCGGGGATATATATATATATATATATATATATATATATATATATATATATATATATATATATATAAAATGGTAGAAATAAATCCTTTTAGTATTTGGAAGCGAAACACGTCTTTGATGATAAATGTAATATCTCTGTTATTCCCATTGATATTTTCAGTTTAGGGACTTACTTTAAAAGTTTTAAATTCTTTCGTTCTTTTTGTATTTTCGTTTTACTAAAATTTTCACGTCATTCTCTCTCTCTCTCTCTCTCTCTCTCTCTCTCTCTCTCTATATATATATATATATATATATATATATAGAGAGAGAGAGAGAGAGAGAGAGAGAGAATTTAATCCTCCCAAACCAAATTTTAAAAAAAATTTTGGTTTTGAGATTAAAAATTTTCTGTATATCTATCTATCTATCTATCTATCTATCTATCTATCTAACTAAAGATAAAATGGGTAATGTTAGTGATTCTAATAATTATAGACCGGTTATGTTAGGCTTTACAGCTCATACAATTACAATGTTGCCTGTTTGAGTTTTGACACTTAAAGAAATAATAATAATGACTTATTCCGATGAGGCTTCTTCGTTATACACTACAGCGTATATTTAGATCAAAGTAAGGCTTTTGATCGCGTTAATTATTACAGTTTAATTGACCAGTTAATGAAGTTAAAAATTCATCCTTCCCGACAAAATATTTTATATAAATATACAAGGATCAAAGTGTCGTATCCAAACTTAAAGATAAGTCATTATAAGCTATTATGAGTTATTATAGGTTATAATAAGTTATTATTATGTATACTTAAATTCATAATGTTTACGGGCGATACTAGTTTAAACGTGTCTGAAATGAAAGATACATTTAAAACAGAATTTATCAAAGTAATAGAATAAACTCTTTCTAAATACCAATAAAACAAATTGAATGATTTTTTACTAAGAGATGAAATGTGTATTTTGTTGAAATAAATGTTGTGAAATTGCTGTAAAGGAATGTACTGTAATGAAATTTCTTGGTGTAATACCAAACAAGAATTTGCTGTGGACCTACCATGTAAATTGTGTCAAAGAAAAAATTTTAAGGACCGTCACTATAATGTTTAAACTTAAGAAATGTATGTTTAAATTTACGACATGTAGTCCCGATAAACAGATTTTATTAAGTCTGTATCATACTCTTGGTCTTCCTTATATAACGTACTACTGCACCCTTGTATGGGGAAATTTCAATAGCAACGCTTTAAAACAGTATCTTTGTCATCCAAAAACGAGCAATAAGGTTTATTATCTGATGCTGATTTCCATGATCATTCGAGGGCATTCTTTAAAGAGCTAAAACTATTAAAGATCAAAGATGTACACATTTTATTTTCATTAAGAAGACAGAACAAAATCATTAACTTGTAAAAAAATAAATATTTTGTAATTAATCAAGAAATAGATCAAAGCATGTTATTCTTCAATTTATATTGTCTTCATCTCAAAAATTACCCATTTTCATTGGACAAAAACTATGGAACAGTGGCGGCTTTTCAGAGGAGGCATGGAACCGGGCCTCCTCTGTTTTTATCACTATAAACTATGAAAGAGGATTTTATTGATAGTATTAATTCTATACGATCGTGACATGCAGAAAGTAGGGCATCTAACACTTTGTAAGCTATTCTTTTTATATAGTATATATTATAGACAATTTTGGGCCTCCCTACTCTCCCTGATCACCAACCGCCACCGCCGTTTTGTTCACCGACTATCGAAGGTCGAGGTGGACTGTCTCATAATATTTACATTGTCCTCATTATTTGTCAACTTTCAAGAAAATAACCTTAAATTGGAAAGGGACCATTCTAATTATTGTAATTTTTATGAAAATTGAATATGTACGTTTCTGTAAGTCAAGGAAATTTGTTACAGTGAATATTTTTCATTCTTGTGAACTTATGGATCGGATTATGTATTGTATATTCTGAAAGCTTTATGAAAATACTGCAATTGCGTCGTATGTATTGGGTCGGTGAACCCGCCTTGACGACCTTTCTAGTTCACTTATAAAATAATCGATAAGTAGAATAACCTTCCGGCAGGGGTTGTAATAATGAGCCATTCGGTAAATATGCTTAGGAATAAGTTTAAGACGGTTTTTATTGAAGGGATAGTAAATTGGGGTGTTATTTAGTTGAGGATAGGAAGTATCGTGATGTTCCTTTTGTAGTAAATGTAGTAAGAGGTATTGGTCGGGTCTGGTGTCAGCGTACTTGGGGTTTTCAAATGAGAGTATTTTTTTTAAACATTTATTCATTTATTTTTATTTCATTAATGGGAGATCTCGAAAGTCAAAATCTCCAAATTGCTTTATTTAAGAATCTCTCTCTCTCTCTCTCTCTCTCTCTCTCTCTCTCTCTCTCTCTCTCTCTCAGTTGCTTACGAGGTGGATTATTTAGGATAGAGTAGAAGTAGTATTGTTCCCTTCTGCCAATATGTGTAGTCTCAAGCGCCAACCAGATCTGGTTCCAGAACACTGGGAGTTCTCAGATGATGCTCCATTGGTAGAGGCGGAAGCTCAACATAAATTCTATAGTCATAACTTCCGGATAGATATGTCCAGTATAAGTAGGCTGACCATACGTACCGTTTTGAACGGGACAGTACTACGTCTACCTAAATTTTTGTATGGGTTCTGTCACTGAAGAATAATTGTAAGCTCAATATGTTTATGTACTTACTTTTTCATGAATACAGAATATTACATAACCCCGTCCCTTTTTTGCCATCCCAATGTCCCATTTTTGTCTCAAGGAAATATGGTCAGCCTAAGTATAAGGGAAGCTAGTTAGGGGATACAGACTTGGGTTGTTTATAGTTCTTAGGAAAATCTTGGCGTATTTAATTTAGTTAGCTAGGGTATAACATCATGCTTTTACAATGCGAAATAAAATTCCTAAATCATTTCTGTTTTTGAGCCCATGTGCGCGCTTTTGTATCATATTTTATTCGTAGTTCGTGTAAGTATGGAGTTTATTCATTTGTTTTGTGAAGCGCTTAATATATATACACACACACACACACACACACAAACGCATGCTGCCCTCTGTCGGAGTAGTTGTAAAAAGCAATTAGGGTTGAAAGAGCTACCATAAAATTTGCGCGAATTTAGTCTTTATGGTAAAGGGTAATAAAGGTAAAAATCTTTTTAAATTTAAACATAAATCGGGCGGGAAATGGTTAATGAATTAAAAAATCCTTCAGGTCACGCATGGTGTAGATTAGATTATGATGCTCTATATCTTTTCGTGCTATGCTTTACTTCACACTCTCCTGTAATTAACAACTAGATATACAATATAAATGTAAGCGTGAGATGAAAGAACTCAAAAGGTTTTCTTTTAATATACGTTTTCTTATTTTTCTATAACTTCTTTCACAAATGTTTTCTGTCAGCAGTGGTTGACGACTTTCTCCTTTATACTTCACTACTATAACCAGTTATGTTTGAAAGTTTTACACACACACACACACACACACACACACACACACACACCTTCATACACACGACCTGTAAACATGATATACAGTATAATAGTTTTAAGTTTATTTGCTCTCTCTCTCTCTCTCTCTCTCTCTCTCTCTCTCTCTCTCTCTCTCTCTCTCTCTCTCTCTCTCTCTCTCTCTCTCTATATATATATATATATTATATATATATATATATATATATATATTATATTATATAAAATGACCAGCGTCGTTGTCTTTGTAGTTAAGATTCCGTCCAATTTCCAGGTGCCCAGACAGAAAGAAAATAGTAGTTTCAATTACCGTAGACTTTTCTTCTCCAATGTTTTCCTGCTCGATAAATAAATATATTGTTTTTAATGTTTGTTCTCCATTCCGAAAACCCTTGAAGACTGCGTCTTGGACATAATACCTGAGAGTTTATTACCGTGGGACTGGCATTTACTAACCTTAAAGGAAGTATTACCTTATTTAAAGTCGGCTGAATGTATCGGAAAGGAACGCATCCTTAGACTGAGTTGCATCATTAGTCAGAACCACCTAATTTTTTGAAAAGTTTACTGTCGTGCCGCTGTAATAATTTCGAGTAAGTACGGACTCGCTTTTTCTTTTCTATAAGCATTCCCATCGGTGGTGTAGTGGTTAGCGTCGCTAACTACGAATCCATCGGCCTCGGGATCGAGACCCGGTGACGGCAGCCGGCGCGCAGCAAAACCCAGCTGTCCATCCTTCAACGCAATAAAAAAAAAAGTGTTTGGTAGATAAATGGGTACCCTGAGTGGCCTAATGGTTAAGGCGCTGTGCTGCTGGTGGGGCGTGGTTCGGATTCCACGTTAAACTATAGGTCTAAGATGGAGTGAAAAACTTGACCTTCGTCAGAATGAACTATTCGGGCGGAAGCAAAATGAATTTCACAATTACACATGTTAAATGAATGAATGATGCAAACCCACAGGGAAAAAGAAAAATGATTCCAAGGTCTTTCGTGTATTTAGAATATACCTCGTCAGGGAATGACCCTGACGAGGTGTACTTCTGAATACACGAAAGGCCATGGAATAATTTTTTTTCCGTGTGGGTTTGTAATATATATATATATATATATATATATATATATATATATATATATATATATATATATATATATATATATATATATGTAAGTCAGTTTTCGTCTCAAATAAAAACCTTGGAATGGATTCTGATTCTAAATCCAAGCGATGAAAGATGAACTTGAATATTCACCCTGGCGAATGCATTATTATATTATTATATTTCATGACAAAAGGTGGTTGGCAGATTGCCCTTCAGCATTGAAGCACATCTTCTATCGCAGGTATGTCGATAAATCCTGTTTATTATTCAGATCTGCAGAACGTGTCCAAACTTTTTTTGAATTTGCATTAATTCTAATTCCGAAAGGTGAATTCACTTCTGAGATAGAATTATCAGACATTCGTGGAACGAAAAATTGCTAATGGCTTCGTGGGTCCTCTATACCAGTTGGTGATGAGACATTCTATTGACACTAAAAAACTGGCAAACTAATTTAATCTAACTTAACGTAAGCCAACACTTACACTAATTCACGCTACTTTGTAGAGTAAATGTTATGTTCAGAAATTGACGTGAAACCAGGCTTCACCACCGTACGTAAATTCACTGGTAACACCGTTTTTCTACGAGTGAGGTGAAGGCACAGAGGTCGGATCCCAATGATGCTGGTAATGATAATCCAGAAGTTAGTACAATGGGCGGCATTAATTAGCTTGAGCACTGTGCCAGTTTCTGGCCCTCCTGAATAATATTAGCCCGGGCTTCTTGACCTCAGTGCACCGTTAATCAACTTTTACAGGTTTAATGACTCAGTTTATGCCTTTGTTCCATTAAAATCTTAGCGTAACTTTATCCCAACATGTCCTCATAAAGTCTACAAACCTCTTCGAATAAGTTCTTTTTTCACCCTGAGTTTGAATCTTCATGTAAATGCTTATAACTAGAACCCGGATGTTTAGGCACTAAAAACCTTTAAAGAAGGCAGGCAAATAGGCAAAATAAACATTCAAAATAGGCAGTAAAAACCCTCCAAAAAGCATTTATAAATTTGCTTTCAAAAACACATTTAATCTCGAATAATACCTTTATATACACCCATAATATATACAGGGTGTCCCAGAATTAACTATCTATTTCAATGAAATCGGACAAATTTTTTAAAAACACACTTTTATTTATGTTTATCATGTTTAATATGTTAAAAATGTATAAATTTCTAAAAAAAATTCATAATTTTATTTTCATAATTTTTTCATTATCTGGTCCAATGAAAGATCGTCTGAAGTCATAGAATGGCAAAGAGACTCTCCAAAAGTTAACGTGTGGCTTGGAATGACCAAATCCAAAATTTATGGCCCATTCTTCTTTGCGGAAGCAACTGTAACAGGTACCGTCTACCTTGATATGCTTCAGCAGTTTCTCGAACCACAGCTTCTTGATGATGGCATTCTTGATAATGTTGTGTTTCAACAAGATGGAGCACCATGTCATTATGCTCTAATTGTTCGAGAATACCTCAACAGACGCCTTCCGAATCGGTGGATTGGACGTGGAGGACCTCGACCTTGGCCTCCGCGTTCTCCGGATTTGACACCCCTGGATTTCTTTGCATGGGGTTTCATAAAAACAAAGGTTTATCGCCAAAAGATCAATGCTTCTTGTTGAAACACAACATTATCAAGAATGCCATCATCAAGAAGCTGTGGTTCGAGAAACTGCTGAAGCATATCAAGGTAGATGGTACCTGTTACAGTTGCTTCCGCAAAGAAGAATGGGCCATAAATTTTGGATTTGGTCATTCCAAGCCACACGTTAACTTTTGGAGAGTCTCTTTGCCATTCTATGACTTCAGACGGTCTTTCATTGGACCAGATAATGAAAAAATTATGAAAATAAAATTATGAAAAAAATTTAGAAATTTATACATTTTAACACATTAAACATGATAAACATAAATAAAAGTGTGTTTTTAAAAAATTTGTCCGATTTCATTGAAATAGATAGTTAATTCTGGGACACCCTGTATTACAACGCCATTAGTGAACAAAACAATAGGTATTGCAAATATTAGTTACGCATAATAATAATTATTTCATTTCCAAAAATAAAGTTTAATATAGAATAATACCATTATATACGTATAAATAATACATATTACAACGCTATTATAGTGAACAAAACAATAGATACTGAAAATGTTCGTTACACAATAATGACAAGGATTTAAATTTCAGAAAATATTTAATATAACATAATACTATTATGCACACTCAGTTACTGTTATATATATATATATATATATATATATATATATATATATATATATATATATATATATATATATATACAGGGTGTTTGAAAACTTTCTGTACAAATTGTAATGGGGGATAGGCAACACCAAGACAAACCCTTTTCGTCTATAAGTGTATGTTCGCTGACGTCACCATTCGGCGCGAGAGGGCGTCTCTGCAATTGGCTAAAAGGTGAAGTGGGCTAGACTCGCGCTTGCCGCGGGCATTCTTAAATCGGACGTAGTACGCGTAACATGGAGCGCTTCACGACTGCTGAGATGGCTGACATGCATATGGTGTATGGGGCTGCCAATGGAAATGGAAGAGCTGCTGTGAGGTTGTACCGACAGCGCTTCCCAAACAGACGTGTGCCAAACCATCAAACGTTTGCGCATTTGCATCGGCGACTGCGAGAAACTGGAACATTCCATGCAAACATGCATGACACTGGTCGGGAGAGAAACGTGCGCACTCCTGACATGGAAGAAGAAATCCTACGGCGATTTGAGGACAATCCAAGCGCAAGCACGCGAGGTGTTGCACGTATCCTCGGTGTGAACCACGACCTGGTCTGGAGAGTGTTGCACGAGCAGCAGTTACATCCGTTTCATCATCAGAGAGTCCAGGCATTACAACCTCGGGATTACCCTCTTCGTGTGGAATTCGCACGCTGGTTTCTGCAGCAGACAGCGGTGCAGCCTAATTTTCCGGCTTATGTGCTGTTCTCAGATGAGGCCTGTTTCACACGTGAGGGTGTGTTTAACATGCACAATTCTCACGTGTGGGCGCACGCAAATCCACATGCTACACGGGTGCATGCTCATCAAGAACGGTTCGCCGTCAATGTTTGGGCGGGTATCGTCCATGGCAAGTTGATTGGGCCGTACCTGCTGCCTGCCCGACTCGACGGGCTGGTTTATCGGATATTTCTTGAAGAAACGTTGCCGGAACTGCTGGAAGATGTTCCCGTGGCTATTCGTAGACGAATGTGGTTTCAACACGACGGGGCCCCAGCACACTCCAGCAACGATGTGCGGGATTATCTGAACGCCACTTTTGGGGACCGATGGATAGGCTGGGGTGGGCCCGTAGCCTGGCCACCGAGATCGCCCGATTTAACATGCCTCGATTTCTTCATGTGGGGACACATGAAGAACCTCGTGTACGAGACTCCCATTTACTCAGAAGACCACCTCGTAGCAAGAATCGCTGTCGCCGCTGGAACTGTTCCCGAAATGCCGGGAATCTTTCGACGTGTACGTCGGTCAATGCTTCGACGCTGTCGGGCATGCATTGATGCTACCGGTCGCAACTTTCAGCACCTTCTTTAAATAAACATGCCTTCTTTAAAGAAACATGTTACGCGTACTACGTCCGATTTAAGAATGCCCGCGGCAAGCGCGAGTCTAGCCCACTTCACCTTTTAGCCAATTGCAGCGGCGCCCTCTCGCGCCGAATGGTGACGTCAGCGGACATACACTTATAGACGAAAAGGGTTTGTCTTGGTGTTGCCTATCCCCCATTACAATTTGTACAGAAAGTTTTCAAACACCCTGTATATATATATATATATATATATTAACTGCAAACAACACACAGTATAATTAATGTAAAGAACGACGCTTGTGTAGAAGAGCGTTCCGTACAAGATGAGGAGGGAGAACGAGCAAATGAAAAATGAGGTACCTCCCAGGAATCGAACCCGGGATCATCCAATTGCCGGTCAAATATGCTAACCACTGCACCAAGGACCCCGATTAGTCAATACTCGTAATTCTCCTACATACGAGCGGAATCAAATGCCCTGAGGGGGCACCTTCGCATGCCTTACATATATACATTTTAACTGCAAACAACACACAGTATAATTAATGTAAAGAACGACGCTTGTGTTCCGCACAAGATGAGGAGGGAGAACGAGCAAATGAAAAATGAGGTACCTCCCAGGAATCGAACCCGGAATCATCCAATTGCCGGTCAGATATGCTAACCACTGCACCAAGGACCCCGATTAGTCAATACTCGGAAAAATGGAAAATGGAAAAAAGGCAAATTAAGCGCTTTATGACAAAAAAGGCACTTTCTTGTAAACGCAAAAATAGGCCAAAAAAGGCATTTATGGCATTTTGCCTGAACATCCAGGATCTACTTATAACAAAATGGACTTCAAAAACGGTTCATTGATTCGATCTTTGGCATTACTTTGAATATATTAATTAAATAATCTTTGGTTCAAATATGAACAGTTCCGAAAAGTGCGATGTATTTATCCTTTCCTTGTTTACGAAGAAACACCTTCATTCTTCGCAATCAAGTATGCATTCAAATTAACTCAAGAAAGAAATTTATTCTCGAATAATAGTTAAGCTGTATTGAACCCTCATGCAACTACGAGTATACAAAATTTATTTATAATTATATATAAAATATCAACCTTACTAAATTCCTCAAGAGTATATAAATTTAACTGTGACCAATGAATTGGGTCATATATTGGTAGAACTAAATGCCATCCGTAATCTGGCATTTCGGTAAATAGTTTCGCATATAATTTACCCTTAAAGAAACCAGTAGTAATAGTAATAATCAATCAGGATGGTCAGAAACTGACGCAGCGCTCAGGTCAACTAAAGCGGTTAATTGCGCTAATTCCTGGATTATTATTAACCAGCACCATCGGAAGTCGAACCCCTGACCTCAGTGTCTTCACTTCGCTTATGCAGGGAAACTGTGTTACCCACGGAGCTATATAGGCTCTGGTTACACTGTAGTACGTAATCATTCTCACGACCAGCCCCACTCATTGCGTGGATCTGCGTTTGTGATGCAAGCAAATACCACTTTTGAAATTTCTCTCTATACAAAAACTCAAACCTATTCTGAATGTTTGTGAATCGTCGATGCAGCTTTTGTTTCAAGTTCGGATGTGTTTGTTCCAAAAATTAATGTTTGTTTTCATTTTTCTCCTTTTTTTTTTTAATTGTTCTTGTAATTTAATTTGTAACGTTCTTTTATTTTTGCAGTTTTTAACGTTTTCATTTTCGTTTTTTAATTTTAATGAGATATGTAATGGTTGTACATGATTTTAATTTTTGTAGCCACCAAAAACGGAATGAGAGTTATCTTTGTGAACTACAATAACCGTACATTGATTTTAAATATGGAGACTGAGGTAAAATGTGTAGCACAAAAGACGTTTCGACCCTGGTGTAGTGGTAGAAGAGGCGCTTGGGACATGGCACCGTGACGTAGGGACGAAATATATATATTATTATTATTATTATTATTATTATTAAATGAAGCTTCAACCAAAGGAACAGAACAAGCAGTTGTTGGAAAAGCTAATTTATAACGCAAAATCTTGGCGTAATTGAGAAATGTTACTTGTGTTTCCGACATCTGTCCATCAAGAAGATTACTCCGAAACGAAGAGGACAAGCTTGTTGTGCTACTGAGACTTAATTTATTTTGTGCGCTTCACTATCTTAGCTTTGTGGTGGAATTGAAACGCGAAGTTGATCCGCTATTAAAGGAGATAGTTGCATTTATGGAAAGCCTTTAAAGCATTAAATCTTGTCTCCATTCTAAATGAATTAATTCCTGACAAGCTCCGCGAACATGTTCAGATGTGCTTCAGCGAAACAAGAAACCATTGGATATAGGAGAGAGTTGCCTTATTTTTTATGCAAGAAGGAAGAGCCAAGGGCGAATGCCCGCAAAAGCGGGCCCCTCCCCGATAGAAGAAAAAGAGAGTCAAAATCAAGGTCCAGGGTTTTCGAGATGCCTGGACTCTGCGTTTATTATTATTATTATTATTATTATTATTATTATTATACTGAATACATTTAACCAGATAATATTGTGTATATGGACGAGTAACAAAATTAAATTGACACTTTCGTTTTTCCATAGTTTTTGATTTGAAATAAAAGTCGATAAAGAATAACAGTGATAATAAAAACCCCCTCTAATAGACACAGTTTATTTCCACAACAGTTTCGATGCCCACTGGCATCCTCTTCGGGGAGATACGGAAAAACGAATTAAAGAATAACAGATTTATTGAATCAATATATCGGGTGATTACGAGTGTTCTTCCCAATTTTAAAAAATTATTATGGAAAAACTAACAAAGCTACAGTGTAAAGCAAGATATACGAATAAAGAACAACTCAAAAAGTTTTATTTACAAATTATTGAAGTTCAATATGAGCTCCTTTTGTGGCTCTGCAGACATCAAAGCGGTATTCTGTTTCCCGCCATACATTTTGTAGCATATCATATTGTAACAGCCTCACGTATCCTTTCCTTCAAATGTTTCAAAGTTGTTGCCATTGCTAGAACAAAAACTTTATTTTTGACATAGCCCCAGAGGAAGAAGTCAAGTGAGTTTAGATCGGGCGGACGAGCCGGCCAAGGAATGGACACCCCCACGGCCGATCGCTTTGTCCTCTAGAAGCTGGGGGCATCAGCCACAGCTGTAGCATATCACGGTAAATGATGCCATTAATTGTTTGTTCAGCTAAGAAGAATGGACCGTACGCTTTCTCAGCGGTAAGAGCACAAAACACGTTAACTTTAGGGCTTCCTCTGACGTGTTCAGTATTCCAAATAAAAATTCCCCGAAATATTCTTTATTTGTCTATCTTGCTTTTCGCTGTAGCTTTGTTAGTTTTTTTTCATAATAAATGTTTAAAATCGGGAAGATCATCTGTAATCACCCGGTATTTAGAATCGTGTTGCTTTCCCCTTTGCATTATTATGCAAAGCTGATGCACACACGTTCTGGCATTCAGTTGATGAGTTTTGCCATTTGTTCTTGAGGACAATCATCGCTGTCTATTTACTTTTGTATTTGGATATCCACAGGAAAAAAAATTATTTATTTGTTTTAACATTAGCTTTAAATACGTTACTTCAAAGCTACTTGTTTGGCAGGTTCATCGTTAGTCATATTTTGTTCGAGAGGTTTCTGTAATCCATATCTATCTATCTATCTGTCTATCTATCTATCTATTTATCTGTCTGTCTGTCTGTTTCTGTCTATCTATCTATCTATCTATTATATATATTTTGTGTACTTCCTGCAGCCTCTTTAGTCCTTATGCTCAACTGATTTTGAAGTGTTAAAGTAAAAATAATGAGGGAAGTAAACTGGTCCACTTAAATTTAGTTAATGGAAAGTTGGGCGGCCTGAGAAATTTGTATGTGGTAATTAAATTAATTTTAATGTGTTTAGCTATTATGGCTTTTAGGAACTTTAGTTTTGTTATAATTTAGAAAAATATTAGAATTAGTCTACTGGCATTTAGCGGTGTACCTCATCACTAATGAGTATTCAAAGATGTGTGCGGTGCTTTCAGAATCACGCTGTTCCGCGTATAGAGAGTCTTTAATCGGTCGAAAGAGAATAAAGATAGGAAGTTAAAATTTTAAAATTTCAGCCTATAAGTAAAAGAATTAAAACGTGTGCATGTGAAATCAGTTTTCGAGATGTTTCCTTTATAGTCAATTCAGTGCGTGTTTCCGCTTATAAATTTTAAATTAGCCAAAGCTTGGGTGGTCGCATACAAGAAGGGATTCGGAACTTACTAAGACACACATAATTTTGAAACTGCGAATAGTTTCTTTCTGGTGTAATTTTACGCGTTACTGATGATAATACCCTATTTATTTTTCTTATGAAGTCTAATTACAGTGGCTCTCTAACAGTTATTAGAGTATAAAAACTTTGGGAAACGCTCTGTTACAGCCACGGTGGGGGCAAAGATTGTTCCCAAAGAGTTCTTAAGTTGCCCCTTTGGAAAAAGAATTCAATTTATTGGTTTTTACTCCCAACTCTTCGTATATTCTTAACCATTTTGGTGTTTTGTACGTATTTTTATGCGGAGGCTGCGGTTAGGGTTACGTTACGTTAGGCGCAAAATGAACGCTGATGGGGCTAAAGGTGTTTCTTAATTTGACGTCCAAATTGACTAAGTTCACTAGAGTATTTGTAAGATAATGTTCTTATATATATCCCTTTTTTTCCTTTTTTCCCCCCTAATTACAGTATTTTGGAAAGCTATTTTAGAATTCGTTTACTGCTCCTACATTGAAAAGGGGTTTCCTCTTAAGAATGTGAATGATCTCGGTTTAAATGTCTTTTTAAATGTTCTTTTGCTGCTGAATAACGACCTTTGATTTAATGGCTTTAATAACGAGCTCGAGGTGTGTTTTTGCGTTCCAGTATGAATTTGTAGCGCAGTTTTTGCTTTTTTCATTCTTGCTAGAAATATGATTTTGTAGTTTCTTTACTACAAGCCTCCTTTTTCGCGAAATTTACAGCTATTACCGATCCTGAGATTCTCACGGTTAAGAATTATTGAGTTCGTCACCGTTCTTATGAACGGTCTGATATTCGTCCTTAACTGTAAGATTTTTTTTTTGTCCATTAACCGTTTGATATTCGAAAGTAAGTCCAGATTCGAACCGATCCGCATCATAGATTTAAAAAATGTAAGAAATTTATCCAAACCGTTTCAAGAAAACAACATTAAGCGAGAGGGTTAAAAAAAATATATATATATATTTTTTTTTAAATGTTCTCATTAACTTTTGAGCTACAAATAAATCCCAATAAAACTACTGTTGCTGTTCTTATCTCGAGTAGTTAATCCTAAAAAGGATGTTTCGTCCTTGCGTCGCGTGGGCTACGTCCCAAGTGAGTATCTTACCACTACACCCACGGGAAAAATAGTGTTTTTGTATTTCTTTATAATTTTTAAAAGTAGATTAACTGTTAAGGTTTTCAGTTACCACCACCATTCAGCCAATTAGAAAGGGTATACGCGATCGAGTACCAATAACTTACTTTGTGTTTTAGACTTAATTTTTCATTACTCCATTTAAATCGTCCTCTGTACATTTTTAGTTCCTGATTGACTACGCGTACTACTTCACTGATAGAATGGTTAGTAGAGTACACTACCAAGACACCTTTAAAAAGCAGTATTTTGGATTTGTTGATAACTTTAACAATCTCATTAATATAAGTAAAAAAAAATATGGCCCAAGAGAGGATCCCTGTGGAATCTCGGTAATAAATCATTGGAGTTGACATACTAATATGGAGTAGACGACTAAAAGATTAGAACTTTTGTCAAGGACGAAAGAATGCTGATGAGCTTATTATTGATTTTATTTTTGGAGTCTTCGTGCAATTTGATGGATGGAAATTACTCGTGCAAAACTTAGTAGCCTACATCGGGAAAGGTTGACTTTGCAATACAGTTCAGTACCAACACATCAAAGGCATCAAAGCTTTATGAAAACTATTTATATAAAAAAGAATTCATAACTTTTATTATTTCTTCGTAACTTAGAAGTGAGTTTAGGCCAGAATCCATAGTTTCGTAATATGATGATTCAGGTTGATCAACCATGTTATTATGCAGGGTTTGTGGATTAATAATAATAATAATACTGTAATTATATTATTATTATAAAGTTTTTCTAAATTAAATTATTTTACATCTAACTTCGATTTTAATACATAAAACGACTAACTCTGTTATCAAAACTTGTAATCAAACCTTGTAGTTACACTTAAGTTTAGGTCAAGTAATGTGATGCGCTCGAAATTATGATTGCATAGGAAATGTCACAATCCTTACTTCCAAATAGAATTATTATACTTTTATAAATAATAAGAATAAAAAAAACTTTTAATTAATAAATAAATGCTTGTTTCGGACTCCCGCCCCTCTCCCTCCCCTCAAAAAAATATTGAATTATATCCGTCAAGAATGAGGACCAAATCCATCCACAACTGCTCAGATTTCTTAAAGCAGATCTTGAAGTCAAACCTCAAAATACAATCATTACCCGCCATTTATCTGTATCCGCAGGAGGGCGCAGTAGTCCTAAGCCCAAAACTTATTACGTTGCGGATTGTTTTGAGTGGTTTTGGTTTCGGAAAATTAGGAAAGGTCTGTACACCGAAAGAATTCCAGTAATAACTCTACAACCTATGAAATACAGAGTGTTCAAAAAAAGAAACGCAACCCATTGGAGAATGCATATATCATCGTAACCTACCCCTTTTCCATTTTGGGTCGCGTTTCTTTTTCAACACCCTGTATTAGTGATGTAGCGGATGTCATTTTTTTCACATCCGCGGATGCGGATGAGGATGTTTGATTTCAACATCCGCGGATGCAGATGCGGATGCGGATGTCTACATTTTCGTTTTTTTTAGGATATATTCGAGATTTGTTGTGTTTAACGTATATAATAAGTTATTATATAGAGAGAGCTGTAGCTATAATGTAGTATAATTGATTAATTGTACAATAATTGCTGTACTTTTCTCTGAACATATAAAATAATATCAAGCATCTAACTAATATAGAAATCAATTAGTGAATTCGTCTGCAAATAAATTCGTTATATTTTGTTGAGTTTCAGCCACAATTAGAAACCATAATTGTGTTACCAGGATGCGGGACGTGAACCCAACTCAAATGCCCCCCACCGACCTCTTTCCCCAACCTCCACCCTTATAGAAAGAGATCTTTAATTAGCTTGATAACTATTTATATTAAGTTTAAAGTTTTATTAGGCATATTTATAAATGAGTAATTAAATAAAGTAAACTAAGATGTTCATCGTTTAATGTTCAAACTTAATTATAGGAAGGTTATGCTTAAGGAACATTAATTTTTCTGCTTTTTGCTGCTGCCAGTCTGTTTCTCTTTTCATCATATATTAATCCAGCACGGCTAAATAATCTCTCGCTTGGTACGTTTGTTGGAGGACAGGCTAAATGTTTCCTTGCAAGTTTACTCAAGTATGGATAGATATTCTGCGTATTTTTCCACCAACTAATAGGATTGTCACATGCAGCCAGGCGTTTTTCTTGGTGATAGCTCTCGATCATTTTTACTACATCTTTTGACATCGCGTAGGTCTCGTCATTGCTGCTTGACTCAAGAAACTGAGAGACAGATTCTGTGATAGATTTGCTTGTTGAAGGTGTTGGTTCTGTCACTGAAACTTTTATTCTTTTGGTGGGTGGCGAAGCGACAGATTCAAGAGATTGAAGCTCTTCAACTGCTTTGCCAAGTGATGATTTAACTCGTTCTAATGTACTAGGTGAAAATAACTTAGCTTTGTAACGTGGATCTAAGTAGGTTGCAAGAGAGTAACTTCATACAAGAACAGCCTCTCGTCTTGTCGCTTGCATCACTTTTGCGCACAATGAACTAGTTCTATTAATATAGTAGAATAATATAATTTCCGCTTATTAATGACATTTTATCTCAACGGTCCACATCCGCACGACATCCGCAGTCCAAAGTGCGGATGCGGGTGCGGATGCGGATGCGAGAAAATGTGCGGATGTTATGCGGATGCGGATGCGGATGTGACCTACATCACTACCCTGTATATAGTTATAGAGGAAACGGCGTTACACTTTGTATTGAAGAGAGCGTAAAATCTTTGCGTAAATTCTATTATTTTTCCGAATAAAGTTTTTTTTAAATTTGATTTTCACTTTTACCCTCTGCCTTACGGGACATTACACTGTGTAGCACTCGTGTCCAAGACTGAAATCTTTATATAAAAGTTGTTTCGCATTTATTTCTGTGGCCTCACTCAGTCGAACGAACATGGTTCGCCACTCTCAAATCAGGGTTGAAGTGTTTACTTTTTCTTGTGTCAATTTGTTGCTTCTGCGTCACGAGGAGACTAAAAATGGTATTTCCTTTTTCCTTTTAAAGGTTCATTTAAAGTAAACAGTTTATATATATATATATAATATATATATATATATTATTATAATATATATTTATATATATATATTTATATACACACACACCTTACCTTACAACCTTACAAAGGTTCCGCGCGATGATTTCTCATTTCGCGAAGGTCAAGCTTGTCGCCCCTCCTCTCGAGTTGGCCTGGTGAAGTATATATATATATATATATATATATATATATATATATATATATATATATATACACAGTGTTGGGCACTAAAGCGTTAATCCGATAACAGTTAATTAACGAAGTTAACTTTTTTTTTAACGGACTATTAACGGAAGTTAATTTCCATTTATCGTTATCGGACCAGTTAACTTCCGATAACTCGATATTTAGTCTGTTAAAGTCCGTTAACACGTTAACTGCGAGGAGTCATTCACGGAAGATCACCGCTCCGCGAATGAATTCAAACCGCCATAACTTCAGTCTGCTTCCAGATCTCGCAAGGGGAGGTTGGGGAGGCCCAAGAGGTCAAGACTGGCAGTTGGGCCTAACTTTGAGAAGTTGGTCTTTCTGAAGGGCAACCAGCACATTGTGTCATAGTCTTTAATAAATGTGCCTAAAATTTAATTTTACCTTTCAGTTCCCGCCATAATAATTCTCTGGTAAATTAAATTTAGTTAATGGTTAGTGGTTACAAGGGTTTCAAAACATGTAAGCAGTACATTTTTTATTAAAAATAAAAAAAAAGTTATTAAGCAAAAAAGTTGCAAAACTTGATAAAAATAGTTAAATACCTATTTATTGTTGGATTTGGCAAAAAACATTTTCTATGGGTTTTAAAGCTTTTTTCCTTGATTTTTTTAAATGTTAGTAAAGAAATAGTTATCGTTAACGGATTATCGTTAACTTCCGTTAACTTTGTAGTAAAATTATCGGATTATCGTTATCGGAGTTAAAAATTGGGGTTAACGGATTATCGTTATCGAAGTTAACTTTTTGGTTAACGGTGCCCACCACTGTGTTATATATATATATATATATACACAGAGAGCGAGAATTTTAATTGTTATATATATATATATATATATAACCAATCCAATTAAAAATAACATTTTTTTAAGAGTTTTATTGTTATATAGGAATGAAAATTAATTAAAAATTCACTTAGTTTTTAAAATATATACTGTTAAAAATGAAAATGAATTCTTAAGTATTTTGAAGGGAAAGACAATGGTCCAATTTTAAGTGTAAAATGTTAAAATGTGGATCGGAGTATAGTAATTTAAAATTACGAAAAAATAAAAATAATTTTTTAAATTTTTAGTTATCGGGACTCGGGAGTGTCCACAATCCCTTCGTTTCCTATATATTCCTATAATTTTAGGATCTTCCAATATTTTCCTATATTTTTTAGTAAATCCTTGTATTTCCTATATTTTCATCGTAATTAGTTGGTGGAGAAAATGACTTTGTTAATTTTATATGTTCAGTCAGAAATTGCTCAGCTACACAGGATTTTATGTTGATACTAATTACGTCATCATGTAAAAAGTATACTTTAGAATATAGTGTGACTAATTCGTTATGAATTAAGTTTAAAGCTAAAAGCAAGTTTAGATGTTATTTACTTACTTTATGAAATGTCTGTGTACTTTTATTTCATTTTAAAAGTAGGATAAGTATCTAAGAAGCGAGACATCTATTAGGAAACTAACAACTTGAAATTTTGGTAGATTCATATGGTGAAGGGATAATAGCTAGACAGTTGTTTTTTTACATAACCCTCGCACTTACTTAAGTATGTCTGTTGGAAAACGGAGTTTCAAGAAAATTGGTTACGTTTGAAAGACTCAGATGGCCATTTCCTGAGGCAGTGGTGCCGTAGAAGGTAGAGAGAGTGAGAGAGTATGAAGCATTTCGTTTCTTATGCTTCAAAACTTTTTCCTGTGAAAAACAGGATTAGAACAGTTATTACAGTGCGCAAAAGTAGTGAACATAAGCAGAAAGTTAGTGGACTCAGTTCATCACGAGGAAAACTAATTCCTTCGAGTCAGCCAGTATCAGATTCATCATAGCAGAGCACACTTACCCGGTGATGAACTAAAAGCAGAAATCATGCGGTGTCTGCACAGTGCTCGTGAAAATGACAGTTTTAGGTCTTCTGATGAATTAGGTAAATATCCAAATCTCGTTTTTGTAGTAAAATCAGCTCTTGTTTTGTCATATGGAAGCTCTGGTGTTGAATGAGGTTTCCCAGAAAATAACGAGATAGTGGCAAGTGAAAGAACGGGTCTTGATGAAGACACTATTTCTGCTTTAAGAACACGCAAAGATCCAGTCAAATACTATGACTCAACAATGTTGCATCCTCATATATGTATCAATTACTAGAGGCTTAATAGCTGAAACCACAGCTGCGAGGAAGACCTATGAAGAAAGACTGTAAAGAAAGAGATAATAAGAAGGGAGAAAGAAGAGAACAGAAAAGAAAATTGTCTGAAGAAAATGAAATGGAGGAATACAGACAGGATAAAAGCATTATCTCGAAACGAGAAAAATAATTAAACGCAAAAGAAGGTGTTACTGCCGAAATAATTACTGCCTGCTCAGTTACTCGAGGGAACCACAGATAAGCTTACAAAAGCAGTAAAGGATAAAGATACGCGGGCAATATCTGTGGCTCAGATGATGCTTTGTACGGCATAAGAAGGGATAGAAACTGTCAGGAAATAGACAGTATGAGGCATGAGCGGAAAAAATTAGAACGCAAAAAAAGGTGAACTTGTTAAAATGAAACGTGGAAGTTTCCCTCCAAGGGGGGAAAAAAAAAAAAGAGTCAGACAGAACTTAGGAAAAGTCATTCAGAAACAAAGAAGTTTGACTCAAAATCAAAGCAGAAACAATTTGATAAAAAGAAAAAGAAAAAAAATTAAATTCTACAGCCAGCAAAGGGCGAGTTTATTCATTGAGAAATTGCTAGGCAACGTTTATTATACCTACATAGATACATACATACATACTTCTAATGCATATTTTCTCGTATATAAAAAATCAATGACACCTTATATTTACACGTTATGAGAATACAACAAGTTGTTCGAATATGATAAAAAAAAAAAAATCCATCTAAAGAACACGTGTAACAAAATTGATGAAACTTATTGATAACTCCATTCATTTACTTTGTGTGAAAGAATTTAAATTCATACCATTTTATGAATTCAAATACGCAAGGAATCAAAAAGGTGGCATAGATGGTGATGGAGGTGGTAAAAATAAGGTAATTATTTGAACTTACTCTTTGATATTCCTATAATATTCCTATATTTTTAAATGAAATTCCTATATTATTTCTATAATTTCAAGTCAAAATATCTTTATTACTGTATTCCTATAATTTCAAGTCAGAATTCTTATATTATTCCTATAATTTCAAGTCAAAATTCATATATTATTCCCATAATTTTAAGCCAGAATTCTAATATTATTCCTGAAATTTTAAGTCAAGATTCCTATATTTCCTATTACAATTTGGCCCAAAATCTGTTGACAAACAACCTGGTTATCTTACATGACTAGAAAATTCTCTATTTTTCGTTATTTCATTTACTATTTTGAACATTTTAGTCTAAAAATGAACGACTGTTTTTGCCTTCAAAATATGTAGAATTAATTTTCATTTTTAATATTATAAATTTTATAAACTAAATGAATTTTCAATTCATTTTCATTCCAAAATGACGATAATAACGATGGATTATGGAAAACTGTGTGAAGAGTAAGATTTTAATTTTATTTTATTTTTAATTTTATGAAATCATTGAATAAAAATTCATTTTGTAAACAAATTCTGTAGAAATATTTTGAAGTTAAATGAATTAAATTAGTTGCGAGCTCTCAAGCTGAATTAATTCAAATAAATTTTATTATCATATTATATAAACTCTGTTTATAAATTATATTAAATCCTGAAATGTTGCGAAAGGTTTAAATAATCAGGTAAAACTTCTAAAGAGGTTTTTTATTATATACCTTACCTTACAACCTTACAACCTTACAAAGGTTCCGCGCGATGATTTCTCATTTCGCGAAGGTCAAGCTTGCCGCCCCTCCTATATATATATATATATATACTGTGTATATATATATATATATATATATATATATATATATATATGTGTGTGTGTGGGTAGTTTTGCTTAGGAATTAAGTTTTCCTCGCAAACACGTGACTTTTAAATAATACACTGAAAAACAGATAAACAGAAAAAGAGCTAAAATTTAATGAGAGAGAGTTTGCATAATTTATCAAGTGAGAGAGTGAGAACGAGCGAGGAAGGTTTTCACAGTTCTTATCTTCGCCATTTTGTAAAGCGGATATGAAGACGGAGAGAATTGCTCTGTTAATCGAAGTCTTCACTCTTGGTCTCCAGTATGAATGGTCAGAACCTGAACGAAATTGTATTTACTCTTTGTGTGTGTGTATATATTGTTATATGACGTGGTTTTATACTTTATATTTAAGGTGTGATTTACACCTTTATTTTAGCCTGTTTTCCTTCAAATCACATTATATAAATTTAGCCCAAGGTTATATTTATCACTTGTTATATATTCTTATTTCTCTGTCAATCCGTGTAGGAGAATAACAGTGCCCAACACCAATTTTGCTGATTTAATTCTAACACCTGTTTTTAGGTAACTTTGGTGTGCTGATTTCAAAAATCACCTTAGTTTTTGCCTATCACGTCAGGTTTTCGAGCAAACAAATACGGATATTTTGGGGATATCGCATTTTGGCAGGGTTATGCCCAATTTTTTTTCTTTTCAAAAAATAAGTTTTTACATACTCAGAATCAACATGGAAAAGTAAACAATTGTGCAGGGAGTGAACTTTAATATACAATGGTAATATTGACATAAAGTGATTAAAAGTGTTTAAATAAGCAAAAAATGAATCCATGATCATGACGTCACGCTCACACCTGGGGAAATCACAGATACCCAAGATTTTAATATGTTGTACATGACCTTTAGATTTAATGCACAGATTTGCGTATTCCACAGATAAAATTTTAACAGCAAAACAGCTGTTAACAGGTCTCAAAAATCATCGATTTTGATAAGCGCCCTTCATGGATCACCCAAAATAGGCATATTGCATTGCCGAAAACCTGATGTGATGGACAAAATCTAAGGTGATTTTTGAAATCAGCACATCAATATTATCCAGAAACAGGTCTTAGAATTAAATCAGCAGCAAAAACTTTTTTTGTTGTTGGCCATTTAACTTAATACGGCCGTATTGTAATACGCAAGGCCATAAAAAATGAATGGACCAATGACAATTTAAGTTAGTCATTGGCCTGTTTGGCCTTCTACCACATTAGCTAACATACATAATGCGATGAGAATAACTGAATTTCGTATTACTTGAATTACAATTAGAACCACTTATCTGCCAGGTAGACCTTCCTAGATCGGATTAGCCGTAAAAATAACATACAATGAGAGTAACACTGTGTAGATACCCCAATTTCGTATACCGTATATACTCAATTGAAAACTCGGTACCCGTTTTCTTCCACTATATTTTTTTTAAGGAAGACAATTTTAGCTTGGCGAATAATTCACTCAATATTAGGAGAACGATTTCGTTTCTAAGTGCCACACACAAAATTCAACACAGGTTTTGTGAGAGAACATTATTTCACAACCCTCTGAGATGCACTGATTCTCTCCTTGCCTTCATTTGGCCCTGATACTTCGTGTTTTTTACTATAATAGAGACACTAATTCCATCTTTTAACTAACATGATTTTATGCTACGTTATTCGGCAATAGATAAAGAGTAACTTGATATAAATTTCATTCTCGTTCTCTGTTTTAAATGCAATTTGATTCATTTATACGACAACGCCGTTTCTTGGCCTATGATTCCGAGCGAGGCTGCCAGGCGCAAGATTTCTTACACAAAATTCTCCCCTTGATTCATCTTTTTTTTTTTAAGAATTAGTAACCTTTTAGAAGGTGTAATCTTTACATGCCATTAAACTTGTTAATAATGTAACAATCTACTGTAATTCTAACGGAGTTTTCCCATTTTATACATAAATGAACGTTCAATTTTATAACGTCTTCCTTCTTTGTTTGGCGTAAAGCACGGAAACCCACGTGTTTCCTTACAATTGGATTTCATTATTTTAATGCAATTTTACATTAGTTATTTTCCTAGTCTCTGGGTAACCTTTATATGATATTTTTATCCGAACTTATTCAGAATTAAATAGACATTTAAATTCATGTCCTTTTTCCTAAATTACATGAGTGTTTAACATGCATATGTCTTAATTTTCATGTACTGAAGAATTTATAAAACGTCGTTTCGTTTACACCCGAAACTATACAGAAATGACTAGCGCCATTTTGACGAACACCATTCTTTATTTGAACTTCGCTTTCCGTTTGGTATTTATACATACAATTCATTCTGTTTGCATGATCAATTTTGTTTGTGCGTTACTTTATAACCAGTAATTAATTAACCTTATTACATCATTCCCATATATGTTACACACAGGCCGTGCATGGGACAAGGAACTCTTCTGGGAAAATTAAATCCGCTATACTAATTCGAATTATTATTAATGATAAATGACAAATACTACAGTTTGTCTTTTTCATGATGGAAGGCTCAACGTGGGCAACGGGTCACTCATAAAGAGGCTATAGTCGAAAAATCACACGACTATCGAACCTTGAAAAACGAAGACAGTGCTTTATCTGATGATCTAACAGAAGCTGAAATATTAAGAGCTCAGTACGAATCATCTTTCAGTATCCTAAAAACTGACAAACTGATATGCGATAGAAACGCGTTATTTGAAGAACAACTACAAGGGGAAAGTATAACGGACTTCGATTTAACGACAGATGATATTACACAAGCTATAGGGAAACTAAAAGCACACTCAGCGGCAGGATCGGATAAATGGAATGCCACACTGATCAAAAACTGCAAGAATGCCATCGCAGAGCCCCTATATTGAATATGGAGACGATCACTAGACAGTAGACACCGGAGAAATACCAGACATCCTGAAGAGCGCGAGCATAGTCCCAATATATAAAGGAGAAAATCGATCCGAGGCCAAAAACTATAGGCCAGTGTCGCTTACATCTCATCTCATTAAAATATTTTCGTTCAGGGAGCTCATGCCTATCACAACTAATGGAACACTACAACAACATTATTGGTGTACTGGAAAGTATGAAAACTATGATGTAATATACAAAGACTTTGCCGAAGCGTTCGACAAGTGTGAGCATGGAATCATAATACATAAACTGAAATACAGGGTGTCCCATAAGTCCGGCATCATAGGAAAAATAATAAAAAAAAGGCAAAACAAAAGCTTTTATTTACAGAACGTACTCAATATGTCCACCATTGTTTTCAATACACAAATTCAGACGTGATACCCAGTCAGCAAGCACACGGTGAATGATGTCAGGAGTAATGGTGTTACATGCCCCAATAATGCGCTGCCGTAAATGTTCAACACTCCTAATTTTCTCTGCGTATACCAGCGCTTTCAAGTGGCCCCAGAGATAAAAATATAGTGGCGTGAGATCCGGGCTTCTAGCTGGCCATTCTACAGGCCCTCGACGTCCTATCCAATGACCAGGGAATTGTTGGTACAGGTATTCCCTTACTTGGGTGCTGTAATGTGCAGGAGCGCCGTCTTGCTGGAACCATGTTGGGAAATTTCCTTCGTTCAAAACACTGGGAAATGCTTCTTCCTTGAGCATACGTAGGTAGGTGCCTCCAGTGACATGTTCATCGAAAAAGAGGAGGCATATGATGCGATCCTTCCAAATGCCACACCATACCATCACCCGAGATGCACCTTGTTTCTTTGAAGAGGTATACCAGTGAGGGTTGTTTTGAGACCAGTAGCGGGTGTTCTGTCGATTTACCTCACCATTTCCATAAAAAACAGCCTCGTCACTGAACAGAATGGTGGACGGGAAATTGGCATCCTGAGCATATTGTGCCGTAGCCCATTCACAAAATTCCATCCGCCGGTCGGGATCATCTTCGCTTAATTTCTGTAGGATCTGAAGTTTATATGGATGCCATTTGTGAGCCTGAAGAATGCGATGGATGCTACTTTTCGACACTCCTGTCTCGGCGGACAATCGCCGAAGAGACTTATTGGGACTTCTGTTAAAATGAGCCAGGATAGCAGTCGCTGTATCATCGTCAGTGGACCTCCTTGAAGGTCCACTGCGTGGTTTATCTTCTATGAATCCTGTTTCCTTAAACTTTGCAACAAGTCTGCTAACACAGCTCTGTGTTATTGGCTCGCGGTCTGGATGCAGTCTGTTAAATTCAGCAGCGGCCTCTCTTTGACTCTAATTTCCTATGAGTAGAATTATCTGGATTCGTTCTTCCTTGCTCACAGACATTATGGCCTGTAGAAAGAGAAAAATATGAATTATGGTTTGTAAATAGAAAAATATGAATTTCTCCTATGATGCCGGACTTATGGGATACCCTGTATATTAGGGTGACACTTATTTTCGAAAGTTTGAATTTTTATCGGGACGGGCGCGTTTCTGGTTCTATTTTGTCAAAAAATATCGTGTGTAAAATATTTTTGAAATAAAACAATATTTAGAACTGCCTCAATACGGTCAAAGTTTGTATATTTTCTCGAAAAGTAGAAATTTTAGATCATGATGTTCTATGCCTCTAGCAAATAAAATATCACTTCTAGTTTGTTCAAGCTACTAATCTTGACCTAAAACATATAACTGGACTTCATACTTTCAACTCTAGGTCCCCCTCAACTCGAGTATTAGCCCCTCAAGGGGGGGGTATCATGGGCGCCCATCTCCCTCTCATTGTTGCCTACTTTGCAGAGGTCACGGTGGACTTGCGGGCGGTTGGGAAGTCACAGCGGTGCTTCTCGACCACTTGTAAGAGGAACTGCCTTTGGTCTTCACTCTTGGTAAGGGCCAGGTTGAAAGACTGCATCAACGCCACCCCGCGCTCCGCGAAGTCATTGACAACTTGAAGGGCCTGGACTCGGCGGGATGCGGCGATGAAGGCTGGGTCCGTCCGCCACTCCTCCGGATCCTTGAGCAGGAAGGCGGTGCTGATGTCCAGAACCTTGAAGAACTCCTTTGATGTAGTCGTTGTGAACTTGGCCAATGTATTGTTGGCGATTGAGGCGGTGGACAGGTCCACATTGATACGCCGCGGGGGATCCTCCGATCCTTCCTCTTCTTCCATCGCTTTAATCATCTCCCGCTTTGTCGCCAAGTCGATACCCTCGTCGAAGATGGCCAGGGTGACGAGGCGCTCGCTCAAGTACCATAGGTGCCTGGCGAAGACTGTCGCCGTCGCCTTGGCCACCGCTGAGTCCGGATAATAGACGAGGGCCTTGAGCAGCGCGAGGTCCGCGGCTGGGGCCGTTGCCGGGAGCGGCGCTTTGTACCAGGCCGTCACGTAGATGGACACGGCGAAGATGGTGAATCGCCGGATTCCAGCCGCTTCGCCTGACGACATCTGAAACTGTTCCCGGAACAGGAACAGTTTGATGGCATAGATGACTTTTGCCATCCAGCGCGCGCGATGGAAGGCGCCGGGACGAGCGAACCGGGCACCCCGCTTGTTCGGACCGCCCAGCACAATTACAGAGAGCTCCAGAAGTTCCCTGTAGTCATCACGTGGATGTTGACCGTCGAGGAGGCGGCTGAATTCGATCAGCAGGTCGTCGCGGGCGTCCTTCAGGTGCTGCGGCATGGTTCCATCCTCGAAGGGCTTCGCTTTGGTTTGATCGATGAAGTCCCACTGGGCGGCGAATCGTTTGAACAGGAGGATGTCAGGACCAGTAGAGGGACCGAGGCACGCCGTGAATGCCTTCTCGCACACCAGTTCGTGGATGTGGTGGCGGGCAAGCCAAATGAAGCACTGTCTTCTCGAGTTTCTGCTCAATGATATAGCAAGCTCCTCCTGAGAGTCCTGTGTTTGAGGCGGTGGTGTCAAAAGAGAGGGCACAGATCCGTCCCTTGATGTCCCAATCCTCGAGGGCAGAGAGGACGGCTTCCGCCATGGCGCGGCCGGTGCCGTCGGGGAGGCTGGGCACAGCCAGAAGCTTGTCGACGTTCTCCCCAGACACCAGAACTGGAAGGCGATCTTCAGCAGGGCCTCCGTCAGCCGCTGGTACGATTTTCCCGTCCCAGTGAACGGTCAGCGGCACAGTAGGATGGAAGGCTGCCTTCATTTCCGCTGCTGCCATAGCACGGAACTTTGCTCGGTCGCGGCGGGAGGATTCGCGGTTCAAGACCAGCTCCTCAGGGTCGTGGCCCAAGCTCCTCGCAGCCGCCGACAGCAAAAAAACACCTTCTCGGTCGGTAAGTTTCGTCCGATCCATCGCTGCGGAGAGATCAGGGGTGATCATCTTTTTCGACGCGCGGAATCGCTTGGGTGGTAAAGGGGTCGTAGATGCTTCTGCATTCGACGTGGACGGGCCCGGGAGAGAGAGCTCTTCCTCTTCTTCTCGGCGACGACGCCGTGTCGGTGACCGAGTCGGGCTGCTTGCACCTGAGCTGGAGCTCGATGCCAGTTCGACGAGTTCTTCTCGGCTCTCTCTGTTCGCCCTTTCATCATCTTGCCGGCGGCTCCTTTCCGCTTCCTGTCTCCTCGCACGCTCCTCCTCAGTGTGCAGCGTCATGTCACGTGTGGAGGAGATGCGGCCGCGCCGCACCTCGGCCCTTTGTCCCGTCAGGAACTCCCTGTCCTCTTCGATTGTGATCATCGACATCGCCTGTTCGTGTGCGATGTCGAAGAGGCGGTCAAGGGATGAGAGGAACTCGGCCTCGTTCCTGATTTGGGTCACAGTGCGCAGTTTCGAGTTCTTGTTCAGAGCCCGCCACTTCTCGTACATTCGGAGAACCTTGTCCCTTGCGCGTTGGTCTTTCTGTGTAGGAATACGGGACCGCTCCCAGAATTCCTTGACTGCGGTCACTGTCTCAGCGGCTGCTTCCTTGATCGGCTTCTTGACGTCAAGGTGAAGGTGGAAAAAGTACTGAAGCGCCTGCTTTCCCGTAGGCAGCATGCTTCCTGTGATGCTGTGGTCCACGGTCCCCAGGAGATAGACTGCTGTTTTAGATCTTGTTGCCGAAGCCATCACGTCGTTTCAGAACTCACTGAAAAAGAGAATGAAACACTGTTAGTGTTGGCAAAACTCGTCCCAACCCATTTTCTACTTAGAATAACATGTTCTTTCGCCTGTATCAATATTTGGATAAACTCGTGTTACACCCTGTATAATACCTCATTTTAGTCTTCTGTACACCAGTGCGGAAGACTAAACCAACGACTCTGACCGTCCGTCTGTCTGTCTGTTATCATTTTTCAACTCAGAAACTACAGCAGCTATCGAAACGAAAACTGACATGATAACAGAACGCCATGAGTACTTTTCGACAAAAAGTATAAACTTTGACCTCGTTGAGGCAGTTCTAATTATTATTTTATTTCAAAAATATTTTACACACAATGTTTTTAGACGGAATGACACCAGAAATGCGCCCGTCCTGATAGAAATTCCCAAAAAATGAAAAACACCCCAAATAAGTGGCACCCTACTGTATATGGGAATAACAGGAAAAGTAGGGAAATGGATATATAATTTCCTTAGTGAGCGGCGGCAAGTCGTTACAGTACAAGGAATATCTTCACCAGAATCAGAGGTCCTCAGCTCAGTACCACAAAGAATAGTATTAGCTCCACTACTCTTCATAATCATACTAACTGACATAGATGAGGACGTGACCATAGACAGCACAGTAACATCCTTTCCCGATGACACAAAGATCAGTAGAAAAATAAGAAACCCCAAGGATATAGGATCTCTACAAACAGACATGAGCAGAATCTACAAGTGGACGGAAGACAACAATATGAAGTTTAACACTGAGAAATTTCAACTGTTACGGTACGGAAAAGGGGAGGACCTAAAATCCATAGAATACTCTACCCCAAATGGACAGGAAATTTAGAGAAATTCTAAAGCAAAAGATTTACGAATTGTAATGACAGATGATGTGAAATTTTAAACACAAAATAAGATAACAGTAAACAGAGCAAAGAGAATAATTGGGCAGACACTGAGAACCTTTAAACGAAGGGTTAGGAATATAATGATTCCTCTACTGAAAACACTGATCATACCCAAATTGGAATACTGCTAGAATACAGCTCGAATACAGCTAGAAGGGATTCAAAGAAGCTTCACAGCCAAGATCAATGGGTACAAAGAATTAAATTACTGGGAAAGGTTACGCGAATTAAACCTATATTCACTGGAAAGGAGAAGAAAAAGATACACCATTATTTACACTTGCAAAATAATTGAGAAACTAGTCCCTAATCTTACTCTGAACTCTGTAACTCCCCAAATAACAGTGGAAAGTAGAAAAGGAAGACTGTGTCGTGTTCCCAAATTAAAGGCTAGACAGGGAACATCCTTAACCTTGAAAGAAAATAATTTTGTTGTGAGAGGACCAAAACTGTTTAATTAGCTGCCCAAAGACCTAAGGAACACGAATGGTGTTGCGGTGGACATCTTCAAAAGAAGATTAGATGCCTGGCTGAAAACAATCCCCGATGAGCCGGGCGTACCTGGCTATGTGAGGTGGAGAGTACAAGAAACCAACACACTACTTCACCAGGCCAACTCGAGAGGAGGGGCGAGAAGGTTGACCTTCGTGAAATGAGGAATCGTCGCACGGATCATTTGAAAAGTTGAAAGGTATATATATATATATATATATATTATATATATATACAGTATACTCGTATTAGTACGTAATTGCGAGGTTGTTCTTGAGATGTGGGTATGGAGAGAAAGTGACACCTCTGGTTCAAAATTGTACAGCCTCCTTCCAACATTATTTTCGTCTTCATTTGCCTCAACGCTTCCGTAATAATGCAAATTTTAATTGGTTTTGTAATGTAAAACAGCAAACAAACCCTGAAGTCATTAATGGAAGTAATCGTCCCAACATTTGGTTGCCAATGCTCTGATTGGAGTCGTTATCGAACTGTGTTTGTTTTTTTATAAACCCTTCATATACAGTCAACTAAAAAAAGTTTATTTCTTTTTTCTTATTCTTTCATTTCCGATCGTACGAGAGTATTAAGTCGAATTTCATTTTTAATTTAAAGTCCGTCGTAATAATTTTATTTATAAAAAAAATTCTTTTGCATCTAAATTTGGATTTAAAAAAAAAAATATCTCCCGAAAATGAGAAAAGAATCAGTTTCATTTTATGTCTGTGGGAACTACACACACACACACACACACACACACACACACACACACACACACACACACACACACACACATAAGCGATACCTCCATCATGTATTCCTTCTCTTTCCGTTCTGGCAAAGAAATATGATGCGCTGGAAAACAGCTTGAAGGAAAGATCCTGAATCATGATGAGGATGAAGGAGAATTGCTTCATTGCTTCAGCTATTGTTCACGGTTTTCGAGTTCTGCATTCAAATTATATTTTCTCAGCTTAGATATCCTCGTCTCTACGCCGATATATTAAAAATCTTCTGACAACGAGAAATGAAGTTAATGGTTTAACAGTGAAATACATAAAAAGTTGCGAAATTTTGGTAAATGGATTTTAAATTTATGTTAATTTAATTTGTTTTGTTTTCCTTTAATTTTGGGAATAAAATTGCTTTATTAAAGTTGTTTTCTTTATTTAAATCGAGGAAATCAGCTGTGGTTTCAGTGAGTCTACAGTTTGAATCAATTATTAGTAAATCAATTACAGATTTAGTTAAAAAAGTTACTAAAAGTTAAGTTACGTCTTTTACTGTAGTGTATTTTGCATCAATTAGTCAGATGCAACAAGTCTAACATTGAAACCAGGCCACTTTTGGTTAATTAGGGTAGATTTGTCAAGGTTAAAGTAGGAAGCGATACATCTTATCTCATTTATGTATGTAGGGGATGATGATGATGATGATTGTCTGTCTGTCTGTCTGTCTGTCTGTCTGTCTGTCTGTCTGTCTGTCTGTTCTATGTTTGTTTATATACACCTAAATGGCGAGGGTAATCTGCACCAAATTTAGTATACACATTAAGGGAGAACCGGGGAACATTTGTATATATATATATATATATATATATATATATATATATATATATATATATATATGCGCCTCAGTAGTGAAGGAGTTAGCATCGCTGACTACGAATCCATCGGACCTGGGATCGAGACTCGGTGACGGCAGGCGGTGCGCAGCAAAACCCAGCTGTTCACCCTTCCACACGATAAAAAGAAATTGGTTGGTAGATAAATGGATACCCTGGGTAGCTTAGTGATTAAGACGGTGGGCTGCTGGTGGGACGTGATTCGGATTCCACGTTAAACTGTAGGTTTAAGGTGGAGTGACAAGCTTGACCTTCTTCAGACTGAACAATTCGGGTGGAAGCAAAACCAAGGTTAGCCAAGGTTATATATATATAAACCTTGGTTAACCCTCGTTTCGATTCCGCCCGAATTGTTCATTCTGACGAAGGTCAAGCTTGTCACTCCACCTTAGACCTACAGTTTTAATGTGGAATCCGAACCACGCCCAACCACGGGCGGTCAGAAATTACAAACTCCTCGCCCTGACTCGATTTCACGATCTCCCTATCACCAGCCCAGCTTCTTAACCACTAGGTTACCCAGGGTTCCCATTTATCTACCAACCAGTTTTTTATTGCGTGGAAGGATGAACAGCTGGGTTTTGTTGCGCGCCCCCTGCCGTCACCGGGTCTCGATCCCGGGCCGTTGGATTCATAGTTAGCGATGCCAAGCACTACACTACCGAGGCGCATCTATATACACACACACACACACACACACACATAATATAATATATATATATATAGTGTTTCGTTGGCACTATAATAATGTTAATTTGAATATTATAATGTTAATGGTTGGTAATGATTATATATTGATTATGATTGCTTGATCATCAGGTCTTTTCAAACCAAATGATGTTATTAATTAAGGAAATTAATAGACTGCGTTTTCTTCTTTTATAAAACAAAATAAATGAGATTTAAGTGAAACAAATAAGGTTGCAGTTGTTTGAATGAAAGCTGTATTGAAATGTTATAAAAATGCACTTGATTAATGCCATCACTATTATATAACGCGCGAGGTAATAATATTCTTTATATAAAGTTAGGTGAATGACACCAGGCCAATGAGGGCCTGTTACAACGTTGTTTACATGATGAGATCGAACGTGTCATTGAGGTCCTTCGAGGTGGGGGGGGGGGGGTGAGATGCGATTGAGGCAGAGGCAAATACCTCGAGTGTGGCTCGCGATGTGACGTCATCTTGGTCGTTGTTGTGTGGGAAGCGCGAAACTATGTGAAGGTGTTTTCGTCGTTATATATATATATATATATATATATATATATATATATATATATATATATATATATATATATAATAACAAAACTTAAACCTCAACCGGGACATGTGGTTTGTTTTGTTTTTTTGGCTAAAAATACAATAGTTACCCCTTTTTCTTTGATTTATTCAATCCGACGTGAATACAACGAGTCTTTTACTTATATAGAGGTTCTGAATGTAGTCTGACTAGGCTTGCTTTAAAACCTAGATCCATGTCCCGAAGCTGGATCCTGTCTGCTTTGCAGATAGCTGGTGAGGGAAGCTATATTTATGGGACCTCGTTCCGAGTGACCCGTTGCCGACGTCGGGCTAGCATCATGAAAAAGAAAAACTTCGTATTTGTCATTTACCATTACTTATTCGGACTATAGTGGATTTAATTTTCCCAGAAGAGTTCCTTGTTCCATGTACGGTCTGTGTTTAACATATGTTTCTAAGGGGACCATTCTGTGTTTGTGTATATATATATATATATGTACAGGGTAGCGCAAAAGTCGCGCAACATAGGGATTTTCAGTGTTGATTATAATATATTATTTTTCTTTTAGGTAGGGGGTTGGTGCGAAATTAACAACAGACGAGAGTGTGAGCTTGGTTTTAATGCATGGGATACCAGGTACTACAAATCGATGAATCGACAGAATTTAAATTCTGTACCGATTCATCCATTTGTTGTACCTAGTATTCCATACATTAAAACCAAGCTTACCCTCTCGTCTATTGCTAATTTCGCACCCATCCCCTACCTAAAGGAAAAAAATAATATACTAGGGGCATTCAATATATTTTGCCCCACCCTTTTTTCTTAGCTAAATAATAGGCCATGGGGCTGAAATGTCTTTTGGGCCGTAAGTTTGAACTTTCTGTGCTTGACATAACCGAATTTTTCCAGTTTGAACCTCCCCTCCTTGTATAAAACCGCTTTTAAACGCCCTTGTATAAAAAACCGATGGTTAACACAGTTTCGAAAATGGCGTCTGACTGATGTGCGTCGTAAACAGAGAGCTGTTATAGAATTCTTAACCGCAGAGAAGGAAACAGTTGGAAATATTCACAAACGTCTACAAAACGTTTACCGAGATGCTGTTGTTTATTTCAGAAAATAAATGAAGTTCAATTAAAAAAAACATAAATTATAAAAATAAATATCGTAAATAATTTTGGGAAAGTGAGATCATATATGTCGGCGGAAAAAATGGCCTCGCCTTCGTTAGATAGCCATCGCGGATATGTAGGTAAACTCAGTATGTCGCTTCCTTGCACCGACAATGAAGTTTATACTGCTGACGTCCACGGTTCTTCGTTTCAACTTCACTTTATCTAACTGCGAGTTACAGAAAAAAACAATTTACAGTATACCTTCGCTCAATGGCGTCCCCTCCCTCCATCCGTTGTGGGAGTGGAATGCTTCTCTCGTGGAAGGATATAAATAACGAATTACCTTTTCAGTCTTTATTTCACAAGGATAGATCACTTTTAAAATATTAGATTTCCTTTACAATGCACAGTAATTAGAAAATCAAATCCTTAACGCGACACTTGCTTAGAGAGTTCTTAACGAAGAAAAACCCAATTGGGTTGACTGACACTCAAAGTGTGAGGCACGAACTGCCTCCCCAAAGGGCCGAGGCACGACCCGCCAGAGGGGTGAGGCTTCGACTCTCCCCGAAGGCCGAGGCACGACTACCCTCTCAAAGTGTTTGCACTCTGCCCTGGAGAAACTCACATGGTGCCACGTTTACAAAGCTTCTTAAGGTTGCAAAGGTTGTCTAACAATGATATTAGCAAAAGAATTTATATAATTTTGGTTCTACACTTAACTCCTTTATGTGATTTATATTAGCCGAAAAGAACATTTAGAATTTAAGAGAGTCTGTTTAAGATTATAGATGTGGCAACTGTGGAGAGCATCGTTAGGCTTATCGAAAGGATGCCAGAGAATCTACTAGGCATTGAGACAATTTATACAAATATTAAGAATTTAACGGAGTCATGTTTTAATTTATACGAGCAGAATAATACCTTTTACAGGATTAATACTTTAATTTATACAAACAGAATAATATTTTTAAATTTTAACAAAAAATTTATTTCCTGTGGAAAACCTTTTCCACATGGCTCCCCTCCCAGAGTTGGAACTTGGGGCTTAATTCGAGAATCCTCTCAACAAAAATAGTTGGATGTAGTGTTACATAAAGACAAAGAAATTGTGGAAGAAGTAGTTGGATATAATGTTACATAAAGACAAAAGAAATAGTTAAACAAAATACATTTGCTTTATACTTAATCCACTATACTTATCAGTTAAATCTTACAGTAAAGGTCGACACTTATGCACTAGTGAATACTTATAATTAATGGTTACTTGTGTGTCCTTTAGCACTTGGAGTCTGATTTGTTTAGGTCCACTTTTTACACTGATCTAGGTTCACCGTGTGCATACACTTTTAAATCAAACGCGATTTTTATTAAACTCTAAGAGAAAAAATTGAAAGAAATGAATTTCAGTGAACTATTGGAAAAGAACTTAAGTGAAATGGATACGATTTCTGCAAGGTTTAGAACGAATATGGGTCGTTTGAGAACTTTTTAGAACTTTGGAATTGATTAAACACTATAGCTTGGAAGGTATAAAATTTCAAGGGTTTGTGCAGTGAAAGGTTTACGTGTGGACATTGCTCAAGTTCTTGGATGTACGCGTTGGTGGCTAATTGCCTCCGACATCAATCATTCCACGTCTCAAGCGTATTTCAATAAATTAGTACGTAGAGCATGAATGCACGGGTATCGCCTAAACGGGTGTATGGAGTACATGTGGTGATAGCTCTTGGACTAGAAATACGATTAAGGAAACAAATTGTAAATGGGATAAACCGACGTTATGATTACTGTTCTTTGTTTCGTGTATTCGGTCCTTTGGAACTACACGAGTGACCTTAGTGATGGAAGTTCTGCTTCTGAAATCATAGTGGTAGATGGCTCCAGAAAATTGTGATCAATCGAATATTCAGGAACAGGCAGGAGTCCGAACGAGTGCGACCAATCTCGGAGATAGCCTTGAAGGACGGTGGCCTATCGGGCTGCGAGATAATACGGATAGAGAAGGGTAAGAAAGGACTTGAAACACATTAAGATTTCAGGAACGAAGAAAGCCGATGAATTCTGAACATGAGTATTCCCAAACGCTGTTCTGTGGTGGTAGAAAGGAACATTTAGAGGAGGAGAAGTAAGGTTATAGTCATTGCCAAGGTTCTCGACCCGTGGTTTGACCTGAGGAAGGGCCAACAAGGAGACAGGAGAAAAATTAGTAGTCTGTTTCAGCGGACGGGAAACAGGAGGAAGATAAGTCTTCTGTTTAGGAGGAGACTTTCGGCAGGTGTCCGAAATGGTACTGGAAAATTTCGATTTAGAAACCTGATTAGAAAGAACCGAATCGAATGAAGGTTGTCCTGTAGAGCGATGCAGAGATGCATCACTCCCTTTGGTGGGAAGAGAAGAGTGGCAATTTTCTTCAGAATTCGTCAAAGACGCGTTGTTGGCGCGTTGCAAGATTTTAATCTCATTAAGAATGAGACTCGAGGACATAAGCCGAGCTTACATTACGTCCGAGGGACATAGGCGAGTTCTCCGTGACCTCACGTAAATTTTCAGAAGGGGGATCCCTTGGAAAATCCGCGCAATGCTCACTACTCTTCCAAGTATGAGCAGAAGTTGCATGATTAGGGACTTCACCTGGGACGATCTCGTCACAGACCACTTCCCCCGGAAAATTCCCCTCATCGAGAACTTCCCTCGTGATGTTTGGGATAGCCTCTTCATAGAGCACTTCCCTCGTGATGTTTGGGATAGCCTCTTCATAGAGCACTTCCCTCGTGGGGTTTGGAACAGTCTCTTCATACAGCACTTCCCTCGTCGTACTGAGGACATCCAGCATGTCTTGCATACTACACAAACTGGATGGACAAGTGTATTGCCTTTTCGTACGAACAACTTCCAACGACGGAGTAGGTTCGGGTTCGCTCCCAGCACCTATAGGCTTAGTCTCGGAATTGGGTGGAAAATCCTCTTCCTTTGAAAACGGAATCAAGTCATCTTCTTTAAATAGGGATTCAAGCAAAATGACCAAACCGGAACTCAAAGGAGATGAGTCTTCAGATTTATTTGGAATAACCGAAACACTGGGAACTTGAAGTTCCTGCCTAACTGTAACGGAAGGGGGTGACTCGCGCTTGATGGAGTCACAGGGGTCTACTGTGAAGACATTCAAGTCTTCGTGCTCAAAATTACCAAAGGTATGTTGGCTTTCTAGTTCCTCGTTCGCCGGAACTGGAACGGAACAATTGACGATTGATGAAGAATCTTCCCCATCTAATAGCAGTTCCTCTTTATTTTGAACTGGTTCCAGGGAGTCATTCGGGCTCTCTGAAACATTTCTTTCAGCCTCCGTCGAAAAGAGCGAAGAGTAGGGGTGACAAACATACTCGAAAGGTGGGTTCTCTCCTTAAATTAGGCCTGCTTCTCTATCGGCCACATAGAAATCGTGCGTAATAAAGAAATTCATTCCCAGGATTAAATCTCCATCCCAGTCTCCTTCAGATATGAACACAAATGGGGTCAGATAAGGGACTGAATCAAACTCAATAGGAAGAATAATTTCGCCAGTACTGTATTCTTCCCAACCATCATCAATACAGATCAAGCGAGAAGGCAAATCGAAATTTCCCGTAGCCGTCTTAAGTAATTTCTTGTATACGTCTTGTTTAATGTAATTCGCCTGGCAGCAGTCGTCAACAAGAGCCAAAACCGCTTGGTTGTTGAGAGAGGTTTTCATAAAAATTTGTGAGCTCTCGTCAAAAAGCACCATTTCGTGAACCCAAGAAGGTGTTTCGGAAACATACAAACATACTTCGTCTGCGTCATCGATGGTTTCGCGTGGGGTCCAGAAAGCTTCCGATCACGCCGTTTTCCTTAATGCAGTCGCATTTAGTTCGTCGCTATAGCCTAGCGGTTGTAACACTTGAGTAGCATAATTCCGAAAAGCGTTCCGCGTATTAAAACTTTCCAGCAAAAATGGATCCTTGCGCAACCCTCTTCATCGTCTAAGAAGTGAGTAACCACCCGAATCTTCGCGATATCGAGAACGTTAAAATGAACATAATATCCCTCTAATGCATCAAACCATTCGTCCATGTACGGGGGTACCAATTCACCGTATTCTCTCCCCTTAAAAATTGGAACCTTTGGGATATTACTCGTCCAATAATTATATTTATCCATATTTCTTCGAAAAACGACAAAGGAGAAGAAAAATGGACTTACAAATGATGAAGGTGAAGCGAACAACGAAAAAAAAGAAAAAACATCCCTAATACCATATATACAACAGAAACAAAAAAACTTAAGTGTGACATTAACTATTTCGGTTTAAATAAACATTTAATAAAATTATCCCAAACGAAGATGCAAAACTTGCCTGTCGATTTCGACATATTACTCGAAATGTACGAACTCATTTTAATTTAAAAAGAGAAAGTAGAAGCGATTTGCCGCAAAGCACAAAAAAACCAAAGACAAAACTATTTGCGCCCAACGCAATAACCACTTAAAAACAAGAATGAACAAAAAAGTTCGCGTACCGACGCGAAAGAGCGAGAGGAAAAAAGAAGGAAAAAAATCCTTTGTACTAAATCTAAATGCGCCAAACGAGTAAAACAAACAAACTCACGCACGAACTACATATACACATACTGTTTAGGTACAATTAATTTGAAAGTCCATTATAAAATGAAAGTCAATCCCAAATTCCGTTTTCTGTTATAACAATACGAGACAATTCAAATTAAAAAAAAAAAATTAAATACCCACTTTAAATTTTTTTTTTCTCAAATTCCATAAATTTATCATATACTTTGCAGAAACTGCTTTTGTTACAAACAATCAGTGGCGACTCGTGGTATAAATGTATGGGGGTGCGATTTCATAAAATTTATAATTTTTAGAATTCTAGTACATAAACAATCACATGGTGCTTCCGTACGGTACTTACATGTCAAAAGAAGCCATAAATTTGTATTTCAAGAATATTTATTTTAATATCTTAAAATTAATATATTTTTTATCTGTTAAATTAATATTTATCGTTTCAAGCAAGGGGGAGCGACCGCTCCATCGTTCCTATACGCCAGTCGCCACTGCAAACAATAAAATATATAATTCACCAATATAATTATATATGCAAATACTGCATGCAAAAAGACAAACCTGTCAATTCCTTTCCTCGTACAACAAAAAAAGAGAAGGTTGAATTAAATTGACTGCGAATACATACAAAAAATCGTTTTCAACTCAAAAACGAACAATTAAATTGTTTACAAACGACAAATATAGTTCACCAATATATATACGTATATATACAGGGTGGGCGGAAAGTAGCTCCCTATTTTGGATTGGTAAAAAATACGTATATTATCCATTTATTTCAGAAGAAATAATATGAAAAGGTAGGCATACATGGTAGGTTTTCTCTAAAATTCAATGTGGGCTCCAACTCTTTCCACCAGCTTCTGGAGCCGCCCAGGAATGGCGTCCACTGACTTTAGCAGGAACTCCGGCGGGATGGAGGACATGACTTCCCGAATTCGGTCCTCCAGTTCTTCCAATGTCCTCGGTTTGGTGCGGTAGGCTTCTTCCTTTACCCACCCCCAAAGAAAGAAGTCGCACGCTTACCGCTGAAAAACGGCAGAATCGGTTCAGTGTAACGGTGTGGTGTGGTATGACCTCAGATCAGGTTGTGGGCCCGTTCCTTCTGCGCAACACCATGAATGCTGAGCGGTACCTTGCTATGTTGCGAAACGAGGTCTGGCCGGTTGTCAGCACATGGGAGAACATCGACGATCTGATATTTATGCAAGATGGCGCCCCTCCGCACTTCGCTCTTGTTGTCCGTGAGTGGCTGGATGCCCACTTCCCTGGGCGTTGGATGGGTCGTCGTGGTCCACATCAATGGCCAGCCAGGAGCCCCGACTTGACACCGTGCGACTTCTTTCTTTGGGGGTGGGTAAAGGAAGAAGTCTACCGCACCAAACCGAGGACATTGGAAGAACTGGAGGACCGAATTCGGGAAGTCATGTCCTCCATCCCGCCGGAGTTCCTGCTAAAGTCAGTGGACGCCATTCCTGGGCGGCTCCAGAAGCTGGTGGAAAGAGTTGGAGCCCACATTGAATTTTAGAGAAAACCTACCATGTATGCCTACCTTTTCATATTATTTCTTCTGAAATAAATGGATAATATACGTATTTTTTTACCAATCCAAAATAGGGAGCTACTTTCCGCCCACCCTGTATATATATATATATATATATATATATATATATATATATACCAGCTTGAAGAGAACAACGCACGAAACAACATAAGGTTCATAAGGTATATGTGCCTCGGTGGTGTAGTGGTTAGCGTCGCTGATTACGAATCCATCGGCCCCGGGTTCGAGACCCGACGGCAGCCGGCGCGCAGCAAAACCCAGCTGTTCATTCTTCCACACAAAGAAAGTGGTTGGTAGATAAATGGGTACCCTAGGTGGCCTAGTGGTTAAGACGCTGGGCTGCTGATGGGGCGTGGTTCGGATTCCACGTTAAACTGTAGGTCTAAGGTGGAGTGAAAGGCTTGACCTTCGTCAGAATGAATAATTCGGGCGGAAGCTAACCAAAGGTTATAGTATATATATATATATATACCCAAAATACAGTATGAAAAAAAATCGTTTTACACTCACAACGAACAGTAAACTGTTTACGAACAATAAATATATATACTGCAATTCAACTATATATATTTATATATACACGAAACACTGCATGCAAAAAAAACAAATCTTCTTACAACAAAAAGAATAATAGTAATAAGAAAAAGTAAAAAAAAAATTCCCAAACCAATGCGTTAAACTGGGATACACCTTTAATTCACGCCTTTATTTATTTATTGATACTAATGTCAACCTTACTTCCCAAAAGCAACTTTATTCCAGTTACCGAGTTTTTCGCTATTTTCTTTATTCCGTCTTGAAAGAGCCTTTGTTTTCGTTTTCTTTCACTCTTCTCCAATTCCGACGATTCCGTTGGGCAGAGTCGAATGCGTTCGACTCTCCGCGATCCGCAGATGTGAAGTCGTTTCCGAATGAGATGCGTTTACAAAATCGAATACGTTTGACTTCTGTTATTTCTTATTCCTTTTGAAGAACGTTTCGAAGGTCCTTTCAGTGACCCAACCCATTTTACTGCGGTCCTTCCGTTTTTCGTTGACGATCCAAGTCTTTCAGTCTTCTCCAAATTTCGATAATTTCTTAGTGCAGAATCAAATGTGTTCGACTCTCCGTAACTTCTCCAACGATCCGTTGTGAAGACTTACATCAATGCTGTGCATCGTATGTGACGTTTCCAAGAGAAATTAAATTCGTAAAATTCTCTCCGCGTGCCCAATAGTTCTAAACAAGAGAGTGACTGCGGCTAAAATCCGACCTTCGTTTCGGATGCGTTGACTTCCTAGTAGCGGGGTTTCTGTCTGAACAAATGTTTTCAAATCCTGGCAGGGTCGCCTGTGTTGGCGGAAAAGATGGCCTCTCCTTCGTTAGACAGCCATCGCCGATATGTAGGTAAACTCAGTATGTCGCTTCCTTGCACCGACAATGAAGTTTATACTGCTGACGTCCACGGTTCTTCGTTTCAACTTCACTTTATCTGACTGCGAGTTACGGAAAAAAACAATTTACAGTATACCTTCGCTCAATGGCGTCCCCTCCCTCCGTCCGTTGTGGGAGTGGAATGCTTTTCTCGTGGAAGGATATAAATGAGAATTACCTTTTCAATCTTTATTTCACAATGATCGATCACTTTTAAAATATTAGATTTCTTTTACAATGCACAGTAATTAGAAAATCAAATCCTTAACACGACACTTGCTTAGAGAGTTCTTAACGGAGAAAAACCCAATTGGGTTGACTGACCACTCAAAGGGTGAGTGAGGCACGAACTGCCTCCCCAAAGGGCCGAGGCACGACCCGCCAGAGGGGTGAGGCTTCGACTCTCTCCACGAAGGCCGAGGCACGACTGCCCTCTCAAAGTGTTTGCACTCTGCCCTGGAGAAACTCCCATGGTGCCACGTTTACAAAGATTCTTAAGGTTGCAAAGGTTGTCTAACAATGATATTAGCAAAAGAATTTATATAATTTTGGTTCTACACTTAACTCCTTTATGTGATTTATATTAGCCGAAAAGAACATTTAGAATTTAGGAGAGTCTGTTTAAGATTATAGATGTGGCAACTGTGGAGAGCATCGTTAGGCTTATCGAAAGGATCCAGAGAATCTACTGGGCATTGAGGCAATTTATACAATAATAAGATTTAGCGGATTTATATTTTAATTATAC